>CM057001.1:42094026-42626526 GCA_029891345.1 Dryococelus australis
CAAAATAGATCTGTAACAGTGGGGTTTTATTACACGCGATGGAAGACCACAGATTAAACTACGCCCCTATCTTTGTACTTTTCTCTTGCCGCTTAAGGAAATTGTCTAAGCAAGCTTTAAAAATGTGATATTTAACCACTTTCACGATTTTTTTTCCATTAATACATTTAATTTGATAAAAGTAAAAAGATAATGATACAGACAATAGTGTTTTTTATTTTTTCTGGCGAAAAGTCGTATTTCCAGAACTTTTATTTACCGAGAAACGCGTTTGCGCGCAAACTACGATTTCAAAGAAAACGTTTCAGTACATAGTCCTCTTAATAATGATGTTCATTGGTGAGGGGGAGAAAAAAAAAAGGGGGGGAGTTATCCTCTCCCTCTCGTCGCCTTTAGAGGGAGCCTACCTCCTTGCATCAAATCGCATTCAACGGCGACTGATTGAGGGTTAAATATAAAGATATGGAATAACCGGGTCGGGCTGTGGGCTAACTGGAAGCTGTGGAGTGAATACATCGGGAACTGTTATGCAAAAAAGTAAATTTTGGATGACACAAATGAGGAGAATAAAAGAAACGATAGTTATTTCCAGTTTATTTCAAAATGTAATTATCTGGGCCTTCAGTACTAACTTTTAAGGTCCGTCGAAAACAATTTTTTGCGTATTCTCAAGGCGAATCCACATTACCCCGAGGGGTTCGCTTGCGCGATGTAAAAGTAATTAAAATACCTGCCAAGCCGTTTCAAGGGTACTCTTTATAAAGGCGGCGGGAGAGGGGTGTGATTATTGTACCCCATGTTAAGCTTTCATTGTTATTTATCTGATTTCAGAATATGATTATATTTTGCGTGTGGTAGGCGGGTGTTTGTCCATTCACAAGTCGACTGCTAATGCCCGGTTGCACCAACATCTTCCCCGATCCGAGATCAAATTATCCTAGTTCCGAAGCAGGATCCAGTTTGATCTTGATTCCAATGTAAAAGTATTGCACCAACGAAATTTCATGATTTTGGATCTCCGATTCGTCGATCTTGGTTCCAAAGTGAGAGATCGAGATTAAGTATGAGACAAATTTTGCTATTGGTTCGTAATATATGACGTCATGGAAGTATGCGTCTTTTTCACTATAGAGAGAACTAGATGTGCGATGTTTTATCTGTTTTAAGTGAGTTATTGTTGTACGAATTTTACTGAATAATATTCAAGTGCGTATAATGTTGTTTTAATTTCCCAAGAAACTACATTTGTCGACGATGGCTGCTGAGCTCGGATCGAGATTTCGAACCGCCAATTTCGGCGGTTCGAAATGAACTTGCATCTCGATCTCCAGTCCAGCTCTGAACTCGAATGGTGCGACAGTTTTCTGTGTCGATCTTAGATCCGATCTCAGATCGAGTATTTCGAACCACGATGGTGCAACCGGGCAATAACGTCTGCGGCCCGGGACGGCGTCACCCCACCGCCGGCCCCGTGGCCTTGACGAGGCAGCGGCAGCCGTCGCTCCCAGAGCTCTCCGCTTTCCTCCATCGATTGCGGTATTGCTGGCGGTGATTGGGGGCGGGAGTTGCCCAAGCGCGCGCGAGGGGACGGGGCTTCCTGCTGGCCGTGACCTTGGCACACACTCCAGCCGGGGTCTAGTTCAAGGTCGCGCCGACCGCGCTGTCGTCGGCCGGCACGCTACACTACTACTGGAATCTCTGCAGTAGTCTTGACATCTCTACAGGTAAGATGAGAGTATGGCCGCGGTTATACGGGATGCAGAACTTCTTCACTTTGAACAAGTTCAGCTATTTAAGAGGTTGCATCACTTTCGAACGACTTCTCTTTACTGCGCTCCTATTGGCTGCTTCCAAGTAAAAACTGTGTATCGAATATTACTGAATTTGGCGGGAATTCCTGCACTTGTTGAATTAACTTAAGTTTAAGGTTGAATGTACAAATACCCACCCATTATACCATTACAGTCAAATTGTAGGTTTCATAAGAATTAAAAAGTTCAATAGTGATAAATGTTGGAGGCTATTGTAATAAAATATCATACATTTTAAGTTCCGTGTTTGTTGAGGTTAGAATTTCCATCAATTTCACTCTGCTTTGGGTGTGTAACCGCGAAAACACGTTCTGTTTTTAAACTTGTTCAGACATGGCTACCGAATGTATGTAGTTGAATGTGTTCAACAGCACTCGTGTAACCGCTGCCCATGTCTCATTCAGCGGCGTGTAGTGAGTTCTTTTTACAGGTTAACCAATTTCTACTAACAAACGCAACGTCGAACTTTGCTTAACCACCACGTGTAATTAACGTTTTATAATACCTAACATTAGTTATGAAAACGGGAACGAAAATAATGTAATAATAATTAAACTGGATATTATTTAGAGAGTATATTAGAAATTATAAGAAACTCCCATTTTCGTGTACACTTTCATCAACTTTCCAAGGAAAAATGTGGGATTGGAGTATGCAAACAGAACGACTGCTTACCCTGCCGAAGGAACGTGGTTGACGGAGGAGCTCGAGCGTGTGGCGTGTTGTTACTTGCGATTTCGATATCGATTCATCGCTAGTTGCTCCCGTTTGTGGAAATAAGTACTAGATAGCAGCACTATACGTGTACGGTACGGGAGTTACAAAATCTCTGTTTCTCGAATCGGGAACGGGAAACGCAGGCGAAAACTATAAAGGGTTAAACATTTCCATTTTCCAATATGCATAGGGTAAGCATTGCTTAACTTGCGTCTGCGGAATAAACGCCACTGGTCTCATCATACAGCATGGCAGAGTGTAACCTTTTACTGCCATGAAAAATCAAAATCTGTTACTTACATATTTGTATATTGTACGTATTTATTTATGTAATACATATATTTAAAGGCCGTTCACGGTAAAATTAGCATTTTCGAAATCAACCTCGGAAAAATATCACTACCGCTACCTGCATTTGTTTTAAAGGCACATTGACTGACCTGACACGTGCACAGTTAAGTTGGTATCAACGGAGAGAAAGTAGTTCCACGTCTTAACGCTGAATTAAAGGTGTTAGGCGAAATATTTGTGAATACTGAAACGATTTATTTTGTTTCATGTTTTTAATGCATAATATGTGTGCAAATTAGTACCTTTGTAAGGTACTCACTTTCCTAATAATTTGACAGTTTTATAGGCCGGTTATGAATAAAGTGATCAGGCCCATGGCGATGTTAATTTTACATATGGTGGGAGAATACAAAATGCGCACACAAGTAGATATTAAGCAGGGCTTTGAAAAGTGCTCAGTTTATCGCGAACAGTCTTTATACATGTGTATACATTTAAAAATGCATATGCTTGCACTTAATTTTTTTATGTACGAGTTTGGAATTTTTTTTATGTGCGAGTTTGGGGACAGATTGTTCATTACAATACGTATCCGCCTTTTTGGTTACTTAATTGTTACAGGTACTTTAGTTCAGGGTAACACAAACAGGTATTTCGTTCTTGCATCAAATTACGATCTATCTTTTAAAATTTGCGAGGAAATCTAATATTATACAAAATATTTAGTTGCCTCAAAAATACTATAGGCTACGGCAGTGTCGATATTTGTACTATGGGTGAATTTAACTTCGTTAAAGTGAAAGAGAAAAAGAGAAGATTTTTAAGACTTAATTTCTATCCCAGGACCGAATTTTATTGTGCGAAATAGTGTATTTAAAATTAGCTCTTAAGTTAGGGTCTAATCATTTTGGGGGGGGGGGGGGGAGGGGTTGGCCAACTAAATTTTACTTGGTACGTATGTACATCACATTGTTCATAGCTCTGTCTTACAGTTTTCCATCAAAATGTACGTTTCATATTTTATTCTGTGTTGTAATTTTTGGCTGTCGTTTTTGGCAAGTGGTTTTGAAAATGAATTGAAAGACGACAGAATTCGGATGCTAAAATCGGTAGGAAGTATGTAGTGTAATCACGGCTACTTTCTCAACTTTTCCGAAGCCCTGATAAAATTTTACTTTTAGACTGTTCCTCCGCATCTAGCAAACAAAACTTAACTAAGAACAAGAAACTACGCCAAATGAACAACGCACAACATTTGTGTTCACTCAGTTTAATAATATTTAACACTACAATTTTTTTCTTGCTAGACATTACCGTCACGTCTATTTTCCCTCTGTTTTATTCATATTCACTATAAATGAAATATTATAATTTATAGAGAAACTGCAAGTAAATATTAATTTCAACTGAAAATAAGAGACTTGTGTATTAACAGAAGTATAGAACGCTTGTGATACATGCGATGTAATTAGGAAATAACGAAACACTTTATACATGAAGTGATTTTGGTCAAATTTGATTTTAAAATAAGTATGTAGATGTAGCGAGCGGACTACAGTTAGTTTCTTCGATGTGTTTTAAGATTCCACGCAAAAGATCTGAAGGATGAGAAATAAATTGCCAACGTACACTCGGTGTTCGGTGGCGGTCTGATTGTAACTCTGCCCTGTCTTCTCCAAGGTACCGGTGATGGCCCTTGAAGCACTGCGCCTCACACGCCCTGTTGGTTGGGGGGGGGGGGGGGGGGAGAGAACATGAGCAGCAGCATGCAACAATATGGTTTGTCGCCAAAAACAAGTCTCGCTTCAGTCTACACACTTTGAAGACGCAATTTTAAAATGTAAGTTTGGAGCTCTTTATCATAGTTAAAACTGCGTTTTTTAGGCTGCTCTGTCTGAAAAACAATTTCTAATATATGGAAGATTTTAAGCCTGTTGCAGTGCACTTTGTGGATTCCCGTCAGTAGATTTAGAGCGGAGAGATTTGGCCGGGGGAAGCGGGAGATCTCCGAGAAAACCCGCCGACCAGCGGCATCGTCCGGCATGATTCCCACATGCTAAAATCCGAGAGCGGTTCGCCTAGGTGGGAGGCGAGTGATCTGACCATCACATCACCGCGGCCCCCCAATAAATTGAGAGTGTCGCCTTTTTGAAATCCCCTGGTTTCACGCTACGTGACAGAAAAGCGCGTAGCTCTCAAGTTGTGTTTACTGTGAAAAAACCTAAAACATAAAACGTGTACTTAAGAAAATGGACGTGTGTATACAACGAAACGATTTATACTCGTTGTGTACGGTGTTGTGTATGGAAACATATTGACGCGTATGAATTAGCGCTACTTTATTTCGTGTCGTGTGCAGGACGGCTTTCATACGATAGCTACGCAGGACCGAACGGAAAGGAATTCCACACAATGATCTGTTGACTGTTTGATACATGCACAATCCACACTGTTAATTGTTTCAATGAATGAGCAGTACTCCATAATATCAGCGACGAAATATCAAGCATTCTATCAGAGATTCTCAGCCAACACACTTTGCAGACACTTGTTATACAGGAAGAACGTAACTTATCCGCGATATAAAACTACTAACTAGATGCGCGCGCCATGCGGAACTTGCTGGCTGCGTTCTTTTGCAATTAGTCCGTAAAGGCGCAGCAATCATGCTATGCATTAACTTACACCAGCGACATATCAAAGCAAATCAAACAGGGTAATAAAATGTTACAATTCTTTCATATCTTGCCAAAATTCTTAACTTCTAAGGATCCCACCGACTGTGTCCACAATAATAATCATTTATTACAAATCTAATGTGGTTAAAGGTGCGATGAGTGTCAATAATTTCCACTCTTTCCTTCCCTCCACAAGTATGCGTTCGTATGCACACTTCTCGTAACTTACGTATAATACATTCACGGTTACTTCCAACTTTACTGAAGCCTTGCTTAAGTTTTACTTACAGGATATTTCTCCGCCTTATGCAAATTCAGTTTAATAATACTTTGCATTAGAACTTTTTCGTACTCGGCATTGCCAATACACACATTTTATCTCCGTTTTAATTCATATTAATTATGAATGAAATATTGTAACTTATAGATGGAATATAAATGAAAGTTCACTTTATCCGAAATAAGTTATCTTTATGTTAACCCGAGTATAAAACGCTTGTAATACATACCATGTTTCGGAAACAACTGAACTCGTCATACACGTAGTGATTTTCAAATGTTTGATTCAGATAGTGTGAAGAAACTGTAAATAGAGTATACAGTAAATTCGCCTAAAACCGACCTCGAAAGATGATTGGTTTTTAGTTTTTTGTCTTCGTGTTCCAATCGCTCTTCTTGCTGCTGCCCAACTGTGACGCACCATGCGTGCGCCTTGAACAACAGTGCATTGACGCCGGTGTGGCGTCGGTGTGTGAGGTTGCCTGTACGCAAGGCGCTAACCTGACGTCGCGCTGTGTAGCATGAGTGAAGGCTCTCCTATCACTTGTTCTCCTAACTGCTTCAACGTTCCGGCTACGTACTTGATGCGTACATCGCACCTGCGGTAAGCGCAAAAGGCACTATACTTGAAGTGTGTGACGCGTGCTCTAAAACCAACAATACGTGTTTTTTTAAGTATTAAAACGATGCTCTTCACTTCATTGTGGTATTCAAAGTCAGATCTTACGTAACCAATGTGGCCAAACCTTACCTAAGTTAATCCGCATGGGTTGTTTTTCCAGGCGTGATTCCTTTATTTCGAGAAAAATATGTATTGGAGAAATATAATGCACATAATTATAGGCTGTTCACGGTAAAGTCAGCACTTTTGAAATGCCTGCTTAAGATCTACGTGTATGCACGTTGTGTACTATTTCGTTTTATGTAGAATTAACATTGGCATGGACCCTATCGCTTTATTCTTGCGTCGGTCAAAAGATCCTGTGAAATTATTAGAAAAGCTAATATTTTACAAATCTGCCCTTTTTTACAAGTCGATGATTAAAAAATGCGGGAAGCGAAAGAAATAATTTAAGTTATCACCGGTCATTGCCTAACAGTTTACATTCGACGTTAAGGTATGGAACTATTTTCCATCCATAGTTACCAACTTTACTGGGCGCATGTCGCTCAGTGCGCCCGTTAAAATTAAATGCAGGATGGTTAGTGACATTTTTGTAAGGTTGATTTCAAAAGTGTTCACTTTATCGTGAACAGCCTTTAATGATCGTAACAGATCTAGTAGCTCCAAACCAATGAGTTGTACGCCTCAAGCGCGATGCATTTGCAGATATGATCGAGGAGCACAAAAAAAAACATAATGTATGCCTCGATCACGTAGGCTCGGACGCTACGAATGTTCCAGTGACATACGTAAGCCCATTATTCGAAACTGGCAACCGAAAGTCCATAAGATTGGTTTGCGGAGGGATGAGGGGGGGGGGGGGTAATTGAAATTAGAGAACTTTCTAATGGCTACCTTACAAAGTGGGAATTTGAGGGATTCTTCGCCCGGAAGTTTTTGACTTTCAAGGTCAAAACTTAGCAGGTTATTTATGTCAAATTACGCGGTCCCTTCGATACATTCATTTTTAAAAACCAAACTGTGTAAATATGTCTGTAAATACATTCGACAAAAATCAAAATTTTATTTTGGTGGCTAAGTATTAAAATTATAAAAATTGAAATCACATGTTTGCAGATTTTCCTCAAGCAAGGCCAGCAAGACGTGGACATTACTTTCAAACCGAAAATATAACGGGTTAACAATAAAAAATTCGAACACTCTGGGGGACGCTATCCTTCCTCGCCCCCCTTTTCAACAATGCGTTAACCTCTGCAGATTTCTTCGGTACTTTCCGCAGTGCTATCTGAAACGCATCATAGGAGGAATATTCATGTGGAAAGACGGAGCCCAAGATATTGATGCGAGGATAAAATCTCGTCTCGTGCAGTTAAAAGGTATCCGACTTCACAGATAGCTATCCAACGCCTTTAACTTAACCGAATTGACATTTCATGTCAATACAATAGCCCGCTGTAGGACGTCTCACATTACTCGAACCATTAATTTGGTTAGCGTAGAGCTAGTGTTTCAGCGTGAGAAGCGAATATGCTGCCTGGGGCGTTTTTCATAAACGGGGTAAGTGGACAAGCTACAAGTAACAAGTTTAGAAGTGACAAGTCCTTGTAATTTCTGTTTCATAAAGTTTTTGACAACACTTGTAAAAAAGTAATATTTTGACAAGTGCGGCAGCCATATTGACTAGTCAGCTGTGACCATAGCTTGGATGTGTTTACAATGAGTGGTAAAAATAATGAAGAAATTACTGTACTGCGTTAAATTAATGCCAAAAAATAAGTGTTATTTGGTGCATTTCCTCCAAAACTGACAAAGAAAATTAAAAGTGAAGAATGGATGGAAATCCATGCATTGGCCAAGACTATGGAAATAATTGGGAATGGTAAAGAGTGGCAGTATACAAGAGATACTTTTTGGCCAAATGTGAGAAAAAGAACTATGGTAAGTCCAATTATGTATTAATTGGGCATACTTGGCACAGTATGCAAGCCAAATTATTTTTAAAAATAAGTATTGTAATAACCGTTATTTACCACAGGCAAAAGTTGATAATTCCCGGACAACCGGTTCCGAAGGTAGAATGAGTGCAAAACTGAATGAAGTAGATGTTCTGGTATTGAAGATCGTGGGCAAAGATTCGCCTGTCATCTCAGGTCTGGGGGTACCAAGCTCCTTCGAGAAAGATAGTGCCGATGTTAGCATGTACCATCGTGTTTGCTATCAGAAACACTTCAATCTGAGGCACGTCCCGATACACATTCCAGTGATACTGAAGCCAATAATGTAATAACACACAGAAATAGTAAGTTGTACGTACATAAGTGTTACACAATTTTATGAAAATTGAAACATAACCTACAAGCTAATGGATGGGATTCTATTGTACATAATGTGGTACAGTGTAATAAATGTAATTTTTCATTCACAAATAAGGCTCGCATAAATTTTTTCAGTTACCCTCAAAAGTTTGGTACATTTTTGTTCATGTTGTCACTGCCAACATACTTATGTGTTGACAATTCCAAACAATATAATTAAAGTAGGAGAATAAAGTTATTTCTTTAAAAAAATCACATTATCATATTTCTGTGGTATTGTTAAGTAATTATGTTGCTTTTGTTATTTCACAGGTAAATTAGCTTGCATTATAAAAGGTTCGAAAAAACATTATGCTTTTATGGAGGATGAGGCAATGAAAAACAAGAAGCTTCGGCTGCAGCTGGAGTATGTGGAACTGCTAAATCACAATACAAGATTGGAAATCTTGGAAATGGAAACAAGATTGTCTCTAGAATCATCTCAATACACAAAAACAATATATCAACAATCAACTAGTTTACCTAATATAAGTGATGTTACAAGTCAAGCTTATTTCATTGAAACTGATAATGTTGTCTACAATGAAGATGGCACTGAAACTATTTATTTACAAGCACAAGAAACAAATTAAATGTTTGTATACAGGAAGATTATCCTGTTTTCATATTGCTCTTCGTGTACTGTATTATTTTAAATACACTTTAAGCATTTTCCATTGAAAACTGTATTGTTTATTATACCCAGTCATCGAAAATTATGCACAAGTTGCTGCGAACGGTTGAGACAAGCATCGTTATTACTTATTCTCTCTGCTTCATTGTCTTCATTTTCAATTGAATTTTCTTCAAAAATGTTCCCAGGAACTTGAAGTTCAGGTTCATATTCGGAACGTCGAGATAGATTACAAAGAGCTGCACAACATTTAAATATATTTGTAGCAAACACAGGATCAACACAGAGATGGTTAGGCAAGGGAATTTTTCCTTTGATATACCGAACGCATTTTCTATAACTCTGCGTGTTTGTTGATGGCTTCTCAAAAAACGTTCCACTGCCTGTTCATTTGGATTACGCACAGTTGGGAGAACAAGCCATTCCTTCTAACGGGTTCGCACTATCCCCAAGCAAAACACAGTTCGCTATAGTTCTCTGTTGGTATGCAGCATGGTGTTTCTCCACACACGGGCATCATGAACACTAACCCGGCCAATTTGCATCTGCATAATAAAACTGTATGTCAGGTCCACAAACTGCCAAACAGTTAACAGAATGATCTCCATGCCGATCAACATAAACTGCCTCATTCTCAGCTGGTGCATCAATTTTAATAAGTGTACCATCTATGGCCCCACATACCATTGGCATTCCAGCAATCTCATGGAACTTCTGGCATGCATCCTGTACATCACGAGGCCACTTAACTATGTAATGTAATGATACAGTATTAACACTTCTGACCACCGAATGCACGACTCTACAAACAGTTGGCCTTAGAGATAGCGTGCATGTTGCCAACAAAATGATACTGCACTCCGGTACCAAGCCAGTGCAATGCTATAAGACTTGTTGTTTAGTTGAGAGAGCACAATTTCTATGGGTATCATGCCTTAAATAATTTTAGAGGTTATTTACCACCATATCTAATTTGTTAGGTTGCACTCTAAAACGCTCATTAAATACAAAAACACTTCTGAATTCATTGTTTGTCCTTGTCCTAAAGGTCCTGTCTTGTTCAATATATATTTGCTCTTCATCTTCTCTGTCCGAGGACCACATTATATTTCAAACCAAATACCTGTAAACTTGTTTCTCTGAATTACCTATCTTCATTAGCTTGTCACTTTGTGCATACATAATACTTGTCATCTACAAGTTCTCTAAGGTTTATGAAACACGTGACTAGTAAACTGGTGTATGAACACTTGTCAAACGGACTAGTTTTACTTGTCTCAGTTATTTTATGGAACAAAAACTTGTAATGCCATACAAAAGTACTTGTGTTCAACTAGTATTACAAGACTTGTCACGTTTGTGAAATAGGCCCCTGGAGGAAGCTTAACAGGACGTGGCATGAGTTTACTTGAGCCACGAGTCTTTGTCAAAGGTCTGAGAACAGCTGGTGATCATATGGCTGTTTTACAGGTTTAAAACGAAACCCCTATTACCTGTCGCTGTAAAAGCGATGGTCACTTGTAATTGCACATTCGAATAAAGTTTTCTTTTGCATCAGAGTTATATATAATTAATTTTTGTTTTATTTAGAATACGATGTGGAATAAAATTTGAAATCCAGTTTCTTTTGAATGCCATGCACCACAAAATAAAATAGAATAAGTTTAGGTAGTACCTGAACTACCCGACGATATCCTTAGTTCTTCTTTTTAAGGGATTCTTACTCTCGAACGGAAGAAGGAAATATTGCCACTCGTGAAAACACTAGACACCCGCCCGAATGTGTGTGTATGTGTGTATATATATATATATATATATATATATATATATATACACACACATACATACACACCTTTCTATCTCTCTACTTAGACACAGTAGGAAACGGGACGATAAAGATCTGTAACTTTAACTGTTGCTCAAAGCCACTTTATGGAGCGGGCCTTTATTAACAGGCGTGTGCAATTCTGATCGTGAATCCCGTAGTCCCGCTGACCCCTTATCGACGCGTGCTCTCATGGCAGACTTTTCCCATTGTCATCTAAATTGAGCCGAGTACAAATGTCTCCCGCGCTTCCCTCTGCACTGAATATTCTCAGCGTATGTACTCACCTTCGATTAAAATTGTTGTATTTAAGCATCACAAAGAAACAATTCTGTGTCACAACGCAATGTTCTGACAAAACGCTGACCTAAATTCCTCCACCACAAATAAATATCAATCAACTTGTAACACACAAGACATTTCAACAACCGACTATCTCATCATCACAAGTGGTACAGTATAAAAGAGTCAGTTATAGAACAGTGTATTTTTATTAATGGGACACAGAGGATAAAACGGTTGCTTGCTGTGGGTCAACTCGAGAATGTTCTGCAGTCTTCGTCGTCGTTGTTTCGGCAGTTGTCTAGTTATATATGTACACGCGCGCATATATATATACATACATATATAACCGTTTTATCCTCTGTGTCCCATTAAAAAATATATACATATTTAGAGAGAGAGAGAGAGAGAGAGAGAGAGAGAGAGAGAGAGAGAGAGAGAGAGAGAGAGAGAGAGAGAGAGAGAGAGAGAGAGAGAGAGAGAGAGAGAGAGAAGAGAGAGAGAGAGAGAGAGAGAAAGAGAGAGAGAAAAGAGAGAGAGAAAAGAGAGAGAGAAAAGAGAGAGAGAAAGAGAGAAGAAAGAGAGAGAGAAGAGAGAAGAGAGAGAGAAAAGAGAAGAGAAGAAAAGAGAGAGAGAAAAAGAGAGAGAATGAGAGAAAGAGAGAGAGAATGAGAGAGAATGAGAGAAATGAGAGATGAGAGAAAGAATGAGATGACAAGAGAGATAGAATGAGATACATAGAGAGATAGAATGAGATACATAGAGATGAGGAAGGTAGGTGGGTAAAGAACTAGAGCTAGATAAATAGATATAGAGAGATAGAGAGATGTATATAGATATACGGACCTAAGAAATTCGTTAGCCTGAGGATAACACACTCTGTACGCTTATATTAGGTAACCAAAAAATACACATAGTCATGTTCATAACAATAACATTATGACTTTAAGTTGCTAATTCAGGGGTTAAGGCTAACCGATACATGCTGCCAATCGATGATTGACGACTTGACGGGATCTCGAGTCACTGAACTCGTAGGGTCTCCACGACATTGAGGGTACCGGATTTATCAATAGTTATAGTGAGATCCAAATGAGAGAGTAGTGCGCAGAAGTCCAAACATTCTTCTGCTTCATGTAAACAAAACGTAACAAAATCGAGAAAATAACGCCAAAGGGACGCGCGCCGCATTCGTGCGCACTCAGTGCATAAGAACTATTTCTTACTAGGCATTACCGACACATCTATTTTATCACTGTTTTAGTTCATATTAATTATAATTCTAATATTATAATCCATAAATATATAAATAAAATGATTAATTTAACCAAAACATAAGGTATTTTAATGTTAACGAAAATGTAAAATACTTATGATAAAACATCATACATGATGTCATTTTTCAAAAGTTTGATTTAAAAAAGTGCGCAGAAACAACGAATAGAATACGCACGCCAAACGGATTACACCGCTCTCTACTACCGCGCTCTTCATTACCGCACAGCGAAATTTACGTTTTTTCTTCGACAGGTAATAAGCACACGCGCAACCGCTCTCAGCCGCTGCCACCACTGAACTGAACAACCCCACCCCTTCGTGCAGCGGAAGTGGACTCTTCCGACTCGCCCCACTCATGTTTGCTCTTGTGCGCATTATTTTCTCATTTGGATTTCACTCTAAAAGTCTTCGGCCGGTCCAGCTCTAGGTAGCGCCCTTAACGCTTCCGCCATTTTTTCTGATCGCGTTCCCTCATGTGGCGAGGAAGCGGTTCTATCTCAGGCCCTTTAGCGCAGTTTCCGACGCTCACGTTAATAACCACACGGAAGTGACATTTCCGGCTTGGGTCGATAAGACTGCTGATCGGTGTGCAGCAGTGAGCACAATTAATTATTTTACTGTGAAATTCGGCACTAAAGCGAGTAAAAATTGTATACTGCAGATTGGAGGGAATAAATACGTCGTATTTTGTCACGGGGAGAAAAAAAAAACCGCAAATTCTGTCGACAGCTTATTTACAAAACGTGGTAAGTGTTTTTAGAGCTTCTAAGAGGCGAACGAATTGTTCGAAGGTGTCTCAAGAAGTCGACCTATTACCCGTCGCGTAATTAATAAGTTTGAATGGAAGTGTCAGAATTCATCCGGTGCAACCGTGTTACCGCTGTGAAAGTCTGAGACTGGCATTTAATAGAGTTCAGTGTCGTGGCCCCATTGCTGCAAGCTATCAACTTGTCAAGAGTAGCGCACTTTAATTATAGGCTGTTCACGATAAAGTGAGCACTTTTGAAGGCCCTCCCAACAGGCACTAACCACTAATAAATACATTTGATTGCAGCCTCAGACATTAACTTTTGAGAGTGGTGAAATTATACACCGTATTTATTAGCCACGTGACAATAATGATATTAAAAAGTGTCTTAAATATAAAAACTGGCCTAAAAGAAAAATTTGGAAGGGCCTTAAAAAGTGCTCATTTTACCGTGAATGGCCTTTAAGCCATTATCTTGGCAAGCACAATAACTGGATGTGTTTGAGTGGAGACATGGAGCTACCAGTGCTCCGGAACGGTTTATAGCTCTGATTTCCTATCGGATTAATCGGCCATAGGGTGGTTGTTGGATCGCGAAGCATAGGTAATCATTTTAACGTGTTTGAAAGTTTACATGACTACATTCTGATGAAAGTTTTCTTTATTGGATACTTCGGTAGAAATATCGCCTCATTCACTGAGAAGACAACTCGTGCCAACATTGTGTGGAACCTCATTTTGAAATCGAGCTTTTTAACTGTCCTGTCCCCGCTTCGTTTTTGTTTGAAAAGTGATATTTTGAATTTTTTTTTTTAAATAATTTTCCCACGTCTAAGAGAGTTGATTATGCAACTAATTTAATCAAGCTTTATCAAACACGATTCATTCAGATAATTGCAGAACCATGTTTTCTTATTGGATGATTTCTGTGCTGAATGCAGGCCTCAGAATTGTTGTACACTCTTCTCAGTTGTTTACAATCTTAGTCTCATATATGGCATGGCTAAGAATGATAGCTGTGCAATCTGCATGATAATGCCAAGCCGAACGCAAGCACCCTGCCACAGATCAGCTTTCTCGACACATTTGATTAATTTAAAAGGAATTTCGATTTTATTTGTAAAATATTCTTCTGTCTAATGCATGACGCATCAATGTCTTTAGTACAGTCTCTGGACATTCCCCTGTGCTGTTCTACCATTGCTATTATCGACTTGTACTTGTACATATCAAAGTCATCTGTCGTATGGCCTTGCTAACTTTCATGTTAAATAACTAAATGTACAAAATTGTACATTTCCGCTTGTTAAGTCACATTCATGACTACAAAAGAGTCCAGTTGTTTGCAAGTATTCCATGTGTCCGAGATAAATAAGCAAAAAAATATATCTGTAAGGGCTAAACTAGCACGCGTATCAAATACCTTATCGCCTCTACTTGCAAGACACTGAACTGGTGTGCATCATTATTATTGTGCTAGTGCATCTACTAGGCTTTAAACTGTGACCCTCGTACTTTACTGGCGGAAAGACCAGAGCAAAGCTTCATGCAGTCATCTTAAAAAAATATATTCTTGCTAGGATGCCGATCAAAAATCAGCCACGGGTGTTCGAATGATAATGGATGATAGATTAGTAGCAAGTGTAGTGCATATTAAAAGCGGACAAAACCGTTGCGAGAAGAGGAGGAGGAGAGCCAACAGATGTTTATGAGTCACACCAGTACGTTGACTGGAATTGTATGTACGGAGTAAGATTGCTGCTTCAGTTTTCGCCTACATTTTACAACGCGCTATACGCCATAGTCCATCCACGGTTACTTCCAACTACTATAGTTATACTTCCACGATATTCCTCTGCCTCATCCATACTAAGTTTGACAGTGTGTAGAAAATTACACCAAAGGGACAATGCACCACGTTCGTGCGCGCTCGGTGTGATAATATTTAGCAAAAGTACTCTTTATTACTAGACATTGCCAGCACACATCTTTCTTCCCTGTTTTATTCACGTTAATTATAAACGAAACGTTATAATCTATAGATAGAATATAAGTAAAAGTTCAATTTAAACAAAAATAAAGCACTTTGTGATAACATAACATATTTAGGAAAACAACCAAACACAGTTTATACACGGGGTAGTTTTTCATGGGTTTAATTCGAAAAGTGTGAAGAAACTGCGAATAGACGAAAAGAATACCCACTTCATGCGAGGCCGGTTGAGTGCTTTCAAGACGTTACGCACAAACAAATAAATTGATTTAAACAAACCGACACAGTCTATATATTTTGTTCCCCTCTCACCACCCATAGACGTCACGTAAAAATATCTACGGCCTTGTAGACTACACAGCCCACCTCATTTTTTTTCTGCGTAGTCACCGCGTAAAATTCCGAGGAAATGGAACACTCGCGAAGTTTGTTTGCACTATTTCCCATCGCAGTTGCAGTGTTTCCTTATGGTCGGATGTGACTCAAAGGCGTTTAATATTGTTCGCTTGGGATTCCCCTTAAGGGGGACGCCTACCTGACGCGACATGGCACAGGAGCGAGCGAACCTAAGGGCGATACTGGCACGCACATCAAGCGCCGCATCGCCACTATGCGTGAAGCACTAAACTATCGCGCATCGCTTTTGTCGAACCGGTTTTTCTAAGGGACTTTAAGCGGTGACCATATTATTTTACTGCTGGAAAGTCTGATACAAAGCCCAATGCAGGTTTGTATCTGAGTTTTAGGTAGATCCAGTCAACACATTTCGACATACGGAAGTCTGAAAAAGCTATTTTTAGCTATGTTGGAGGGCTTGGAAATAGTGGTTCTAACGTGCGTAGTGTCTTGAAAGCGACATACCGTCATCACCTGAAGTTTTTTTCTTTTCGTATATTAGCGCATTGTCCGCACGTGTAATAGTTTCGTCAAAAAACGGATCTGCCAACAGACTGCAACACATTTCAAGCGCCTTGTAGGCGCCGCCTTGAATCCCGGCCTGTCGCTGCTGTGACTAACCAGGTGGCGCTGGGACCCGGGCGGCGGTCGGTCTTCGAAGCTGCTGGCCGCCGCACCTCGCATGCCATTAGGTAACGCCGCATCTTGATTGAATGATAATGCGCCCGGAGGAGGCTCCAGCAGGGATTTTCACAGCAGCCCGCGTCATCGTCGCGAGATCGTAAACTGTCCTCGCGTTCAACACCATCAGTGCCTTCGTCGCGAAGTTTTCTCGACGCCTTGACAGTTTCAAGGCTACGACGTAAAAATAGAACGTGCAATGGAAATTATTTTTATAGTGTACCTCTCCGGGCGTCTTATAGGTAGGGACACCCTGATTTCCTGATTAAATTACCGCACATGCTAGATTTCAATACGCTGCTGGCGTATCAGTAGTCTTATGCATATTGACGGCGTGTATTTGTGAGAAGACATTTTCTTACTTGACTGGCCAATCATATAAGGTGAGTATAAATGAATACCCCAACTTTGAAGGCCTATAATATCGAAACCAAACAACCTGCAACCTTGGTTGACCAATCTAATGAACCGTGGAAGCGTGAAGTTTGTTTACCATATCTTCATAAATGTTCAATGTGACAACCATGAGCGGTCCGAACGACATCTATGCAGTACTCAAACTCGTTCCACAATCTTGTCAGCATGTTCAGTGTTACGGTTTGGATGGCGTCCATAATTGTTCTCGTTTTGAGGTCGTCAATGTTAGCCGGCAATGGTGGCCGATACACTTTATCGTTTTATGTACGTCCATAGAAAAAGGATTCATGAGGTAAGATCCAGGCATCTTGGGGGCCAGTGATGAAGAGCCTGGTCACCAGCTGCTCCGCGACCATTCCAGAGTTGCGGCAACTTCTTGTTCAGATATCCGCGAACAACTAGGTGCCAATGGGGTGGCGCACCATCCTGCTGGAAAATGAAGTCCCCCTGCCGGCTCTTCTAACTGAGGAAACAATCACTTTGTAAGCATGTACAAATAAGGGATTCCAGTAACAGTGGGCTCGTGAAAAAAGAAAGGGCCAAAAACCGTGTCTTTGGGTACAGCGCAAAACACGTTCACTTTGGAGGAAGCGCGCTCGTGTTCGGTCGTTTCATGTGGATGTTCCTGACCCCATATCCGCACGTAGTGCCGGTTCACCTTGCCATTTGTATGGAACGTAGCTGGAATGGTCCCGGAGCAGCTGGTGACCATACTCTTCATCACTGGCCCCCAAGATGCGTGGATCTTACCTCGTGCGTCCTTTATCTATGGGGGTACATAAAACGATCAAGTGTTTCGGCCACCATTGCCGGCTAACACTGACGACCTCAAAACGAGATTTACGAACGCCATCCAACCCGTAACACTGAACATGCTGACAAGATTGTGGAACGAGTTTGATTTTCGCTTAGACGTCGTTCGGGCCGCTCCTGGTGGTCACATTGCACATTTATGAAGATATGGTAAACAAACTTCACGGTTCCACGGTTAAAACTAATGTTGTAGGTTGTTTGGTTTTGATATTATGGGCCCTCAAAGTTGACGTATTCATTTCTACTCATCCTGTATTTGAATAACTCCGATAGTGTAGACCTGTGATTCGCTGGCAGACACACAAGAACGTGTTATACGGGAACCGTCCAAACACGAAAGTAGATCGGAGCTAAAGTGTAATGAAATACACAACTGGTCTTGAAATCTTTTCGTGAAATTCGGGTGTCCCTAGTCATAGGACCTAATCTACTGTGATTTAGCTTTAGAATTAACTGGTTGTTAATTAAAACTGTTGTGTACTTTATAGGATTCGATAATGTTGTCAAGGTCGTAGAATGCGGAAGTGGGGGGGGGGGCAGCCAAACGATATGAAAAGATTTAGTATACAACATTTTATCTTAAAATAAAGAAAAATGTTATATAGTTCTGAATTTTGTCAGCTTACAAATAGTTTATAAAAACTTTACATGTTAGTTTTTCTGTTGATTTTTCCAAATAATTTTTTTTTGAGAGTAAAACATTACCTATTTATTTTTCGTAATCGTTTTTGGCTTAAAATTTTCAGTACAGAATCTGTAAAGATGTACAGGGATTTTCAGCGCATCGCCATCTGAGGAGCGTTGTCCGCAAAGACATCGTATGTCTCAATAAATTGAAAAATTAGTACACTGTAAAAAAAAAATCTAAAAGTCTGTATTTTAAAACTATTATTTGAAAGCTAGTTAAGTTTTGGCATTTTGTTTCCAAATGATTGTTTGTAAAACGTAAAACGTACAAATACTTTGCAGCGGACTCCAAGTTGTAGACTGTATTGCTATGTTATCATCGAGGTGATGAGAAACAAGTGTAAACGTACGAAATCATAGTGGAATTTTTTTAAAAATAATGTACCGTAGAATGCATATCACAACACTGATTTGTAAGTGATTTAAGTTGTGTAATCTTCGTTGATCTTCTGACATTGTGTGCGCGGCCAATAAATAGCACTGTGAACATCTATAATGTATATTATCATGTCTCATAGACAAATAATTAGAATGGATACCTGACTCTCATTCGGGTGGATATTGTTTTTGATACCAAAAACACTGAAGAGTAGATTATTTGTTTATTTTGCATTCCCATTCCACGCAAAAATAACCTGTGCACTCCTGTGATGTTTGTCTTTCATATTTTGATTTTGGATATCTTATTTAGTTTTAAATGAGTATAATTATTTACGATGGTTTTATGATTATTGAAACGATAGGCAATTTGTAAGAGAAATTTCTGACATAATCTTTCGTTAATGTTCTTTTAAAAGTTTCGCGAGGTTGAACTCGCGACGCCCTTGCTGTTGGAAATGTTCATTCATTTATGACATTTGACAAATACTTGAAAATTTCCTGCATCTGATATTTGCAGATAATATTTCAATTGCAATAAAAATGAGAGGCATTACCTTTCCTAGAAAATAAGCTTTACTGTAACAATCTTCGACCAGTTGGCCAAAACTGGTAAACCAAAGATCTAGATTTATGTTTCCTGTTGGGTCGGAAGATTTCTCAAATGTGGAAGATACCTTCCGAGGTTAAGGACTGGATGTTGTGTTTTACATCAGTGCAGACAGAAACAGTAAACCATAACAGAATCATTCTTTCCTATTATGTGACGTTGCAGGAATTGTGGTGGGGGGGGGGGGGGCAGGACATCAGCATATTAGTGTTATGATCGTAAAATTAATTTTCGTAATATTCCAAGAATTGATTGTATTTAAAATTCACACGAATACCTATATAGACTATGATAGCATCACCGTCATCATGTAGGCAATGTTAATTAATGAACTACTGCAGCGCTGTTCTGTTCCGGTTGTCTTGTTAAACTAACCGTTTGCGATTGTGCATCATTGGAAGATTGGGTACCAGTTATTTGGAATTAAATAAAAATGAACTAATCCGAGACTTTACTGTTTTTTTTTCTATTAATTTTAATATGGCGTCTTTTAAATGTCATGTCTCTAAAGATTGAGTAAAATCGAGCTGTGATTTCCAGTAGTCATTTTTAACGGCTGCCACGTTACAAGCTTGTTGATTCAGATCTCTAGGTGATCAACTTTTCATAACGCCCACCCTAATCCTTGCTCTTTGTACGTTTCTCCCACTTAACATATTTTGCTGTACAAAATTTTATGAATTTTTCTATTTTGTCAGACTCATATACAGGTACGTAATTTGATTAGTGTGTAAAACTGTTGACATTTATTTTAGAAAGTATGAAGGAGAATAATGGTGATGAAAGATTATTATCTTATCTAAAACTCTTAATGTTAACCTCGCTCTGTCATAGTGCCTCTTTGGTCGAAACTGGAACACTGCTGTGTTAATTGGAATGGTATTGCAGCGCTAACACCACAATAATTAAAGATACACCGAACACTTAGATGGTGATGTGTGTTTCTAAAGTCGCGTTAAAAATGCCAAGGTGCATGGTTGCATGTGTTTGAAACGTGTACCTAATGAATTGATTTGATCAAACCATAATAACGATTGTCAAACATAACAATACGTTAAAGTAATTATAAGGACTGGGTAGTTATAACTTACAGTTACAGTCTAAATCAGAATCAGTGCTATCAATCGATAGAATTATTTCACTGAATCTTTTGTTAATGAGCTGTTGTCTCCGACGAACCAGTAAAAAAACACCGTTTTTATCAGTGGATAACAGCAACTGCGATGATAAATAGAATTTGACTCATTCAAGTGGAGCAGTCGCAACAATTCTGCATTCAAATTCGTTGATTCGGAGCAGTTTCAGCTGTTTCTATTTCTGAGCTTACTTTATTTTTTTTTTGTTCAATGAAAGATTGCACCTCGCATTTTAAAATTTAGTTTTTTTTTAATTTACGCGCACGTGGATTTCGTTACATCGCATGCCACCGTTGTAGGTTCCTTTCGTACATGTTCTGTATTTATTATTTCTTACGTTTCGGTGTTCGTTATTTCATATCCTTGTCGGCACCTAACGAGCCCTGTTATTGGCTCTTGGTGTTGTTGATCACCACTACAAGCTAATCACATAAATAATCGTTTATAGCATATTCGCTGTTTCTCCACACTTTCTTAATCAAACCTTCGAAAAATCACCTCATATATGACATGCTTAGTTGTTTACTAAGTGTCGTGTATCGCAAGCGTTTTATACAAGTATTAGAATAAAAAGATCTTATCTTCTATTACATTGAACTTTGACATACCTATATATTTTACATTTATAATTACCTAGCTCGGTTGCGATTTACAAATATGGCGTTGTTTACGTTTACTTCAAGTATATACACTAAATGCTTAAGATAACTAACATATGACTAATACTGTGTTCTACACAACGCCTTCGTAAGTGAACCCCTATTTTTTTAATCAAATTTTAACAGACATAGATGGTTACTGTGGGTCATCCTTAGAAGATAAACATATGCTATCGCGGACTTTTTTGTAGACCTTTTTGAGATGTACAATTCTGTAGTACATTAATTTGGTGTATTTTATGGTTTAGTCAGCGTAAGCCATGTAAGCGGCCGAAAAGCGGCTTTTTCCGACTTTATTAATAAACGTCGACATTTCTCTACTATAGGTATATTAAATATTAATGTGTTGTATACCTGAAAATTCTCTAAATGATGGTGAAAACCGCATTAAAATCCATCAAGTAGTTTAGAAGCTTTAGCTGAATACACAACACACGCGGCCGGGCGACTTTGTTTTTATACTATGTATAAATGTAAATGAAAACAGGGAGAGAAAAGGTGTGTTGGTAGTACTCAGTAAGAAATAGTTCTCATGCGAAATATTATTACACTGAGTGCACACGAATGCGGTGCATTGTTACTGTGATGTAATTTCTCAGACATGGTTAAGCTTCGTTTGCATGATGCGGATAAATATACTAGAAGTAGAACTTCAGCATGGCTTCAGAAAAGTTGGAAGTAGCCGTGCATGGCGTGTAGGCTATATTGCAGAATACGTGTAGGCTATATTGCAGAATACATTTCGTGCCTTACGTAATATGGATCAGTCCTACAATACGTTTCGTGTTTACGTCTTGACCCAGATGTAATGGAGCTGTGTGTGCAACACAAACACGCACGCCCAGCGCCTCATGTCGCTCCTACGCGCAGAGCGTGCAGTGTTTCTGCCGTAACGCTGTGCTGTGCAAATTAGATGTGTAACGTGGGACTCCTTTACGAGCGATGAAAAAACACAGATTAAGAGTGGGATGGACCTCCGCGTTTTTTTTTGTGACATAATTGTTCGCGCGAATACGCGTATCTCGGTAAATAAATGTTCTGCAAATAAGACTTTTTGTCAGAAAAAAAAAATCAATTATCTATGTTTTTTTTGTCATATTAAGTGTATTCCTGGAGAAAAAATTCGTAGAAATGGTCAAATATAGTATTTTTAAAGCTTGCCTATGCAGTTTCCATAAGCGGCAAGAGAAAAGTACAAAGATACAGGCATGTTTAATTTGTGGGCTTTCATCGCATGTAATAAAGTCCCATTGTTACAGATATAATTTGCACAGTACAGCGTCACGACGGAAACGATGTACGTCTTGCACGTAGGAGCAATGAGGCACTAGGCGTGCGTGTTAATGTCGCCCTTATAGCTCCCTCGCTTCTTGACCTTAACCTACGTACGTATGGTTGTACTTTTCTCCTACCTCATAGAGAAATTGTGCAAGCAAGCTTCAAAAATGAGATATTTGTTATTACTCTCACATCTTTTTTCTTTTTCAATATGGTAAAAGTAAAAAAAATTCTTATATAATTTATTTCTACCTTTTCTGGGGGCCGCGGTGTTTTAATGGGTAGACTACTCGCCTCCCACTTAGGCGAACCGGGCTCGATTCCCGGCGGGGTCACTCCCGAATTTTCGCATTGGGAATCGTGCCGGACGATGCTGCTAGACTGAACCATTAGACTAAAGATGAGGTAGACTGACCTCGCTGGCTGCGCACAACCAATCTCAGTGTCCCAATATTGTACTGCTTTTCTGCCTACACATCTAGCAAAAATGGCGTGGATCGGGTTTGAGGTTAGAACACTGTATAATAAACAAGTACTTGAAATTTTTTTATACTTCCTCTACATTTAAACTGGTAAAAGTATTTTATTAATATAATAGTGCTTGTCATTTAAAAATTAATATGTATACAAACCCATCCATCACTGTTGACCATGTGACTTCGACAGTTGTGTAGGATTGGGGTAGGTGAATGTTGGGTACATGCACAGAAGACGATTAAGCGGTCTACCTCATCTTTAGTGTATGGACTGAACTATGAAAACAAGGGAATCTTTTTACTTTATACAAGTTTTTTAACTTGCATTGTTTGTATGTACGGTGTCTGTCCGACCTCTATGTACAGAACTGGCGTGAAGTCTGCCTGCAGTGCATTACTATTCGTCAGGTTGCAACCCAAAGTGTGGAAGGGGCCACCTGTGTTCAACTTCACTTTTTTAGTCTTTTTAGTCTCACGAATGTATAAATGAATGTATAATAAGTCTACATGTATAATAATAACAAAAAAAATTGAGACTAAAAATTTAAAAATAAATTATCTTTAAAAGAACTTTTAAAACCAACCTTTTATTTATAAATGCACTAAAAAGAAAAAATAATTATAGTAGCTATAGAATTTGTAGAACTTGTAAGACATGGTAGAAAAGCAGTAAAAAACTTTACTACAAATTGTTTATATCACTTTATATTTAGTACATAAAAGCTTGGTGCAAATATTTAACAGCCTTACGCAAAATATATGCTTACTACGATTACGCAAATGAGTTGTACATTCTATATTGTGAAAAGCTAAGTTTCATACTCAAATATGTGCTTATTACTTTTATGCAAATGAGGTATCATTCTACAGTGCACCAAGCTTTTATATATTAAATATAAATTGATACAAACATAATAATTAGTAGTAAAGTTTATTACGGCTTTTCGGCCACATCTTACAAATTCTACAAATTCTGTAACTACTGTAATTTGTTTTCTCTTTTTAGTGCATTTATAAATAAAATGTTGGTTTTAAAAGGTTTTTTTTATAGTTAATTTATTGAGGTTATTATTTTTTGAAATACTTGTTTAGAGGTAGATAAATGTGTGTAAACAGGAAAATTTGGAGGGGGGGGGGGGATAAGAGGCAAAGGAAAGAAAATGTATAAAGATAAGAGAAAAAAAATTGGGTTCGAGGCACTTTAAGGTACAGGGTCCTAAGGCCGCCGCCTGTGTTGCCCTGCTGTAGTGCCACCAATGCTTTGCAGCAAAAAAAAAAAGAAGTATCTCCTTGTATAGACCATTTACAATGAATGAAGCACTTTTGAAATGAACCTTTGAAAAATGTTGCTACCTCTACCTGCATTTATTCCAAGTAGTACACTGAGTGGCATGCACAGAAGGAAGAGGGTCCATAGTTTAACATTGAATTAGATGGTTTTGGTAAACATTTTTGAATACTGAAATTATTTATTTTGTTTTCTGTATTTTAAATGCCTCTAAGTATAAGGATGAGCAAATTTGAAAATTATTTAGTTTTATAATAATTTCAGAATTACACTTGATCAGGCCCATGGCAATGTTAGTTTTAATATATGGTGAAAGAATACACTGTGCATACAACTATATATTAAGCAAGACTTTCAAAAGTGCTCAGTTTACCGTGAACATCCTTTAACATTTCTAACTGCGCTCAATCACGATACTAGCTGGTGAATTTTCTCAAGTTAGTTCCCGCTGAACGAAGGTCACTAAACGGATCCCAAATGAAGAATGCATTCAATTATGTGGGCGTTTCACTCATCTTAGGATGTGTACACCCTTCCCCCTTACGACATATATTATATTTAGATTTAGCAGTACATTCATTTATTTATGCGTTAAAATGTATTAATTTCCCATTTCCTAATTGTTCTTTTTTGCTTTTATGCCTCTAACTTTCCTACCTAAGTTCGTTAGTGCAGGTTATGGTCTCTCAGTGTTCACATCTCACTCGCAGACTTCTCTTTCCAGTTACCATCTTTGCTGTTTGTCTCATTTCCATTTTGCAAACACAAATTTCAGTATCGTTATTACTCTACTTGCTCAGTATTGTATATTTCGCAGCGTATTCTTAAATGGCATCACATTCAACAATAACTGTGCAATAATTTTTAATTACTTAAAAAATGTTTTATTTTATATAAACTTGTTAAGTGTTTCAGATATGTAAATCTCACTAGACTTAAGCTTGTCATACATATATGCATTATGTGTGTGAGAAACATGAACAGTTCTAAAAGATGTCATGATTTGTTATGAACTGATGTCACATGTATTTATTGTATGTGCTGAAGGGAAGGATCCTGGGTTGTTGCAGGTGTCGATGATGTCGGGAGATGGGCCCACGTTGCCCCCCGCGACGCCCCACATCAAGAAGGAGGTCGACGTCAACATGTTCCAAGCATGTTCGCCGTCGAATAGTAACATGTACTCCCCCACCACCACAGTACCTCACAGCGACGTGAGTACCTGTAGCTCGACGAACGTGGTACATATTTTTTTTATTGATGCTGTTTTTACAATAGTTTACTTTATTAAGGCAGTGGTCTACCTGGGCCTATTTCTGTATTTGAGGCTGAGAAGCGTGGAAACAACAAGTCCATGGCTTGTGGTGAAGTGCTGCAAGGTTAGCTGGTGCTTGCTCACTGCTGTACATCCTCGGTGCATGCAGCAGGAACCTGTAACCAGAGTCAAACCTCGGGAAACTGAATGCATTCCGACCACTCTCATACGAGCAGCTTCCTGTGGCAGCACCTGTCAAACTAATTTTTATTGGTGGAAGTGTAAACAGGATGTCCTCCCGCAGGGAAAACAGGGAAAAGTTAGGGAATTTTATATGTCAGGGAAAAGTCAGGGAATTTTCACCTGGTTCAGGGAAAATGTAAATAATTTGCTGCTCTACAAAAGTTGTTAGTTGTGTGAATACAGGGTAGTATAATTAGAAGCATATGCTAGTTAAAACTTCAATTTTTAAATTTGTGAACTGGCACTCCAATCATACAGGGCCTATATGTACAAAATTAATTATTTTTGTGTGAAGTCTATAGTGTATGTCGTGAGAAATATAGATGGGCTGAATTAAATGTTGGCATTCTTGCTTTGTCTGTTGCAGTGTAATTTAATTCTGCTTCACTGATAGCATATTTGTTCTGTCACCGGTGGAAAAAATATGGTATTGGAAGGTTTTGGCCCAGAAAATGGGTCAGGAATATCTTGAGATTCTGCCTGGAAAAAAGGGAAAAGTCAGGGAATTCCAAAATAGAATTTCAGTGGATACCCTGGTAAACTAGCAAGCAACAGGGTATGGCACATAGCTAACGCCAGCATACCTTGCTACACTTCAACCACACACCACTGCAAAAAGTGTTAGGTTGCCAAGCGTATCAAGTGTGCCATTGCCTCTACGCGCACAGTACTGAATTGGCATGCAGCATTTTCGTGGTACTGCGCCTGCCTGTTAAGAATTCAAGTGGCGACCCTATCATTTTACTGGTCGAAAATATTTATCAAAGTTCAATGCAAGTTCATGTCGTAGTTTACTCATGCCCAGATTATGATGTTCTGAGATACAGTAGTTTTTAACAATGTTAGAGGGCTCCAATATTATATTTAAGGCATTCGCTAAGTGTTGTAAGTACCATTCCATCCTCGTTTCTCGTGTGTTTACTTTTGTTATTGAGGAGGCATTTGAAAATGTCAAAAACTCGTACTTGAAACATGCTGAAAATGCATTTTAAGCACCAGGTAGACGACCGCAGTAAGCTATTTATTCAGTATTTCTCGGATATGCATTCACAAATAGTGCAGTACTTAGGTCATGTCCTAAATGGCAGATTTTGTTGACAAAATGATCACGTGATCGAATTTTGTATACAAAAATGGTGACGTATTTGGTAATTTGGTATTTTGTATTTTGTATCTAGCGGATGTCAGCAAAAATACAAAATGAAAAAAATCAGCACTGTGTTGTTTCCTACCTTCAAAACACATGTGCGAATGCATAAATAAAACGTTTTTTAAAACAAATAATTGTCCATAAAATACACTAGGCATATTTTAAAAAGCAAGTAATTGGCGTGCTTTGTTTATCTATTTCGCAACAAACATTTTTGAAGTTGAATTGCATAACTTAGTATTTTCTTACTTATTAACACATTCCCAGTATTCCAGTGATGATTGTAAAAATATTACGTCCATTTTAAGCATTAAATTTTGATAAAAATATTTTTACTGTTAATGTGGAAATACGTTTCCGCGAGTGCTAAACAGTGACTTTCAACAACGTCCGAAGTGAAACTTACGAAATGACAAATTACAAAATAACGAATCTGTAATTTCAGACACGGCCTGATTAGTATTTTAGTTGTTATAATCAGGTATTTAATCATGTTTGGTGACATTTGAATCACCTTTGATTTTGTCTTTATAAGTGTTTATTAATGGCCACTGACAGACGCCTCATGGTGTAAGCATTACATATCAGTGTCTTAACATTGAAAAACAGGAATGCGGCATAACACCTCTGTTTATAAACTTTGTAGACCAATTTTTAATTGCATTGCTTTATTAAAATTTGATTTAAATTGCCAATGCTTCATTTTATAATCTTTTTCCCTTGTATGGGCGTTTCCTAAACTAATTATCCTTTCATACAGTTTAGTTGTTCTGGTGTTAAATTATTGCTATAACTGTTAAATTAATTTTCTTTTGTCGCTGTTCTTCCTTTTTCATACTATGCAGTTGATGTATAGTTAAGAATCTGGAAAAGTTTTCTTAAAATTTTAGTAATTTGTTTTGGCAGTGATGCCCAATATTTTCATATTCTGTGAATTTATTATGAGTGTTGCTATACTGTATTTACATATCTTTCCACTTGAGCTTTGGTGGCATAGTGTTGTCAAGGTGCTTATGTTTGCTACGTCAGCTGTTACGATTTACCATGTCGGAGATCAGTGCTTCCAGCCCGTAGTTGCAAGGTTTTAAAAATAAATGTAATAATTAATATATAAATTAATTTGCAAAATATGAAAATACTACACTGCTGGACACGGACTTGCTACACTTACAAGGTACTGTACATTTTCAATAAAGTCAAGACCACATACAGTAACAATTGCACAATGCAAAGGTTAAAGTGGCGTCGCAAAAACGTCACTGCAACACGTGATAACAGAGGGTGCTCGGGGCAAGAACCCAGTGCTTAAAAGGGCCACACAACAGACTGGAAAGGCAGAAGTCTGCCTGTTAAGAGGCCGATCAGTATGTCACGGTGTCATGCTCACGAAGAATATCACCACCCAGACCAATTTGAACTGAGTTGTATGGTTGGACTGCACAAAGCCGGATGTTCGGTTCATCCTATAGCCATTTATTTTGGCTGTGCAGTCACTATGGTGAGACAGTGTGTGCAGGCGTGGATACGTACAGGTCGTACATCACTTATACCCGGTTGCACCATCGTGATTCAAAACTCGATCCGAGATCGGATCTAAGATCAAAACATAAAACTGTTGCACCATTCGAGTTCAGAGCTGGACTGGAGATTGAGATGAAGTTCATTTCGAACCACCGAAATTGGCATCGTCGACAAATGTAGTTTGAAAATACGCCAACATATAGAACTACGTTCAATTGTTTTCTTGAGAAATTAAAACATTAGTCAATAAAATTCATACAACAATAATTAACTTAAAACAGATAAAACAGTAGGTACCTGTCCTGCCAGTCGCATTACAGATTGAGAAGTTCATTGTATTTGCTGACATGCAGTAGCAGAATATGGCACCACATCCAGAGAGATCCTGTAGTCTGTGGAGCTTGAGGCTGCACTGCATTTTCCGGCCTCAAGAAGAACCATTCGTCGCAGTTTGAATGAAGTTGGCCTGTATGCACGATGTTCACTGCGCCGTTTGCCTAGTGACCTCCCAGCATGATGTGGCACGCCGTCAATGGTACCAGGAATGTCCACATTGGACAGAGAAATGGCAACGCGGTTTGTTCTCCAATGAGCCCCGCCTCAGTCATAAAGCAGATGGTCGTACCAGAGTTTGGCGCTGCAGTGAGAAATGCAATGATCCTGCGCTGATTCATGAATGCCACACGTGTGGGTACCAGATGTAAGGGTAAAGGGGCATCAGTTATGACTCCTGGTCACGTCTTGAGGTTGCTGAAGGCACGGATACAGCACAACGATATGTCGATGAAATTCTGCGGCCTAATTTCTGCCATTTTTGCGCAGCATACCCGATGCTAACATACGGCAAAATAGTGCTCGTTTCCATGCAGCTCTCATCATCCAACAGGCTCCACAAGATGTGGACGCCATTTTTCGGCCTACCAGGTCTCTAGATTTGGCCCTTATTGAACATATTTGGGACATGTTGGGGCGGCGTGTGCACCACTGTCAACCAACTACCTAAACATTGGCTGATCTACGTGTGAAGTTGCAGGAAGCGTGGTGGTATGTGCCTCAAGACACTATCCGCCACCTGTATGATTAAATGCATTGTCGCATCACTACCTGTATAGCCAGGAGACACGGCTCTACCACATATTGAACATGTTCTTTATGGATTTTAAACAACATGCCCTCTATGCATGGAAGACTAATCTCTACTCGGTCACTCCCGGATTTTCACAAGTGGGAATCATGCTGGATGATGCTGCTGTTCTGCGGGTTTTCTCAAAGATCTCCTGTTTCCCTCACCCTTGCATTCTGGCACTGCTCCATTTGCATCTCATTTCAACCCCATCGGCTCTCAAGACCTCGTTGTTTAGAGCCGTCCAAACCTCTCAATTAAACTAATCTCTAGGCATTTTTACTATCATCATCACATCATCAGCCTGTGATGTCACAGTTTTATAAATAATGAAAAAGTGCATTTAAAATAAAAAAAATTAAAAATTTGGAATGTTTACAAATCTAGATGCGTCCAATCTCAACAAAAATCTTTAGTTGAAAATACTACCACAAAAAACGACTGAGAGAACTTTAAAGAACTTTATCCGAATTTAGCATTTAATTCCCTCTACACTTATGCATAGTGAAGCCTGGCCTTAAAATAAGATGTATTTTATAGAACTGAAGAATTTATTAATATGTAATAACTGTCTTAATTTTACTAAGATTAATTTAGTTTCTAAATGGATATTATGGTCACCAGATATTTATGTTGTTTGTGATTTTTAGGTAATTGAGGGTGAATTAAGTATTTTATTTTTTTGAACATGTTTGAAACTGTGTTTAATAAGAGAAATTTACTTACTAGTATTATGTTCAGTGCAGCACCACATTTGATAGTATTTTGAATAGATACTTGCAACAGATATGTACATTAGATATCGTAATAGGTTGTCTATTAGTTGCGAAAGGCCATAGATAAAACTGAGTTTTCTGCTGGAAGACTTGAGTGTTTTGAGAAACTAGTGGCCAAATAAGTAGTGTCAAAGAAACTGTAGTGAAATAAGTAATGTAAATGAGAGAGAATGTAAAGATGCATTTGGTAATGTAAATAAAATAGAAAAGCCAAATAATATTTTAGTATACAAGGAAATGGATTGCATAAGTAAAATTTAGACAAGAAAATAATGTAAATGAAAATATAGGGAGAAGAATATACTATATTAGCAATGCAGTAGATAATTGGACAAGAATATTGACAGTGTTGAAATGGTGGATCACAAAATTGTCAGTGTTGGATATATGGTGGACCAGAAATTTGGCAGTGTAAGAAGTGAACTGGAACAGAAGGTGAGTGCAATGTAAAAGGAATGGCAGGAGTTTTTTCAGCAAAAAAAAAACACACACACACCAGTTTGGAGCCACAAGCTGAGAGCACTGGAAGGAGACATACATCGTAGTTAGTGCAACAGTACCAGTGGGAACCCATTAACCCTTCCCCTGCGATGGTCAGAATCCTTAATGGGAATATGATAACAAGCTTGAAATTGTTGCCATACTGAATAGTTCGTCAGGAGAACAGTGTGTGTACTCTCATGGATCTGTACTGAGGGGCCCAGCAATTAGAATGTTCCACTCCCTGCCAGAACGACATTGCCTGGAATACTCCACACTGGTGTCATCCCTGGAACTGCACTTGGCGACCAGTACCTGCAACTCCCCACCATGCACAACTGTGGAGCCGCACCCAGCGACCAGTGGGGCATTTTGCGGCGAGCACACCTGAAGCTGAAGTTTTCTTGTGAGAAGGCACGAGATGTTAACGTGGTCGGCTTCTTTGTCGATGCCATCACTAATGTTGAGGTATGGCCCCCAGTATGCCTGACTGGCAGCGCCACACACCATGCAAGATGTGTCATTTTGGACTGTGGAAGTAGAAGCAGCAAAGTAGAAGCCAATGGATGCCACAGCATATGGTTTGGGAAGCAGCACAGCGCCACATAAACTATGGGAGCAGCATCAAGAACCACTTGAAGTAGCTGGGGGCTACATTGACTGTGAGAATCTATTCTGTAGATCTTCATCTTTATTCACCTAGATGCCAGGAGTGTATATTTTTTAAGTGACCATGGCAACAGTTGTTGTTAACTATAAAATTAACATTAATACTACATCTAAGTAACATTAAATATTATTGTTTATGGAGACAGCGTAACAGTTTGACTGCTGACTGCTTTTGTAAATAATAATGTTTCTTACAAAATTAGTTTTCCTAATTTGTTTTATGTTTCAGATGTTTTACATTATGATTTCATTGACATTTGTAACCTTGTAACATTATGGGTATTTGACAATATCCATACTGCTTGGTGTAATTGGTAAAACTTAAAAATTATGCTTACAAGAATTTTTTGCAGAGGATCTGTTACCCTGGTTTAATTAGATGTATAGTAATGAAAATAGATTTTGGCTAGGCTAATAAATTATCTTATTCAGCACAAAGTAGCAGCATTTTACAATTTTTTCTACTACTCTGTAATTTTTGTGAACCATCTCCTAACAGAATTAAGATTCTGGATTGCTGTGACGTTCAGTGGCTTGATTCCGAAATATAATTCCTGTACCAGTAGTTCAAAAATTAACTTAAAGTGATCCAATAATGGAATTTAGCCTACTTAATTCCTGTAGTCAGACGTTGGCAAGAATTGGGTTCCAGAGGAATGCAAGGATGGTTTCTTAATACATATAGACCATGATTGCTTTGTGCCCTTTATAGACCATGATTGCTTTGTGCCCTTTCTCTTATTGAGTACATTTCTGGTTCCCTCTGTAATAACCAGATGTTAAAATTTTATTTTGTTGAGTAATACATGCCGATTGAAGTAATTATGGTTAGTTTTATATATTTTCTGACTTCCACAAACAGTTAACAACACCCACATAGAGCCACTTCTTGTCATATTTCTATTTGGCATGGTTAAACACAAATTCTGATACAAATAAATGTTATTCCGACATGTGCCCATAGAATTGTACCATAGAAACTACAGGGGTTTTTTATTTATGTAATGGGGTCGTGGTGGCTGAGCGGTTAGCCTGCTTGCCTCCCACCTAGGCGAACCAATTTTAATCCTCGGCTGGATTACTCCCGGATTTTTGCATGTGGGAATTGTGCCAGACAATGCAACTGGTCGGTGGGTTTTCTTGGGGATCTCCCTTTTTTCCACCCTTTCATTCCAGCACTGCTCCATACTCACCTCAATCACCCTTATCGGCTCTCAAGACCTCGCTATTAAGAGCTGCCCAAATCTCTTTACTCACTTACTATAATGTATGTACTAGCTTGACACTGGGTTTCTTAATGTTACGTCTGTTATGCTCTTATGCAGTACCTTCCTTATATAATTATGTATACACTTGAAAATTAAACTAGAAAAAATTTTAAGACATCAGTTAAGCAATTCGACTGCTTTTAATATTTAAAGTTACATAAATTGGCATTTGAAGTCTAGATCATGGATATAGAAACCTTGGGAATTGTAAGGGTCTAAATTAGGGTTGCCATCTTTTTCAGATATGCCATCAGGGACACTTCCAACAACTCAACACACATTGGATTCCACTCAAATGCAGGCTGGTCCTTAATATTTTTGAAGTGTAAGCAAACAATATTTTAGTGCACTGTAACCTGTGACTACCCGTGACTATGTGTGAGACTACCTGTAACTATCTGCGACTATCCGTGACTACCTGTGAAACTACCTGTGATTACCCATGACTATAGGCTGTTCACGGTAAAATGAGCACTTTTGAAAGCCCTGCTTGAGATCTACTTGTAGACACGTCGTGTATTATTCCGCCTTATGTAAAAATAACATGGGCATGGGCTTCATCACTTTATTCATGCATTGGTCAAAAGAAACTGTGAAATTATGAAGAAAGTAAATACATTACAAGTCTGCTCATTTTTACACTTCGATATTAAAAAAAAAAAAAAAAAAAAATGAAAGAAATAATTTTAGGTTATCACATATGGTTACGTAACACTTTTTATTCAACGTTAAGATATGGAACTACTTTCCATCCATTGTCACCAACTTGACTGGACGAATGTCACTCAGTGTGCCCATTAAAATATATGCATGCAGGGCAGTAATTTTTTTCCAAGATTCATTTCTAAAGTGCTCACTTTATCGTGAACAGCCTTTACCAGTGACTACCTGTGACTACCCGTGACTATCTGCGACTGCCCAAGACTTTCTTCTTTTTTTAAATTAAACATAGCCTATGTCCACCTGGAAGCTAGAATATGAAACAATTATAAGGTTTGGCCCTGTAGTTTTGGTAGAGCTTGCTTAGAAATCAGTCAAGTAGTTCATTTTTCTCCGACTTGGTTTACAAATTATAAAATTTCGGAAGGGATTTTTTTTAAAGTTAAAAATAGCCTATGTTCATCTGGAAGAATGTAGCTTCCGAACAGTTAAAGAATTATAAGAATCTGCCTTGTAGTTTCCTAGAATAGCCGTTACATTTATACAAATAAACAAACTCACATTACCTAGCTTTATTATATTAATATGGATTTGACAACATTTGGAAAACAAATATACAAATGCTAACACAATCATAAATGGGCTCTTTTAAGAGTTTACCATGTAGGATCAGTGGCAATAAACAATCACAATAATTACTTCCTAAGGCTTATTGTAGGTGTAACTCCTTTGCTTGTTAATGGGTGTAGGTGTAGAAACCTAGGAAGTATGGTGGAAAAAGCCTTTTTTAAAGATGGAGCCCCACTGAAAAATTATATATATGGTATTTACAACCTTGCTCTGTTTATAATACAATTAATTTATTTTTTAACTTTTGCCTTGCTGCTGTTTCTGGGTAGAGTACTGTATTTTTTAAGTTATGTTCTAATATACCAGAGAAACTGGCCAAGCAATAGTGAGTAATCCAAACAGAATTAAGTTTTTGTCAAAAATAAATAAAGAGGCTATTGTTCATTTTATCTTGAACATATAAATTGGCAGAGATTGGTACCTACATGATAGTGGCATATTTTTAGTTACCGAAGAAAGTAAACTAGAAAAGTGCTAATAACAGACAATATTTTACTGTTGAATAACAACAAATTCACTAACAAAATAAATTATGTAGTTGTTTTATATAACATGTACTTATGACTTCAACCAGAAATCTCACATGTTTATTAAGTTGATAAAAACATTTTTTGTTCCTTTTGGGTTTACATAACACTTTGTTAGACCACGTTAGAAAAACTGACTGTGCAGCATTACTGTAATCATATATATGGATCTGCTGATGTTAGTGTACTGCTTAGTGATATTGCAAGCTTAGACATTTTATTGCATCATGTTTTGTGATGGATATATCTGACAAAGAATTGGTTGTTCTGGTTTTGCTATGATAAACTCTCGCTGTAAACTAAAAGAATCTATTGGTTATGTGCTACATGGAGTTATTTTTATGGCAAAAAATTATATTGGTATAAATTTATGTTGTCAAAATATCTGAAATGTGCCAAGGTATAACAGCTCTTCTGTTAGTTTTGGCTAAAGTAAATTACAGAAATGCAGTCAACAATCTGTAGAAATTACTTTTACATTTTAATAAAAGATTTTTTTGGTGAATGAAAACAAAATGTTCTGTACTGTTCTTTTAACTTCAAAATTGCAGAAAAAAATCTTTGTAGTTCCTACTTGATATTTTATACTTATTCGTTGGTAATTGTGTGAACGTTTGATTAACTGTTTGGTTTTTGTTTTACGGTTACATCATGATTGTCAATTTTGGTACATTAAGAATTTCCCAATTCTTCAATAATGTGTTGCCTTACTAAGGCCTTGTCAGTGTTCAATGGCTTTCATAAACACCAAATAAATAAAAAAATAAAAAAATTTTTAGTGTACATAAAAGTAAAGTATTATGGTAGCCTTGGAAAATAAATATTTATTAATTATGTATACAATTTCTTTTTGAAGATTAACAATAATATGTTGGGAGCTTCGTTTTAAAATAAACTGTTACAGCAGTCTTGAGCTATAATAATTTATAATTACATAAATCAGCAACCCATTAAAAGATGTTAAGAATTTTATTCCAACAGTTTCGGTGGGACGTTAATGTAATTTTTATGCAGAAGTGCATTTCTTGGAGTAATCTACTCACAGTAATTTGAAGTCTCTTAAGACTTGGAAATTGTTGACAATTAATTTTTTGCCATCACCGTAAGCAAACCTGCTATATAACTTTGCTTGCATGCAGTGACCTTAGCTCTCAGAATTTAAACATTTGTGTCTCGCTGGGGGAAAAACATGTTAACTTACTTAACTCGTCACACTAGTGAGAAACAAGTTACCAGTAGCTAATAAAGATGCAAACAACCCAGTGAAGGATAGAACTGTTACCAATGTTGAAATACTTAACGTGGTGGGGTTGCTAGTGAGGAGTGGAGTATGCCATATTTGAGAGAAACCCCATAGGGTGCCAGCTCATCTATTTACTGGTGAGCATGTGGACTCTAATTCTCAGGGCAGTAGCAGGTCGATAGTCACGTGGCGGCCCCTCACAAGCTCATGTTTAATTAGAAGTAAGTTAAGTTCAGAAATTGCACAGTTACACAGTCAATGGACTTGAGCACATGGTTCCTGGAATGAACCAGGCCCCGAATGTACGTATGTATGAATGCAAAGAATTAAGACTCAGATCCCCTGAAAACTTATATTGGCAGAACGAGATTACATCCAACACACAATACATATTGACTCTCATCTGAAGCAGACGTGGCATTTAGGCCTGCCATAGGCCGAAGCGGCAAAAGTGCGGTTAAGCATGTGGTAAACTTTAAGGTAGTTAAATCTCCAGGGCTGCAAGTCTGATGGAGAGGAGGACACATGTACGGGACGAGCAAAACAATTAAAAGGTTCTGGTACACTAAAAACTTACTATTGGAGCTATGTGATAAGACAAAGTAGGTGAAGGCTCCCACGACATGACGCACGTTTATCCTCTATGCCGGCCAAGAACAGACGGAAGATGGTGGCTCAGACATCCAGCTACCTCTCCGAGATCTCCTGCCATCATCGAGAGGGAATAGTCTCAGAGTTTATATATTCCCTGCGTCGGAAAATAATAATAAATTAAAAAAGCCGGAATGGGGCGACAAAGCATGTAGAAATCAATTTAAAATCTTACAAGACATTTAACTTTTGTACTGACACTTGAAAATATGTTATTAAATTATTAAAATTAATTAATATAAAGCGAAGGATTTTAGTTTCGGGCACGTGGCATGGCGGATGCCAGAACTGCCAGTATCTTTTACGCTACGAGTTAACACATTTCAAAAACATAAAATATGCCCTTTTAAAACAAAACAAACATGACACAAGCACTAGAAAATTATATCATCAATTATGAGTGTCTCAGGTTCGTGTTTAGTATTAAACTGAAATGCACATGGCTTCACACTCGTAGACTGTGTACGTCTCGTTTAATGGGAGGAAAAGGGAGATAATACTTTCCCTTAAGAATTTTAGACTATGCTTTCAGGGGCACACATTGGAATAGCACTGTAAACAAGTAAACATACTGGGCTGAGTTTACTCCTGGGACACGTGGTCTGGTGGGTCGTGTCACGGTTCAATGATGTGTTCTTGCACAAACGGCAGTGGTGACACGTACACGAGGCGCACGAACGTGTGTGCCTGGTGCACAAGCAGAGCATCAGTGGGCTGCATCCTGAGCGGGACAGTGAGAGCGACATCATACTTGTATTTAATATTGGCAATGTTTTCTGAAAATATCCGTGAAAATTTTTGAAAATATTGTAATAGTAATAAATGTACAGTGTGATGGTCAAGCATTCTCTCTATCATTGAGCAATTTGAAATTATTTCACAGCTTATTGCATTAAGAGGTTTTTTGCAGTGGTGGTTATGTGTCTGTGTTACAGTCATAAATATCTTTGACTGCAGATGGAGTACTGTGAAGCACAGGACGACAGGCGGTATGAAGTGTCGCAGTCGCGGTCTCCGGGCAGCCCTGATAGGCAATATTGTTCCTCCACCACACAACCGATTGGTGACTCCATCATGGGACATTCTGAGGTAAGTACATTTTCCTGAGCATATATGCGTTTACTAGTGTGGAGCATGCAGGGTGCAGCGTGATTGTGAGCGAATGTCGTTGATACCAGGTTTCTTGGTAACTCTACCACAGGAAACCAGTCACTTGGTAAAGGATTGCTGATAATGCATGGAAACACACATGGCAGCAAAGGGTAGCAAACTTCTTTGCATTAGGCTGCATGTACAATGCTTTTAAATAACATGTAACCGGTTAGAAGTTGTTAACACTTATTGTTAAAACAAATGTTTTGCTAAAAAGTTACATGACTTTGTGTACTTCCCAGAGGAGGATGATCATGGTTCAGCTTTTATAAAGGATTAAAGTTACTTGAATATTTTTTTAACAATGATTCACTTCATGTTTTTGAAAATAAGTTTTTATGTTGTTTGAAGTAAAAAAAATGTAGCTTGAGGCCATGTAGAATTGTAATTTTTCTAAACTTCAAAGTTGTTAGATTGACAGGAGTTTGGTCTGCAAATTACCATGGTATCGTGATAATGCTGTTTTATTGCAATAATTTCCTTCCATTGATAGTTTTACCTTAAACCAAACCAAAGCTCACAATTAACACACAGCATGCATGTACAGTTCCTTACACTTCCTCATTGCCATTTTTGTGTACTGGTAAGGGACAACTGAATATATCGAACAGTTTTCTGAAAAGAGATAGCCTATATTTCTTTATTACTTGTTCACGGTAAGGTTTACATTATACAAACACTACCTAGGACACCACCATGACTGATACTGGCGACCTGGCAATGCCACCAACATTACATTGGGTAAAGCAAGTAATTACCACAATTCCATAACATAGGCCATTCACGTTTCCTTCATACTTTCCTTCTGAAGCCCTGCTAAAGATATACTTCAAGGATATTCTTCCGCCTTATGCAAGCAAAGCTTAACACAGTCTATAAAATTACAGCAAAGGGACAGCGCACCGCATTCGTGCATACTATGTGTAATAAAATTTTGCATAAGAACAATTTAATACTAGTTATTACCAACACACCTATTTTCTCTCTGTTTTCATACATATTATTATAAATGAATTATTATAATTTATAGATTTAATATAGGTAAAAGTTCAATTTATCCAAAATAAGGTACTTTTATGTTAATAAAAATATGAAACACTTCTGATACGTGACATATTTGGGAAACAATCAAGCATGTCTTTCATGGGGTGATTTTTCAAATGTTTGGTTCAAAAAGTGTGAAGAAACCACGAATAGACTATATTTTTCACGATTAAAACTGTCGTGGAACTACAGCGTAGTAGGGAAAATATATAAAAACCCTTAAATACTGTGGATCTAAGCCCTTGGTAAAATTCAAGGGTAAATTGTGCTTACAAATGATGGAAAGTATTAAAAACTTGCCTGCAAAATGTTAATCTAAATCATTACACATGAGAATATGTTTTTTGTGTCCAACATGCAGGGGAATTAGTGAAGTAACACTTTTAAATAAATTATGGCATGCTGATGTAAACATTTATTATGAAATAATAACTGGTTGTCAAATAGTTTACATTTCCAGGTCATCATTAATAGATGTAAGACGTCTGTGCTTTCTATGTAACAAATACTGGTTAAAAATATTCAAATATTTATTTGCTCTAAGGGTAGGTCTTAAATAGTCGGTGATTTGGCCTTGTCATGACATGAGTGTGGAAAAATTATAAGTACAATAACTTGGGATAAAACTCTTATTTGAAAGGTTTCTCGAAATCATGGTGGGCTTTCGATGAACTTCTAGGTACGTAATTTAAAATGTCAAATGAGATATCAGAGGTTATATTATAATGTCAGATTATGATAAAGTCTTAAATAACAGGAAATCCTTCAAGTTTTTTAGAATTTTCTTTTAACAATAAGCTGAATGTGTCATTTGATGACCATTGTTTCAACATAAACCAGTTTGTGTGCATGTGTGTGTTTGGCTGGTGTGGTTTAGCAGTCGGAATAAGCAACTTGAAGGTTGGACAGCGGTCAAGTGTTATGGAGTTCAGCTATTTGAATTTGTAATCTAGTCTCTTTACAACTGTAAAGAGACAAATTTCCTTCAAACAATCTATGTTCTACAATCTCAAATGCTGCATATCATTGATTACTCAACTGATTATAGCACACATTTTATATAAGGCAAGTCTGGACTGTATTGGATTTTGTGTTATTCATATCTGTAGCTCCCATTATGTGTGCAGAGTGATTATTGGCAAGCCTGGTAGGATGGGTAAGAGGAGTGAGAGAAATGTAGCCTCCAAAGATTTTCTCGGGGGAATTATGTGCCCCCTACAAAATGAACCCCTTAATTTTATTTTTTAAAAGCAGTTACAATGAAACTGCAGTTTGTTGATAATGGCAACCAATGGTACACTTACAAACATTTCACTTTTTCCGACACCTGTTCACCTGAGAGAGTTACACAAAGGTAAGGATTTTTGTACATTAATGTACTCATAATTATGATGTCATTAAAAGCAATAAACACGCAAGAGTTACATACATTTTTTCGATAATAACATGGCAGTTCCTTTTTTCTCGATGAATGGGAATGATATTACCCAACAAACTTTCACAGATTTCAGATCTCGATTCAAGACAACAGTATTCAAGGAATTGGTCTGTCATCTCAAGTAGGTTTAATTTTTTTGAATTGAAACGATTTGAAATATCAGTTTTTAAGGACACCCACCTCCCTTATGAATTACTGTAGGACATAGGTCACATGATGTTTTCTATCCCATTTTTCATAGGCAATAACATCACAGCGTTTGTACCTGCAGTTCAGGATCAGCCTGTATAATCTACAAAAACTTTAGTGAACCAACAGTCATGAATACTAAGGGAGAACTAATTAGTTATAAAACAAAAACAACTCACATTCAAACAAAAGTGGTCACACAGCAAGAAGCTAATGTAATAACCTCAAGTATGCAATGTAGTTTGGCTGTTCCAGTAGTTCATTTCTGTGTTGTTTAGTTGAAAAGCATTTTGTTGGTTTGTTTTACATCCTTTGTTTATACAGGAGGGCGGAAACAAAAACATATCATGAATGTAAGATATTTGTGTGCACTGTAGTCACATACTGACACCGTCGGGTGAGACACGAGATGAACTGTGACACAATAAACTTACGGTAGGTGGGCGCCAGCGGTGTTTCCCAGTCACCACACTGTTGAGACTCAGGGTTCTCAGGGATGCTGTGGGTTCTGTGTGTCCATCTCACCCGAGCGTATTTACGAAACCCTTATCAATACTAAACCTTTTAACGCTGCAAAATTGAGGCGAGGTTGCTGTCAAGACAAGGAAAGACTTTATGCAATGCTAGTATGGTGTTTATTTTACCACTCATACAAAATGTTCCAGAATGAATTTTACGTGCTGAAACTCGGTCGTGTCTAGCTAAATCTGTTCGGTGCTCCCCCAGTCCGCAATTTGTCTAGTGTACTCCTAGATGGATGAATTCTACTGTGATGCCTTCACAAGGAAAGGGGTCTACAGCCGCTAGGGTGGACTGTAGGTTTTTCCTGAAGACAGGGCATGGAGAGTTACAAAATGAATCTGAAAATGAACATGTGTGATTATTTGGCATCACTAGCACGGACTCATCTCTCAGCACGTGTTGAGTGTGGAGACAATCTTTACATGTAGCCGGCTAGGATGGAAATAATTTCACCATACAAATTACACAAATTAATATGATACAACATGGGGCATGAGATGAATGTTCACAATAAACACGCAGGTGCGTGAAAACACAATTATATGGCGCGGATGCCGCTGGATAAAGTGCGTAGCGGATCATGTGGTGCAGGTGAAATTGTGAGATGTCTTCGTAAAACTGTAAATTATTCTCGGCGAAATTATTATTGCACTTGGGGAAAATATTTCCGTGGCGATTTAAACAGATATAGGCTTGTAGCACGCCTGATGGCGTGAAAATCAAACATGAAAAAGACTGGATGGTCATACATACAAAAGCATCAATCTCGTGAAAATACACGGAACCCTGAGCAAATTATTATATAGAACTATGACATTTAATAAAACACATGTGATATTAAGAAATATACCCTGAAACCGCATGGATGGCGCAGATTCGTACTTAGCAATATCTGACCATGTGGCCATGGGTGATGTGGCCTCAACACAATAAAACATGAAAAATACCCTCAAATAAATACATATAAATATAGCCCTTAATATTGCACATAGCACTTAAACAGAAATTACACTGAAACGCCTTTAACATAGGCGTATGGCACCTGATTCAAAGTTGCACAGACTGTGTGGCCTCTCCGACATATTTCCTCCTTCTCCTCGATTATATTCGAAAAGCCACAGGGGCACAAATTTTTAAGTTAAGCGGAAACATAATGCTGGGGAATGTCTGGCGAAACGTATGCAAAGCAAAGGTTAACCGGTATACTAAAAGTGAACTATTGTAATCTACATTAGTGCAAAAAGTTTGAGATGCGTATGTGACAGCGTCTTACCTCACCAGCTCTCCTCGACGGACTGCCCAGAGGCAAGCATCTCACGTACCTACTGTGGCCGCCTACGGGGTTCACACATGCGGAAGTGCTGTGCACGCTGTGTAAAATATTTATCTTTGTAATTAAAAGGCACTTAATTAATTTAAACATATAAGTATATTGGACATTTTAGCCGTGCATTTTTTGTCTTCTCTGATTGTCTTTTATGACGGTTTTCTCACCGGAATACTAACGTCCATGTTCTTCGCGCAGCGCACATTTTAAATTCAAAACAAATATGGTGCAACATTTTATGAACATACAAATTGGAACATTTAATAACACTGAGCCTGAAATAAAAGAAAGACATGTTAAACACTTGAAAACATAATATTTCCCATTATAGAAAGTCCAAGTTAAGGTCTCTTTGCGCACGTGCTTCCCATATGTCACGTGAGTGGTGAGCGCCGTCATGGTCTTAACGCGGCTGGCTGTTAGCCAGCGTCAATACCATTAGCACAGTTGTATAAACATAATGCATTGCTGATATCAACCTCAGTAAAAAACATAAAAGAGAGTAAAAAAATATTGTCACACAAACAAATTCTTGTTGGAAAGGCTTTAATTATCAAGAACTTTATTTGTTGATGAAATATGTGGTTTAATACTTTTGCAATATCATATGATATTTGATGTTATTTGTAATAATATTAGAGACAAGTGGATAACAGTTGAGTTTGTATTTCAAACATGATTATAAATATTTCTGTCTGCATAAAGGTTTTTTTTTTAAATGTGCATTACTGAAAAAATAAGAGGCAAATATATAGCATCTATGCTTTTTGATATTGTGATATGTCTTAATTTACCATTCTTGGATTTAAGATGGCGTGTTTATGTTGGAGCTCCCAGCATGAGTAGAAAGGCAAAGGATGCTCAAGGAAAAGTGTCAGAAACAGCAGACACTAGCACTTTCAGTTCACTGTGTTGCTCATTGTGCTGATTTAGTGATATTACAAGATGCTTGCTTGGATTGGGCTCTTGAGTTGGGAGTCTTAAGAACCAAAATCAAATTTGTCCTTATGTTTCTGAGCCACAGTTTATGGGTCAGTCGGAAAAATTGCATAAATATGGAAAATATAACTCAGAAAAATTAAATAATTTTCTCTATGAAGAAATTCTAGTTATTTTAGAAGAATCACATTTCCAAGAAAAAATTGCATGTTTGTTACAATTATCTGAATCAGCAACAACATATGGTGTTAATGGTCACAGATGTCCTTCTGAGACTAAATTACATAACAGGTCATCTCAGAGAACCAAGAAAACAACTTCTTAGTCTACTGATGCTGCTAGCTGATACATTTTTTTTGTCACCTCAACTGAAATGCAACATGTTGCAAAAGAACGTAATCCACATGCCTTGTGGGATACTGCAAACAAATAAATGAAGGAAAAAATGCAGATGAATGTATCATTGTAACAGAGGGCAAAAATTTACATTACAATTTCACTCTCATTTTGTGGTAAAACACGATTGTGTTGGATACCAAAAAATTAATCATGTTATAATTGCACGAAACATTGTTTAACTTGTTGTACGCATTGTATGTGATGCTTAATATATATATTTTTTTAATAATTCGATGTGTATATATATATATATATATATATATATATATATATATATATATATATATATATATATATATATATATATATATATATATATATATATATATATATATATATATATAGAGAGAGAGAGAGAGAGAGAGAGAGAGAGAGATAGAGAGATAGATAGATAGATAGATAGATAGATAGATAGATAGATAGATAGATAGATAGATAGATAGATAGATAGATAGATAGAGATACCTTTATTTGGTGATTACACGTGTGTCGCACAGTATTCCACGGCACTAGTTTACTTTGAAATTCTTTTAATTTGTACAACCTAGTTAGTATTTGTTATGCTGCTGCAGTAAAACACAAAAATTTTGTATTTGTCATCATATTATTCAAAAATACAAATTGTAAAACTTTTTTTTAGAGGAAAGTGGCATCACATACAATGCATACAAGTTGAACAACATTTGATACAAACATAAAATTGATAATTTTTTGGTATCCAACACTTTTAGGGTGGGTTGATTCTTTTTATCTGGGTTTTAGTAGTTTTTTCACAATTCATTCTGTTTCATAGGTTGAATCAAATTTTTTGGTTGTCACAATCATACACATAAGACATCACAAGTTACATTGAAAATAAGTTTACTTGAAAGCTGGGATGCTAAGTTTCTTTTTACAATAAATTACAATAAAATAAATTTTTACAGAAACTAAGAAGAAACTGATATGGTAAATCTTTAGATGATTTCAAGTACATTGTATAAAACATCTTGCATAATGTAAACAACAGCAAAATATTACTTTTAACATTACCATATCTCGAAACTTTATTATGTAGGTACTTGTCAAATTTATATAAATTAATGCATTGAACTTTAAGGACATATTTTATAGTCCCATAGTTAATCATATATGTGGAAAGGACTGCTGATTAGTTCAATATATTCACATTAGAATGATAAAGGAAACAGTGTCATGCCAGTGACAACTTTGCACTCTTTTTCTTCTGAGCCTAAACTTGTGCAAATTTTTCCCGATAAAGAAGTATCTGAGCAGAGAATCGTGGTAATTTCCACCATAAATTAAATAAAGAAATAGTAAAATACATACACTTAATTCAAGTTTAAAGTTATTTTTGCTGTTGTGTTTACTGTTTCATTGCACTTATAAAAAATAAAAATTATTATATATATATATATATATATATATATATATATATATATATATATATATATAAAACACAATGTTTAATTCATTTTAAGGCTACATATTAAGAAACCAGGATGAGTTTGAAGATTGTATGTTTAGGTATCAATGCCTGCTTCCTACCAGAAACATATGCTCTGTATTGTTGACTTTTGTTATAATTTTAGGAATAATTGTGTCATATTCTGTTTTGGGTGACACCGGTTGGCTGTGTGGTTTGGGGTTGAGGTAATTTTGAGGGGCGGTAAGGTACATTGTTGAGAAAGTTAAGGAATTGGTTTACCCGACTAGGCGTCAGGCACCGTTGATAGGCGGTGCCAAAGTTGTTGATGCTCTTGGTGCTGGATAATCTCAGGTTGCTGTGGGCCGATCACCCGAACGTATGCAATCCCTCAGTGGATGATGATGTAAAACCCCTCACTTGAAGTACTTACGTGCGCTGTGTTGTGGGGATATTCAAGCTGGCCCACACGCATTAAACTGAGAAAACTGTGGTCTAAATGCACGGATTACTGACTAATGCTGCTAAACTCTGGGTAAGCGGATTATAGGGGACCCGTATCCCAAAACGCCCAAAGGCAGTACTCGGAATAAAAGATATATTGTTGGCAAACACTTATGTAACTATCCTTGCACAATGTCATACATCATCATCGGTGAACACTTAATATGGTTTTCTGGCTGTTGCCCGCTAGAACGGCTACACTGTAAAAAGTTGCAAAGCTGACAACGGATGAAAGTTAAACTTTCGAGGCGATTCTAGCACTGGGGAAGATGGGACGGTACCTTCGGGTGGCAAAATACAAGATGTTCCGGTAATCTACATAACTATTGAAAAACTAAATGATTGGTGATAGCAAAGTTGAGGGCCACCCAGAGCGCGCACCAACGTGACCGTTCCCTTAGAGTGCTCAACCGCAACTAGTCCACGACGAGCGTGCATGAGGCGGAGGAGGCCGCACGCAACTCGCCAGGCACTACTTTGTGTGTCAGAAACTTTACGAAATTACAATACAAATACTTGCACTACAATGGTTACACAGAAATAAATACTTGGATTATTTGGAAACAAAATACAATAACACTTGCCCTATTATGACGTGACATGCGGGGAAATAAATGGAATGAAAACACGTACCCTCTTGTAAAATAAAATATGAAAACATGAAAGCACTCTTTTGTGTCCCCATTTGTGATGGGTCTTTGATTCTTAACAGAAATTGCATTTAATTTCGCCCTAAAAACTGGTTCTCCGGATCGACCATTATGCCCCTCTCACTTTCCAGCTGGGTGAAGAGGAGGCGGGGTTAACACACTCGCTTGCATGACACTGCACTGCTCTGCTCTCACCACACACGGCACTGCACTGCACTACGTCGAGTGCTCGTTATGTTGGGTACTGCAGTGAACACACAGCGCGGCAAACGGTCTGAAGGGCATGGACGCCGTCATGCGTCATGGTGGTTTCACTTATAAAGTCAGTGTTTTGAACTACATTAATTGTTTTGATAAAGCCTAATACTAGTTGATATAAACAATGTTTTTTAATTTTAGGAAGGTCATAACGTTTTCGAAGAAGAGAATTTTTAGTTAGGGCTGTGTGTCTGGCAACGTATAGGTTTCTTTCCAGAAGCCATCCTGATTTGGGAAGGAAAATTAAGTTCCGCTTGCTTGGAAGTATTTTGCTTGTCTGAGGCGTAGAAGTGTAGTAGTTGTGAGGGGAAACCCATAATTGCACATCACATGCCTGTATGCTCAAGGCTCTGAGATGGTTTGCAGTCTTTCCATTGTCAACTGCTTTTTCTGAACAATTGTTACTCAATGTTTATGACTTAACCTATTCAGACTTAGTGTACACAATTGTGTATGTAACAACACACAGGAAGGTTTTTCTGGCTGGTTTTTCTACTTTGAGGCTCAATGACTATTCATCTTCCCTGTGATGAGTGATTCGTAAATTGTGTTACTGTTCCAGGTATTGATGGTTCATATTATTATGGCTACACACAAAGTCTGCTGTTCATCATCATTCATTAATATGGATCCTGAAAGGTTAAATGTGAATGTAAGATGTGATGTATTTCCCTGTAGTACTTTAAATATCCTGTATTCATTTTTATTCCCAAAAATAATTTTTAATGTGCTTATTTCAACTTTTAAAAAATTATACATTTGGGAGAAATAGAAAACAAAAATTAATCTTTGTTTTAATACTAATAGTGAGAAGTGAGCTGATCTTACTTAAAAATTTCAAGCAGTGATGTGTGACATCCTGTGGCTGCGGGAGGTACGCCACCATATCAAGTGTTTTGGTTGGAGCTAGACCAGGCGCATCCGGGTGAATCTTGGACTCTAGTCCTTTCGTCGTACTGGAGTGTGTCCAGAATATAAAACAGGCATTGTGGCTTTTCTGCAGGGCACGGAATCAGGTGTGGCCAGGACAATTTTGCATTTTGGCTGGATCCTCTTGACTAGTATACCTGGGCGACATTTGACCAGTTGCGCTTTTGAGGTTTCAGTCCGGGCTACGCTGGGGTGAGCTTCGGTTTCAGGTGTGTCTGTACAATCGCTTGTTAGCGCTGTTCGCCGCATGTGTAGACTGAGGATACGGTGTTCCCCAAAACCACAAGTTATCGAGGCCAAGTGACCGGTCCTGGCCACTGAAGTAGGATGCTAGTACTGGGTGTGTGTTTAGCCGACAAGCTGGGTGGGTGGCTTGAAGATGCGTAGTTCGTAGTCAGGTGTGGTTAGTCTCTGGGGGCTCTGTGCTTGTTTCCGAGGACTGAGGTGCTCGAGTTCGGTGGGTATTGGATTAGGCTCTGGCTGGTATTTAGAGACAGTCTCAGCCTGTTTCATCCTCTTACGGTTACCGTTGCGGCAGGAGTATGACATGAGACCTGAGATAGAGAATACTACTATTGAATCTCGCGGAGGTGGAGCAAGTGATGCTATTGACCTACTCTGGTGTCAAACCATGTACCCCCTCCGCTCACCCAATGCAGGATTCCTATCCCTGTAACTGGCACCAGAAGCACGGTGGATATAGAGAGTCAGGTCACACCGGCTGACTGTCTTGATACATGGGTTAGCCTTGCCTGAGGACCAGTCTTTCAAATTCAGGGAATGCCCCCTCTGGTACCAGAAGTGCAGTGGAGAGAGCAAGCACCAAGCTGACAAGCTGACCCCGAGAGAGAGTACATAATGTTGGGGCAGAGAGAGAGAGAGTACCTAATGTCGGGGCTTTACTTTTCTGGCACTGTGGTGCAGAGAAAGGATGGTTGTCCAAGGTGCGTGTGTGTACTCTACTAATGTGTATAGCAGTTATAGCAAAATCTCCCGGTCACCTGCTGTCCCTCTCTGACAGGGCTGATATTTACTGGGAAAGGTGCTAAACTACTGGATGGATACCCTTAAGTGGATAAAACTGTGTTTATTCCTATGATGGAAATAAACAGTGGTGGTGTTGTACTACCTCCTACCAGCTGAGCTTACGTAAGCTTAATCCTACGTGAGACAGTTGAGGGCAACCTGTTCCTAGGCTAACAAGGGTAGGTAGACGAGCATTATGAGAATAACTGGAAAAGGACTACTCTACTATGTTGCTCTGAAGGGGTCGGCAAAGTCAACGTGTTTAACGATGTATAAGACAACTGGGCAGAATTGGTAGATCAATGGATGTATTCTGCACCAGGAGCGTGGTAAAGACAAAGGTAGAGGAATAGTCTTTGGCACCAAGAGCGCGGTGAAAACCAGGAGAGGAGTCAATGTTTCCGTTGCGACCTTCAGCACTAAAGAGCGCTGTGAATGCCCGGGAGAGACTGGCTCCTCAGGGCGCTCGCCCCAGTATTTATACTCTGGCTGGCACATCCTTGCTTGAGGTGGAGAGGAGATAGACATGGCATAGATCCTCTAGGCGTGTTACATCACTGGCCGGTGCTGGATCCAGGAGCAAGGCTTGCCAATCATACTAGTAGGGCTATCTGGCGGCGTGCTATAGTACTTGTATGATCTTCGAAGCGTAGTCTTGGTGGCTCGGCCGGTGAACAATACAATCTGGCATGGAGCATCCGTCCTTTGCCTTGGGTAGACAGTACAAATCCTGACATCTTGTGATGCGTGGCAACATTTAAACTCTGTAGAATCAAATGACAAAGGCATGTTTACTTATGAGGCGAAGTTGTTTAATCATTGTTGTAAAGGCATCATGCATCAGCAGTTTTTGAATAAAAAACACTTATTAAAGCTCTGCCCACTGTTCTGCATTTTCAGATGGACATTTTGTGATTTAGAGTAATTTAACAGATTGGAGGTACTTTGACACCTTAAGACTACATTCACCTACCATTGAACATTTTCCATGTTTGAGTGTGATTTTAATAAATTTGAGGTCTTGTGACGTTTATCTTTGATGAGTTCATGTTATTACGTTGGTATGATTAGACTGTTCATTTCCGATGACTAAATAAAAATCGCACACACACACAGAACTCAGAAAGACAAAAAAACTAAAAATCCTTTTTTTACAGCACCACAGCGTAGCAGCCACTAAGAGGCCGCACATAGTTAACTTAAAGTTCAATGAGACATAGCTTTTGGAGTGAGCCATCTGTTGACATAACAAGCGCCACATGACCCACTGCCTGAAGGCTATATATAGTAAGCACGCTGCCCCCCCCCCCCTCCACGGGAGAACGATTGAAGCAGTAAGGTTGTCGGAGCCGACAACAAAGAAGTGGGCATCACTACAACTAGGCCTAAAGAAGCTCTGGGCCATTCTATAGACTTGTGTTATGGTGAGCATAATTTCCCTTGGCAGTTAGGCACAAGACTATATCTCGAGACCCCGTTACCCGCCATTTAAGTGAGCAATAATTACTGACGAGGTTAGGTCGTACTATCTCAACTTGTATAAATGTTAGTAATTGCAAACCTTGTGTATAGCAGTGGAAGGAGTTAATGATTCATCTTGTCCTGTTAAATGGTAAATGTTTTATTCTTCATTGTATAATTGTCATAATAAAGGTGTTGTGTTTAGAGAATTCTCCTCCTTTATTAGTTCAATAGTTAACAGCTATGCTCCCCTGAGAGATACCCCTTTCACAGTATCTACATATGACGAGGAGAAGTCAGTGGAGACAGAGTACATAGACGAGTGTTAGGAGGAAGGGGATCGCTACACTGGTGGAGCCGCCTCTCGACCCACCTTGCGTGTATGCGAGTAGGATCAACTGCAAATATTTTCTTCAATTACGCTTCACGCTAGCTAATTGTATGCAGCAGGAAATGAGCGAAGTAGGCAACTTAAACGTGGCTGCGCTTCACGCTACCCACAATGAGCTTACACATAGTCATTAAGTGATTGCTACAATGTACAATGATCATTTTTGTGTCCAGATATTTTCATGTCAATTACGCTTAGTAGTAAGAATCAGCCTTAGTATAATATATTGTGCTATAATTAATCTTTTGCATGTAGACAAATTACCATAAAGTCATCGTACTAAACAGCTGTAACTCCCACGCGATCAGACCAAGCGCGGCAGGCAATAGTGTGGAAGGTTAGTGCACAGCATACGTAGTCAGCAGATCACGCAGGAGGCCTTGTCAGCCTAGCAGCTTGACATCACGTTATGTCACATCCCCTGCCCCAGTACCCCTACAGAAGCTTCTTTGCTTTCATTCTGTAATGCATGTAAACTGCTTATTTCTGTATGTGGGAACACCTGTTCCTTTGTAAGCAAGGAAATCTCCAATTGTTTTGTGTGTTTTTTGGAGATTTTACTAATTTCCGTACTCTTCTATAAGTAATTTTGAACATCATAGTGCTGGTTTTTCTACACCCACACTTACACTAGCCATTCACCCCATATATGGAAACATGAAGCAAGAGTAAACCATCTTCTGTCACTAAACTTATTAAACATGCGCTTATTGACACCACTGACATGGAGAAAGCCTTAGACGGCCGTGATCTCCAATGTGCCTTGTTACAAAACACTACACTAAATACAAGCATTTCAATACAGAACCAAAATTTAGAATTATCGTTTAACACTAGTCCTGAACAATATCAAAATGATGCACCACCACCCACACAAAATACTGTGCAGACAGAATCCACATCATTAAGTCCTCAGTCAGATTTTCTTGGATTTCCCATTAACAATGACGTCGCATTAGAGCCACTACTCACTGACAGATTTCCACCACCATCCACCACTACATTATTACCACTACACAAACTACACCCCCCACGACACACAGCATGGAACACCTTCAACTGCAACAAGCACTCCAAATTGTTTTCTCTCAACCGGAAAAACCACAGTCCTTTTAAGGAGCACAAGGTGAAAATGTAGCTGACTTCCTTGAGGTATTTGAGGCCGTAGCCAACATAACCCATTGGAACGAGGTGGAAAAATGTTGGCGGTTAAAGTTTTATCTCCTTGATACTGCAAAACATAAGTTTGACAACATTACCAGAACTCATCAGCAGCCAATCACTTGGCATGAGCTACAAAAACACACTGAAAGACACATATACGAACACTGCAGGCACGGAACGCTTTGAATACCTACTATTTACTAAGCACCAAGCAGTAGGTGAGGACACACTGCGACATATCGAAACTCTAAAGTACTACAGGAACAAATACAATTCACATATTTCCGACCAGGAGTTCAAAAATGTGCTATGGAAATTTCTGTTGCTGTCTATAGCGTATAAACTGGTAGGGCTACCCAACGAGACATTGCCTCTGATGATAGCCAACCTTAAGAGAATTGACATTGGCATGTACCGGTACCACCAAACACTAACGGAACCCTACCCCAACTCTGACTCAGAGCAACTGGAATCTGAAATCACTAAATTGAAACAGGAAATCGCCCAACTTTCGTTGCAAAACCAAAACAACAGATCCGACACCAGTGCAAACAACCAACTACCACATCCGCATAATACTTTTCAGTACCAATCCCGACGAGGACAGCCACCACAACACCGTGGCTATTTCAATTGCTACAATTCGCATCACGGGTATCCACGAAACTGCCAACCAGTCATCATTATCAAAGAAAAGCCGTCAAATTCAACTCACTATTTGGGTTATCAACAATTTCACAGAGGTAGATTCAGTTTCAGTATAGGGGCATACCTTGGTAACAACACACAACACAAAGGTACAACACCCCACAGTACAACAAAAATCGGCAAACCAACACATGTGGGCGTGGTTACAGCAATGTACAGCAAGGTTACAGTAACCCGACAGAAAACTTTAATAAGAGGGGGTAAAGCACACAAACCCCACTGACAAAAACGTCTGAGTTCGTGACGCATACAGAGCTATTTTTAATAAGGTTGTGCCTACTAGATTGTATGCCGAAATTACTAAATTTAATGCTCAAAACAACCAACTACTACAAAGCCACTCTCCTTCACTTCAGAGAAATGAGCGCAAAATAAATGTCAACAGTGAACAACATTCTAAATCCACAATAAATTTCACATTGCAGCCAAAACAAGCTCCAGCAAATAGGTCAAGTAAAGTTCCGCCTCAGCGAATTGTGCATGAGCCGACTGTCCAGCGCGACGAAAGCAAACATATAATACCGTCTCCCCGCGCGGACCAGGTCAGCGTTGTCAAACCGCCACAGCGTATCCAGAAATGTGACATTGCTGAATCTACGGAAATTTTCGACGATACACAGAAAGTCGTTGGACCCCGTAGCCTCATTCAGGACACGTGTGCCCTGTGTTTTTATGTTGGACACAAAAGCAGTCAATGCAGCTTGTTTCCCAAACAGAATTTTGAGTTTTCAACACACATCGGCGACCGATTTAAGAGGTTCAAAAACAAATTTGGGCTGACACCACGTACTGTTTTCTAGAGCACTAGCCACAAAACAACACCGTAGCCAACATTGAGAAAGTTTTTGAGAGATTACGAATCTTCAATGTAAAAGTTAATACTAAGAAATGTATGTTCGCTGAACAAACAGTAAAGTGCTCGGACATATAATCACACCACAAGGCATTACCACGGATCCAGAGAAAGTCAGCGCTATTGAGCACATGGCGTCCCCAACAAATGTAAAATAACTGCGAATGTTTCTAGGAATGACTTCTTACCTGCGCAGATATATTATTAATTACGCAACTATCGCAGAACCTCTCATCGACTTAACGAAACATAATATAACTTACAAATGAGGGATGCCCATCAGAAAGCTATGTTAGAGGTACCAGTGTTGCAAAGATTTGATGACGGCAAGAGCATTGTATTAGCATGCGACGTGAGCAACGACACGGTAGGTGGGGCGCTTATGCAGAAGGACCCGAACACCAAGCAACGTAGTATCATCGCCTTTGCTTCCAAAAAATTATCACTGAACGAATCAAAATGGAATGCTACGGAGAGAGAGCTTGGTGCGATGTGTTATCTCTGTAATCACTTTTGCCAATATTTATATGGGATACATTTCATAATTGAAATGGACCATGCCAGTCTTCGATATCTGTGCACCATGGCTGAACACATCATCAGAATTCAGAAGATGGCAATTGCATTGAGCGAATACAACTTTGAGCCCCACATAATAAAAGGGAAACTTAACACACTTCCAGATGCCTTAAGTTGTATCACCACAAACACTGACACACTAACACAAACCATTACAATCAATAACACAAACTACACAGTTAAGCAAGACATGATAAACTGCACATCACTATATGAAGCTATGGCAGAAAGTATTTTACAAAACCTTAACAAACATGACGAAATTAAATGCATTATTGTTAAGTACACCATCAACAACTGGGTAGGCATCAAGCCTTTTTTTTTTTTTTTTTTTTTTTTTTTCAAAAACGAATTTCAGTCTCAAGGCAAAAAAAAAGTAGCAAACGCCACAGCTGATGACAATATTTTCCCAATTCGTGCTATTTGCAAAATTGTCACCACATTATATCAAGTTAATCTACAAGTGGCCTTGGAAAACCCTCCTAGTAAAATAGAAACCCATTGCATTGATCCACTTTTAAGTTTTACGATTATAATCTTGAACAAAAGTGGAACCCCATATTTCTTACCTACCTACAACAATGAACAAGAATATGTAAAAATTGACGATGACTCTATTCTACACTTATGCCCTATTACAGTCAACACATCACCTTTTGCTGGGTAATATCAGAGTGACCCACATATAAAACAATTAAAGCTCGTATTAGAGTCCCCAGATCAAGCTGACACAAAATACAGTTGACTTAGTCGTAGTTATGGCATTGTGGTGAAATCTATCTAAGAAATTAACACTAGTTCCTCAAGTATATGTAAACTAAATCATTCAAGCGCACTATGGCACCATTTTCGGGGGAGGACACTTCGGAGCTTTTAAGACACTCGAGAAAATAAAACAGGCTTACTACTGGGACACAATGACAGCAGACGTGAAAAATTATGTGCGCGCTTGCCAAGTATGCCAGAAAACAAAATCACCAAATAGCAAACGTGCAGGTCAGATGACATCTATCCCACCTCAACCCCTTGTAAAGACATGGGTGCTTGATACAAAAGGTCCCCTTCCTATGATTATATGTGGTAAAAAAATTAATATTGCTGATGACAGATATTTAAGTCGTCGTTGCTAAGGCAGTCAAATCAATAGATGCGGCTATGTGTGCCGACTTTATCAAACAAGTAATCTTGCAATTTGGGTGTCCGGAACAGATCCTTACAGACCATGGCACCAGCTTTCAGAATGATCTGATTAATCAATTACTTAAGTCTTTGGGTATAAAGAAATTAATGACAACTGTGTACAATCCTTGCTGTAAGGGTCTTGTAGAAGCGACAAATTGTATTGTCGGTGAACAATTGATTGCATGGGCCAATACAAAACTGGCAAATTGGGATCTTTATGTCGAGTTCATAACATTTACCTACAACAATGGCATCAAGACAACAAACAAAAACACCCCTTTTTATCTGCTCCAGAATGTACAAGCAGCATTACCAGCGCAAGCAATCGCTACACAATACTCAGAATGTGCGAACAACTGGTGTGCTAAGTTGCTACAAGACCACGAGAATGCAAGGTAAATCTCTTACATTGCACAACAACATTAAAAAAAAAAAAAAAACAATTTGACAGAATGCATAAGCAGTGCAATCTATGAATTAATTATTACGTATGGGTATGCAATTGAGGCAGACGAAAAGCACTCGCGCATCATTACTGCGGCCTCTTCAGGGTAGCCGATGTCTTAGGTGACTCAACTATACGCATACAGATAAATAAGATCTGGCCCCTAGGTTTGACACAGTGTGTACCCGCCATACAAAGCCCGCCTTCATACACTAATTCAGTGTCCTTATGACAGTATTATATTATATGTTTGTACTTGATCAGTGTTTAAAATATGTCTTATAATGTGTTACATTATATGTCAATGTCTTACTGAGGGGAACAAAGACATGGGCCACGGTGGGAGCCGTTCGAAACGCCGCCCACGCAGCCTGTTCACGCCATATAGGGGACATGCTGACAACACTCTGTACTCAGCACGTGTGTTCTGCAGCAGGAACCAGGCAGCGCAAAGTGCCTGCCCAGCCTTCCTAGCTGTTGCCACACCAGGGGACAACAGCAGCACAACCAAAGGGTAGAGAGTGCTATGCCACTACACCAGCTACGATGTGCTGCTACCACTGCCAGACGCCATTGGCAGCACTGCACGAGCACGAGGCACAGTCTGCGCATGTGCCCCACCATCGTCATAGTGAAACCAATCGCCGGACGAGCTCGAGAGGAGTGGGGAACCCGCTTCGCTCGCCACGCGGCCAAGGTCATGGCTGTACTGTGTTTTGTTCTGCCAGCTGTGCTGCCCATACCAGCCACATATAGGATGCACGCAGGGGTCTATTGGACTCCCTGCCAACGGTGACTTTGTATATGAAGACAGCATTCCAATCATATACACTATACCACTAAACTTTTCCACAACCTCTGAATCTCTTGACCAGTATTTACATGTAACTTGCACCGATCATACGTCCAACTCTTGTAAGATTGGGAAACTAATCTATGAATATTTACAAGCAGTAGAACATGGCATACTGCGAGAATTCCTTAACGATGTGAGCACCCAGTTCGGTCTGAGATGAGGAATTCAATTTCTCGGCGATGTGGGTACGTGGTGTTATAACATTTTGACAAATAAGCAGTTGCATGCGTTACTTGACATTGATGCTCAGTTGGACAGCCAGATTCATGCACTCGCCGATAACATACAAACCACAAACAATGCTCTTAATGTGACTTTTAATTAAAGTAATGACAAAATACAACACAAGGTGGAAGATAAGATTAATTCTCTGGCACAAACCATTAATGGCATTTCCTAGGTTTTACAAAACCAAAATTCAGCCATCAGCAAAATTGACAGCATTGAGGCTCAGTATAACTTGCTATCCACAAGACCTTTGCAATTGATTAACAACATTTTTATTGAAAATTTAGTACAAACCTACATTCATTCTTGCCAACTCCACAAACTTCCTCTTAATGCAGTTAACAAAACTCAGCTATCTAATAATCTCACCAAATTAAATGTGGAACTCCTTAAACTGAATCTAACGTTAAGTATTGGTGTCACTGATATAATTAAATATTACACTCATGAGCTGACAGAATGTTCTTTTACAAAAACTCAGTTGGTGATAAAATTACAAATCCCCATTACCAGAGTTCATTACACATGGCAAGTTTATAATATAATTCCAGTGCCCTACCGTTTTGAAAGCCAATCATGCACAATCCACATACCATCTGCTACCATTGCAATTGATCCTAATACGGACATTGTAAAATCTATTTCCCACTCACCAGAAATGCCACCGGATGTTATACTCATCCCAAAAGAATTGCTCACATGTGATAACTCTAAATGTGTCAAAGCAGCAGTTCTGCTCTCTGATGCTACTTCATTATTTTCAACCTGTAAATTCCATTCTTCACATGACATTTAATTTTCCATTAACCGTATTTTGCCATGTGTGTTCTAACCAACCCCTCTGAAGGAACAGTATTACAGTTTTTTTAATACCTCCCTCAATGATAACGTAACAAACCATAACCTATGAATTGTTGACTTACACGTGCCATGTGGATGCCAAATCACTACACCAGAGAAAATTATTGTTGAGGCCACGCACGTGTGATGTACATGCGCCTACAGTTCCTTTACAACAAACTGTGATACTTATGCATTGGCTAAACCAGCAATCATTTCACGTGCAACATTTAATCCTTAACAGCTGGTATCCATTTTTACAACATTAGTACTGTCCTTGACACAAACTGGCAGATTAATCATACAGCGTTGCCAGTACTCCCAGCAGCTGATCAAGTTTACTCACATGGTAAGTTCAAGGAAAACAAATTGTTTTCAGTGTTGGAACCACACCAATATGTCTATATTACTATGGAAATCATAACCCTCCTTTTGTTCACTGTTACTGCTATGTATATCAAGCTTATAAAGCTGTCTATAATACTGTCAGTCTGAAAACTACCACATAAGCATACAAATCACATGAATTACGATTCACAGAAGATTCTGCAAATATAGTTTATCAAGATAAACTCTACTTACCAGCTGTTCGATGCAAAGTTTCAAGGTGTAAGTATATGGTCTACAACTGAACATGGTAACAAGACTTCATGCTGTGTGAATTGCACTATGATAAATATTTTTAGATAGAAAAGGGCAAAGTCTCAGGCCTCAGGGAAGAACCGGCAGTTGGTTCTTATTAGGAACAGCATTTTATTTACAGTCTTGCAAGTTTTCAGGAAAAGACCAATATGTCTGTATAGCAGAAATAATTATAATATTTGATTTAAAGTAAGTGCCCCCAGGCACTTACGAATGACCAGTGGTTATGGTGTAAGGATTTACAGCCATATGTTTTTATTGCAATTTGTTGATAAAGACTTTACTTGCAAATTAAATTGCAGATATAACTTCCGAATGCTTATAATATATATATACACACACACGCATGTGCACACGTGCATGCACGCATGCACGCACGCACACGCACACACACACACACACAAGCTGGCCCGTGTGACTTCGTTAGCATGATTTTTTTGTTGAAGTTATTAAAATTAAGCCAACCATAGTTTCACTAGGGTTTTATGTTTAAAATACTAATAGTTCTTCTTTCAGGTTTAATGGAGTTGTTAAATTACACCCTGCCATCATTTCACACATGTTTTATATTAGCATGATATTTAGGACTTTGAATTGTTCTTGCCACTCTTTTTATTGGGCTCTCTAGCCACTGAGCTACTGCGGCCCCCTTTTTGATTGCTCTAGCTACTGAGATACTGTGGTCCCACTATTGGGTGCTCTAGCCCCTGACCAGCTGGGACCCCACTATTGGGTTCTCTAGCCACTGAGCATGGCCCCACTATTGGGTTCTCTACCTTCTCCGTTTCTGCAGCCCCACTATTGGGTTCTCTACCCACTGAGCTCTACTGCGGCCCCACTATTTGGTGCTCTAGCCCCTCATCAGTTGCGGCCTTACTACAGGGTTCTCTAGCCACTGAGCTACTGTGGTCCCCTTATTGGGTGCTCTAGCCACTGACCTACTGCGGCCCCACTATTGGGTGCTCTAGCCCCTGACCAGCTGCGGCTCCACTATTGGGTGCTCTAGCCCCTGACCAGCTGCGGCTCCACTATTGGGTGCTCTACCTACTGAGTTTCTGCAGCCCCACTGTTGGGTTCTCTACCCACTTAGCTACTGCAGTCCCACTATTGGGTGCTCAAGCCCCTGACCAGCTGCTGCCCCACTGTTGGGTTCTCTACCCATTGAGCTACTGCAGCCCCACTATTGGGTTCTCTAGCCACTGGGCTACTGCGGCCCCACTATTGGGTGTTCTAGCCCCTGATCAGTTGTGGCCCTACTATTGGGTTCTCTAGCCACTGAGCTACTGTGGTCCCCTTATTGGGTGCTCTAACCACTGACCTACTGCGACCCCACTATTTGGTGCTCTAGCCCGATCAGTTGCGGCCCCACTATTGGGTGCTCTACCCAGTGAGATTCTGCGGCCCCACTATTGGGTTCTCTAGCCCCTGAGCTTCTGCGGCAAACTTATTGGGTGCTCTAGCCACTGAGCTACTGCAGCCCCACTTGATATATATCTATCCACTGGGTCACTGTGACCCCACTTGGAATAACTCTAGCAACTAGGCCACTACAGCTTTTTGAAAGGAAAGGTTCACAGCCCATAGACAAAGAGAAAGGAGAAAGGACAAAATATTCTTTTTAACAATTATTTTTTTAACAATGCTTTTTTGCTATGTAGTAATCCTAAGAAAAGCTTAATCCAGTACCTATTTACATCTCTGGTCATCATTTTTCCAGAACCGTTTGAGATATATCGATGAAACAAAGATTAAGTTGGTCCTGGGGTTATTATCTATATACTGTGTAAATTTGATGCCAACATGATAAGTGGTTTTTGAGTTAAATTCGTCCAGACAGACATACAGACAGACAATGAAAAAAATTAACATTAGATATGACTTAGTTATCAATTATACTATATGAAAAAATAATAAAAAATGAAAAATTTGAAAATCACAGACAAACACTTCTATTTTATTTATTAGTTTAGATATATGTATATACTTGAAAAGTGTCAATTTTCCTTATGATCTGAGGTAATCAATATAATGCAATCACAATCTTCTTCATATCATATAATCATGTCTGTATATAATATTTTTATATGGTAACTGAAATATCAGTCATTTCTATAATTATTACATTGAGTTAATACTAAAAGGTACATTTGATCTCGATTTTCACAAGTGTATGTACACAAAATGAATGAAATAAAGAATTTTTATGAACACTAAAACTAAGAGACCAGTATCTGACTTTGGATAATGTTTTTAAGTATAAGGAGAGATTACTCTCGCAACTGTCATGTCATAGCAATATTAGATTTAATTCAATTTTATACATTGTTAAAAAATTTTCGTTGTACTTATATGGGTTCTATATAACATTGCTAATATGCATACTTAGTTTATAATATTTATTCAATGTTTCATTTAGCATAAATTCAAATCATCTGTGTAAACATAAAATGAACAGACATTACATGCTTAACAGCTTCTACACAAGCTATACGCAACATAAACTACACATATATATGGCTATGTAATTGTGCTTCAATGAAAAAACTATTATCATCACAGACACTACTACTTCAGAAAGCGCACTCAAAAATAGTGTGTGATACACAGTGCTGAAGATGATATGAATTAAATGCCACAGGCAAATGTGTCAACAAACAAAAACAACAAGACATTTTATGACAGACATTATGAATATATATGTTTCTTTTTCCACTTTTCATACTTTTTATAATATTGTAACTAACTTGTCATGAAACTATTAGGCTAAGTATTTGCTTATATATACAGTTTGAATTATCCTGCCTTCTACCACGTTAACCTCTACCATATGGCATTAGCCAGTATTTACATCAAAGGTAATTACCACAGGTATATTATAAAACAAGCTTTATAATGCTTCATGTAACATTTATACTTGTCTGTTTTCTGTGTACAAGAATATGGTTAGCCACTCTGGCACGTAAGTATTTTGCACTCTGTAAAAACAATGCTTATGCCGCACGGCAGCTAAACTGCAACCTAAGTGTTATAGTAGCTGCCATTCCCGACAAAGACGGCACTACCGTCCAGTACTACCAACTGTGGAGTGTATTCTACCTTTCCCATAGGTAGTAACATTACCAATATCTTAAGTATTTCCTTTTGTTTTAACTATTACTTTCACGATAATCAATTTTACTCTTGCCAATCGTAGTCAATATTTTTCCAGCATTATGGTTTCAGCCAGCCGCCATGTCAACTTGCACTTATGTAAATTCTTTAAGCATAAATATTGTCTTGGCATGTTGTAGAGCGACCTAGTACCACGTGCACACATTTTTTAAACTTCCTCTGACCCACGCACACCGCCTAGCCATTGGGGGTTACTTAAATACTATTAAATGTGGCGGTGGATATACCTCCTATCCTGTGGTCCCGCTACACAACGTGCATAAGTATTCTTAAGTACAGATCGACCTCGTAAATTCACTTATTAATTGGTTGGTTATGAATATTCAAAGTGCCTGCGTCACTGAGATTAAGAACACTTAATATTCTGGCATGAACACCATCACAAAGAGACATTAAAATAATACTAAAATTCATAAGAAACTTATAGAAATGTAAAACAATATCTAATTTAATTTGTGCTATTCTATTTTCAATATAAAATATTTCACTCAGCGTGCTAATCACTACCGCTTATGTGAACCCCGTAGTTGGCCATGATAGGTCCGTGCTACACTTGTATCTGGACAGTCTGTTGAGGAGAACTGGCGAGGTAAGACACTGTCACGTGCGCACTACAACTTTTGTTTACTGATGTAGGTTTCCATAGTCAATTTAGTTTACCGTTTAATCTTTGCTTGCGTACGTTTTTGCCAGACAATTTCCCCAGCATTATGCCTCCACTTTAGTAATTTTTTACACCCTTGTGGCATTTTTAACTTAATCGAGCAGAAGGAGGAGAAAGATGTCGGAGAGGTCATGCGATCCACACATTTTGAATCAGACACCATCCGCCTATGTTTATGGCATTTCAGTGTAATTTCTGCATTATTGCTACACACAATTTTAAGAGTTTTATTTTTATGTACGTATTTAAGGGTAATTTTCGTGTTTGAATATTTTATGGTAACATCACGTATAACCACATGGCCGACTGAAGCCAAGTCGTTGTATACACCATCATTGCGTTTTAAGAGCTTATTTATATAACGTTGTATGTGCAATCATTTATTTTAGGGTTCTATGTATTTTTCATTCAGGGTTTAATGTAATTTTCACGTAAATTGATGCTTTTTGTACTTGACCATGTGGTCACAGTAATGTTTGATTCCACCGCCATCAGGCATGTTACAAGCCTGTAACAACTCTAATTGTAAAGAGAATCTCTTGTTCAACACGAATAATAGTTTATCTGTATTTAGTTTGCCGTTTCCACAAAGAAATATTGCAATTTCTCCTGCACCACGTGGTCCGCTGTGAACTTCATCCAGCAGCATCCGCGCCACCTAAGCTTGTTTTCACACATGTTTGTGTTTATTGTGAATATTCATCTCGTGTCCCATCTTATTTCATGTATCATTCAAGAGTCTATGTAATTGTGTAATTAGTGTACAGTTCAGTTATTTTCGACCTATCCGGCTCTGTGTATAGGCCGTCACCACACTAACCATGTGCTGGAGGGCGAGCCCCGACGAGTTTGTGTTAGTGATGCCGAGTAATCACGCGTGTTAATGTGTATTAAGGATATTCATTTGTAATTCACCATGTCCTGTCTTCAGGGAAAAACCATCAGTCTAACTTAGCGGCTGTCGGCCCTCTTCCCTTGTGAAGGCTGTGCTTTCACGCACCTCGGTGAGATCATCCATTTAGGCGTGTGCTAGGTTAATTACGGACTGGGGATCACCCAAGCGGAATTGGCTAGTCATGACCGATAATCATTTCATTGGCACGTTGATGTGTATGAATAATATCAATAAAAACAAGTCTACAGTGAACTCAATTTTTTATTCAGTAGTGACAGTGTCCTAGCCACATATGTTTATTTCAGTGATTTTATTAAAAGTTTAGTATTGCCAATGTGTTTGTAAGCACGCACGGGTGAAACGGACACACAGAACCCACAACATCCCTGAGTCTCAATAGTGCGGTGATTGGGAAGCACTGCTGGCGCCCATATTATCAGTAAGTATTGTGTCATCGTTTGTCTCGTGTCTCACCCGATGGCGTCAATATATACACATATATATTTTTTTGTTTGTTTGTCAAACATCACAGACTATAGTTTTGCATTCTTCCCTACCTTGCCAATAGTAATAAAGTCAAACTAACTATTTCAATTCTCAGTATTGACACAGTTCTTACTCATTGTAAAACGTAGCCTCAAATTTATTCTTGCGTCTACGATACGGCCACTAAACAAATCTGCGCATGCCATCATTCGTCTACGACCATTCTCCTGTGTCTGAACTCCTCGGCCCCAACCTTGCCACACCCAGGATGACTCCAGCTGATACCTTACTCTGCAGCAGCCGGGATGGCTGCAATTTCGTCAAAGAGGGCACTGTAGCGGCCACCAAGGGGCTGCACGCAGTTAACTTAGAGTTCAATGAGATATAACTTTTGGAGCAAGCCATCTGTTGACATAACAAGGGCAGCATGACCCCATGCCTGAAGACTATATATAGAAAGCACGCTGTGCCACCCCCTCCCCGTCCATATATATAATATAGGATTTTTCGTTCTGACATCTCATAAAAAACTATGTATCTGGTAGAGCAATGAATTTTGCATGTGTGCCATGTTACATTAATAGATTAGTTAGCTGTTCAATTCCTATGGAAAATTTCATAGCATGTTTGCTATTTTATACAGTCAAACAGTCCTCGTGACCATTTATTTAAAAAAATACCCTCTCCCTTCTCCTTATTAAGACATAACATAACTAAGTGACATAATAGAATTTGCCAGCAAGATTCGTAGTACAAATTTCTTCTGAGATAAAGCCTATACTGAAATGATACTTATTGTTATTTTAATAATTTGTACTTAAAATAAATGCACTGCCACTTCCTTTGTCATGCTACCTTTTATTCCAGCATTTCTCTACACGTTTTTCTACATTTTACTAACACAATATACCACTCCCATGATCCTTCTTTTCACACACATTTACCAACCGTACAAAAATAACATGAACAAATTGCTGCCATCAATACCAAATTTACATAGTTACAACACTTCCCCTTGGCAGTAATTTTGTTAAAAACCAACAGTAGACACCATATACTATTTCAGTACAAACAACCGAACAAAATTTTTACAATTTGGTCAGCCCTAGGGTTGTTACAAATTTTGATGTCGTTACACCACCTGGTGTTTTAGTAAACAAATCAGCTACATTATAATTTGTAGGTACATATGCAAACTTTATTTCTCCTTCACTGACAACCTGGTTCAGAAAACATAATTTAATAGGCATATGCTTTGACCTTTCAGAATCTAGTACATTTTCAGCCAGACACTGAGCCTAAATTGTTACATTTAATCACAAATGGTTTGGGGATGATGTGTTCCTGCCCAAGTTCTCTTAACATCATAATGAACCAAAATGCCTCCCTAGCCGACTCACACATGGATATGTATTCGGCTTCTGTGGTGGACAGAGTAACAGTGGTTTGTTTTTTGGTTCGTCATATGATAGGCGCACCTGCCATTATGAATATGTGACCACTTATTGACTCTCTGTCTTCTCTATCGTTCCCCAGCCTGCATCGCAATAGGCCTGGAAATACAGAGAATCCTTTTGATATTATAACTTAAATTCACTAGTGTGTTTCAGATACCTTACCACATTCTTAACATTCCTCCAGTCTTCCTCTATTGGGTTTTTGTTTTTTGTACTAAACTTACACACCGCAAAACTTATGTCTGGCCTAATTGACCCAGACAAGTACAGCAGTTTCCCTATTGTGTTCTGATAAATTTTGGGGTCGAACTGTTCTTCACCTGTTCCTGTTTGGTCATTGCTGTTTACTGGCAAGGGGGCAACTCTACCTTTACAGTTTTCTTCGCTAAAACCAAAATCATACATAATCTGTTGAAGATAATGGCATTGGTCAATAGTAATGCCATAATCACACTCACTGATTCTTAGAGAAAGGGAATTACACATCTTACCTAGGAAACTTACATCCAACACCTTTCCAATTTCATATTTAAACCATGTTGCCAAATTAGGTTTACTCCACACACTCAAATTATCAACATAAATTCCTACAATCAGATCTTTTGTTTTATTCATGTATACATACTTATCCTTTTTTGCTTTGTTCAGATCTAGTTTCGTAAGAATACCATCTATAGTTTTGTGCCAATGTTGGGCACTTTGTTTAAGTCCACACAGACTTTTCAATAGTTTCCACACTTTTCCACCTTCACCTTAGCCTTGCGGCTGTTCTACATAGACTCTTTCATCTAAAGGACTGTTCAGATAAGCTGTGAGCACATCAATATGTTCTACAATCCAACCATTGCATTCAACTAAAGCAATAATAGTCTTACAGTTTTCTTTTGTATAACAGGTGAATATGTCTGGTGAAAATCTATACCATATCCAATGCTTCCACAATGAAAACATTTAAATTTTGAACAGTTTCTTGCAATACGACCCCATTCGTTACATTTAAAACACCTCCGATTATCTTCTACTCCATTATTCACTGGTTCACTTTGCTCAAATTTTACAGAATTATTCCGCCAGCCATTACTTTCATTTTCTTGACCTCTTCCACCTTAGCCCTTTGCACCCATCAGTATTTTCGTTATGAATGCCCTGGAACTATCACTTCCTTGTCAACTTCTTCTCTTAGCAGCAGCGACTTAACATTCTCGGTAGTTAAATTTGGTTCTCTGGCAATGAAGTTAACCAATAGTCCATATTTGACCTTTGGCAGTCCGATAAGGAATTGCCCTGCGAACTGTGCATCATTAAACTGTAAACCAAAATCTCCACTTTGCACCTTTCTATTCCAGGATTGGATTTGCACCATATAGTCGTGCATACTCACTTCGTAGGATTTCTCAATATTCACCATCTCTCATAGCATTTCCAAGCACAGAGGGAGAGTATATGAAGAGTGAATGCGTGCTAGTTTCTCCCATGCTTCTTTGGCCCTCGGTATTTCTCCAATTTCATCTACATAAGCATCACTTACACTTCTTAGCAGAAATGCTATTGCCTTCCTATTCAGCCTAGTTTGTGTCTCATTTAGTTCTGCACTGTCACAAAAGCCCGGGTCTACGGCATTCAAACAGTTTCTTTCTATTAACTCTACTTACGCTCTTCTGGACCACACATAATAATTATCTGTCATTAGTTTTGGTATACTGTCTCTTGTTTGGTCAGCCATCTTTCCACTTTGTTTCACTTTTTCACTGCAGGCTACTTCTCATATTTTCTTCAGGGGTGCTTTGTGGTAAGCCCTGGGCCCATAACCTATTATTATTTTAATAACTTCTGCTTAAAATAAATACAATGTCACTTCCTTTGTCATGTAACCTTTTATTCCAGCATTTCTCGACACCTTTTTCTTAATTTTGCTAACACAATACACCATTCCCGTGATCCTTCTTTTCACACACATCTACTAACCTTACAAAAAAACATGAACAAATTGCTGCCATCAATACCAACTTTACACAGTTACAACAATACTAAGGTGGTATGAGAATACGTTTAAAATTGATTTAAAAAATGTTTATTTGGAGTTAGGTACATTGTATAATTGGTTTCTAAATATACAAAGGTGCTGTTTTTTTTATTACCATATAAAATGATATTGCAATATTTAGAAGGTGAATAATTCTCGCTGCCTTTCTACACATGGACACTTAAAATGTAGGAGGGTGGGGCAACATAAGAAAATGTTAAGCAGTTGAATGAACTGCTATTTTATGTATGTTGTGGGACTTCATGCATAATGCTTTGCAAGTTCGATGTGAGGACAGCACAACAGCGTGATGTAATAATATTGGTCTCACGTGAGGGGCAAAGGGGACAAGAGGATGAATGCCAGATGTGCTGAGACCATACTGCAGTACACACTGAGGTGTTGGTTCAAGATGTGTGTGTAGCTCTATCTGGTGGGTCACCTCTGTCATTTGCATAGGTAGAAACGTTTCTGGGGAATCAATTTTTTTTCCATTGGTGTAGTGTGATGTAAGGGGACAGTGTGCTTATTATGAATTATTTCGGGAGTTAGTATTCAGTGTAAACGTGATGATTCATGTTCCTGTGTTAGCAGTGGTGACACAATTGGGACCATGTCTAAGCTAGGTATAAATCTTGCTGGCCCCATTCTGTGTGTACTACGTAAAGTGAATTGAGGTTTGTCTTCACATTGAGTAGCTGTCTCAAACTCCATTTTATTTTTAAATGTTGGCTTTTTGGAATATGTTGTATATTAGTGACATGGTAAACTAAATCATTGCTTGGTTTTTAGGTGTAGGCAAAAATGAACTTTGTGCCAGTTATGATCATTTATTGAAATCTGAAGTTTTGAATATTTTAGTTGGAAGTATTATTCTGTTATGTTACACAACAAATGTTATTTTACCTGAACTATTACAAATTTGACAAGATGATGTAAGATAGTTCCAGTTCACACTTTTCTATTGTTTGAAGATGGATTTTTTCATTTGGAGACAAGCTTATTGTGTCACTGGATCTATGTACTTTATAACAGTGAACCATTTTGTTTGATCATAGTACTGGAACATTGTTGGCACCAGGTGAAATCTCTCTCATGTACATCTGAGATTCGCTACCATGGTAATGCACCAAACCCCAAAAACAGCAACTTTTATTTTCTTTTAAGAAAGGAACGCCTCTACTTCAACAGAAATGGTAACTAACAGAACTGTGCTAGAAGTTGTGAGTAAAGAAAAAAATGATGTATTTGAATCAACAATTTCTATCAAAATTTACCTTTTTTATTTAGGTTATAAATTCCTGCATTTTTAAAAATTGTACTGTGAATTTGGGGTTGTTTGTTAGTTTTTATTCTGTCCAGTGTGTTGTAAATTTTTTTTTTTTTTTTAAGGCCTCTATTTAGGAACTTTGTATCAAGTACAATTCATTATTCAGTTATTCCTGTGAATCTCACCAATCATAAGAGTTGTTGCATCACATAATTATGTAAATATTTCAATTTCACGGTACTTAAACAATACATTGTGATTTTTTTGAAGTTTTCAACAAAAGTACATGTAGGCCTACGTAGTTGATTTGCAAGCTATGTGTGTGACCTAACCATTGATAATTTTATAATTTTATTGGTGATGGATTTTATTTTAATTTTTACAGTGAGTGATAAATTTATTTGGAATGTGTGTGCATTTGGTACTATAAATGAGTTGCTGCCAACAAAAAATGTTTCTTTTGCTAATGCGTGTTTACTTCTGCATAATAGTGTTTAGCCTGTCATTATCAATTTTAATTTTTGCTTAAACTATGTTAAAGTTGTATTTGTGACACTAACATACCATTATTTTGTTTTTCATTTAATCATAATTAATTACTTCATTGCACTTTTTATTTTCAGGAGAGCATGAAAGATGATATTCCCAGGAGGTTGTGTCTAGTCTGTGGTGATGTCGCATCAGGTTTCCACTATGGAGTGGCTTCATGTGAGGCGTGCAAGGCCTTCTTCAAGAGGACTATTCAGGGTGAGAAACACTTTAATACTAGAGATAAAACTCTCGAGAGAGTTTTTGCATCGTAATTATTTTCAATATTTATGTCAGTGTTTACCATTGGTGGTCCAAGGGCTCCAGGAGAGCCGTAAGTTGAGTTAAGGGTCTGTCACACCATTTACACAGGAACACTAAGTTTTGTACCTGCGCTTGCTCTTGCCATATTTTCCATACTTAAAAGTTTTGGTATCTGGGTAAAAGTATTGAATAAACTTTTACAACCTTAAAAACTATCTGTCTCCAGTAGTACCATATTAACAGTATATATCTTGAAAGATTGTAGATCTGCACATTTTCCTGGAAAAGAAAAACAAGCGTTGGATTAGATCGAAATGAGTGGCCAATAAGTAGAAAGCAGCTGCAAACACATCATGACAACTAGCCTACAGTTGGTGGGGCGTGCAAGCAAGGAATTAGTTACATGTTCAAAGGCTTGAAAGTGGGAGCGCATCTCTATGTAATTTTGTATTTACATATCTGTGTATCTTACTATTTAGCAACAATAGGGAAATGTCATCTTCATGTAAGAAATGGTCTACCATTCATAGTGAAGCCCGTGAAATTATTGTTATTGTTATAAAGTTCTTGATGCTGTAAAGCTTCTGGAAGACATATATAATCAAAAGGAAATGCTACAAAGTCAGTAGCATCTGCAACAGGGAAGTCTGTAACACTGCAAGTACAAGTGGCACAGAGAATGTACTCCTGGAATAAATTTAAGACAAGTTGCAAATTGTAGATGACTTAAATTTGTGTGTTGTTCAGACATTGAAATATGAAATCTTTATACGGTAAGAGAAGAAGTGCCAACAATAAAAAAAATTGGCAGTGTTGAAAACGGAAAGTGACTTTCATGGATGTAGAGAAAGGCAGAGGAAATTGGTAAAGAATATCAGGTTTAGTTTCAAAAACTGAAAAAAACAATCTGTATGTTTTAATGGGCAGAACTGACATTTTTGCATGGCAGGGCCAATATTTATGCATAATGAGAAATAATGAGAATTTAGGAGAAAATAAACAGCCAGTTATTTATGTTGACATGACCTGTATTCATGCATCATATGCAGTCAGTAAATTGATCAAAAAATTAAAAAATAGTTCAGAAACATAGCTTTTGACTTCATTGTTAAAAATATTCTCCTTCATTTTACGGAAAATTGCTGGTAGGGAATTCTCTGAAACTCTCTGTAAACTTGATGCCATTGGGTGAGACACGAGACGAACTATGACACAAATACTTACTGGTAATTTGGGCGCCAGCAGTTCTTCCCAATCACCGCACTATTGGAGACTCAGGGTTCTCAGGGGTGCTGTGGGTTCTGTGTGTCCATCTCACCCGTGCGTACTTACAAACACGTTGGCAATACAAAACTTTTACATAACATCCTTTGAAAATAAGCATTTAATAAAATACATGTGGCTAGAACACTGTCACTACTGAATATAAGAAGGTGAGTTCACTGTAGACTTGTTTTTATTTTTATTTTTATTATGCATACGTATCAACGTGCCAATGAAATCATGATAATCTCGGTCATGACTAGCCAATTCCGCTTGGGTGCTCCCCAGCCCACAATTACTCTAGTGCATGCCTAGATGGATGATTGATCTCACTGAGTTGCGTGAAAGCACAGCCTTCACAAGGAAAGATGGCTGACAGCCGCTAGGGTGGACTGACAGTTTTTCCCTGAAGACAGGACACGATTAATTACAAATGCAACCCTTAATACATGTTAACACGTGTGATTACTCGGCATCACTAACGCAAACTCGTCGGGGCTAGCCCTCCAGCACGTGCTTAGTGTGGTGACGGACTATACACAGAACCGGCTAGGATGGGAATAATTCCACCGTACACTAATCACAAAATTACATAAATCCTCAAATGATACATGAAACAAGATGGGACACGAGATGAATATTCACAATAAATACACACATGTGTGAAAACAGGTTTAGATGGCGCGGATGATGCTGTATGAAGTTTGTAGCGGACCACGTGGTGCAGGTGAAATTGCAATATTTCTGTGTGGAAACGGCAAACTAAATTCAGACAAAAGATTATTCTTGCTGAGAAAATTATTCTCTTTACGATTGCAGTGGTTACAGGCTTGTAACATGCCTGATGGCGGTAAAATCAAACATTAACGTGACCGTGGTCAAGTACAAAAAGCATCAGTTTACGTGAAAAATACGTTGAATCCTGAATAAAATTGACCTAGAACCCTGAAATAAATTATTGCACATACAATGTTATATAAATAAACTCTCAAAATGCAATGATGGTGTATACAAAGAGTGAATACATCAGATGTTCCAGTACCTCCCATCACCTGTTACACGGGAGATCTGTCACAGCATTAGCGATGTAACACCATGCAGTCATTGACGGGAAGTGCTTTTGCTTTCTCCTGAGTCCAGGATGAATGGTTTGCTCCTAGAAGTTGCAGTAGTAGGCTGCTGGGAGGTACGGCAGTGTGCGGGATTACCCTGTGGTTGTCATACACCACAATGAACATCACCTTTGTATCTTTTGCAGTGTGTACCTTCTTTGGCCAAGGTGATCCAGGATGCTTCCATTCATTGGCTTTCCAACAAGTGTGGTGTGAATGACCAAGCCCAGGTTCCATACATTATTACAAACCTTCCAAGGAAAAAGAAATTCCTGTGCAAGTGCATAGTGATGTCATTGTTGCACTTCTGTGATTTCATTGGGTATCCAATGCACTGCAATTTTGTGGAACCCAAGATGATGTGCAGAAAGTGGAGCACTGTTTTGTGGCATACACCTGTCTCCACAACTAAGTTACACACAGTGTATCATCCAGCAGGGAAGCAAAGAGTTGAATCTTGTTGTTTGTTGTAGGTTGCCCTGATCAGGGGCGATACTGAACGGTATCCCTGTTTCACAAAACACCCATTGTGCCACTGTACAATATGGCAACACTTAATCACCACTTGTTTCACAAGTCCTTTGAAACAGCATTGTACACTCTGACCATGTGCCATTTTGATCCATATGTGTTGTTACCCTTTCATAAACATATTAATGGGGCACTAACATTCTCCTATTCTATTTCACGGCACTGTAGTATTTGACTAAATAACACACAGCCTTTCCCACTTCCCGTACCTCCTCCTCTGATGTTACCTTATCAGCAATGGAAGACTTGTAGCTTTGTGACTCACACCTTTGATATGTAAGCAGTGTTGCCACTAATTTTTATCCAACCCAAGTATATGATAAAAATATTTATGACAGGAAAATGACCAGTTGGGAAATTTTTTCAGGAAACATAGAGTATACGTGTCCAGCTTCCAACGACTGCGAAATCAACAAGCGGCGACGGAAGGCCTGCCAGGCATGCAGATTCCAGAAGTGCCTGAGGATGGGAATGCTGAAAGAAGGTGTGCGGCTAGACCGAGTGCGAGGTGGCAGGCAGAAGTACAGGAGAAACCCTGAGCTGCAGAGCTTCCAGACACAGCCGGCGATGATGCACGTCAAGCCAATCACTCCACTTGAAGGTAATCTGTCACTCTCTCTACTAGAGGGTCAGTCAGGGCATGGCATAACCCATATCCGTCAGGTGGTGGATACGTTACTCTGGTATAGCTAAGCACTTACAAGAAGATTATGTAATGCATACTTTACTTCCTGGGAAGAGGCTCTTAACGCATTTAACCTGTCCTTGGTCGCGCATTACACCATTGGTCGCGCGTGAGCATTATGTTCTCATTTGCATATTTAATTTAAAAAATATATCTGAGTAAATACAAGTAAACATATTGGTTCCTATGTTGTTAATTCTGTATATTTTGTGCCCCGAAATAATTTTTATATCACAATTAAACAAACATATATTTTTTAAAATATCAAAACATATTTAAATATCCATGGATTCCGTTTTAAAACAATTTTACTTGTGCCTGTGAACAATGCATATTGTAAGAGCTGTAAAAATTTACTGAAGTTATGTATAACATTTTATATATGTGTGTGAATAATATATATAATATAAAATTTCATGCATAATATTATATAATATATTCTGTTCCACTACTTCTGTAAATATTCATAATACAATGTATATAATATATATTATATAAAAATATATATAGACAAACTTTTAAAATTGTATACTTACTGAAAATATTATTATTCATATATGCCATATATAAAGCTACATATAAAAGGAATACAGCTAATAGTAGGCACAATATTATATACAAGTTACCTTCTTTTCCACATTCAGCAAGTTTCCATAGAGCTAACTCCACAATTTTTTTCTCTCGACTAATTTTCAGGAAATTCTTTCTATCGTCACTACACAAAAAGAAAGTAAACTGAATCTGCAGTGTCATTAAGAATAATAATTGTCGCAACTGTCTCCTCTGGTTTCACATACGCGACTGGTCGCGCGATGAAAGAAATGCTCACACACTACACATGCCAGTAATCAGAGAACAGTCTCAAGGTAAACGATGCATCATTCCTGGTAACCATCTTGCCTGATATTTGATGAAAACTGAAAACTCAGCTAGACGAGCATACAAGGCCTCACCACCTAATGTTTAAAAATAGAATTGTTTTATTTTTTTGTGTGAGAGAAATGCTCATAGCGTGACCAATGACGGGTTAAGAATTCACTTACAATACTTTCTTTTTACAAATGAACATTAAAACATTTTAGATAAAACTGTTAATTAAAGATTTTAAAAATAAGTAGACGAAGATATATGAAAATACTAGATTAATAATAAACTAAACATCGATACTCAGATGCACTTTTATTATTTTTTTATGCAACATAATTTTTTCCAGAACTACAAAAACAGCTTACAAAATCGTATTTATATAACATAACTTTCTAAATGTTATTTCTTTTGGTTTTACCAGGTTTATGCATGCCTGTCATAATAGTTCATCTGGAAAATTTCAGTGATAATTATTAAATTAAAGACATAAAGATAGTGAAGTTTTTAACCTTAAATTTAATTATGTATGTGAGAGAGTATTGCACTACACTAGCTTAATTGGTACGTTATTATTTAGTATTTATTGTAATTCTCATTGTCAATGCTACAGTTACTGTTCCTACATAGATAAATGTTACTTAGGTACTTTGAACTGTTTGTAATTATTTTACAAAATAAAAAAATATAAAATTTGTAGCTGGTACCAGCTAGATTTAGATGTTCATGAATTTTTCTGCGCTCACTTATTAAAAGCTAAGTAATTTAATTATTTTGACAAATTAATTTATTCAGTAATTGTAAAACTAAAATCAGTTTTGTGGTTTACCACAGACTCCTTCCATACCCCCATCATTTCATTTATTTATTGGGAAGGAGAAAATGTGCATTGTGGATGTTGGTAAACTACTTGAGTATTTATTTTCATTATTTCAATCTGGCAGACTGCTTTTATTTCTTCCCCAAATGTGTGCATGAACAAACTGACTTCTGTCACGTACGTAGTTGGTTATGATGTCAGCCTCTGGTGGGAGCTTACTGGTTTCAATCCATTGTAAGACACAGTTGTGTGTCTTTTAGGTTAAGTTTATGTTTAATATGATATGTAAGTGGCCTCCCACCCCTTCTCCTTGCCTCTACAGTTAACTGCCCAGCATAAAGTAAGCACATTCATACACAAAGGGAGTGGAAATCATGGCATAATGTATTTTTCACATTTAGATATTTTGATATGTTGTAAGCCAGCAAGTCGCACCAAAGTAAGTCAGAACTGTTTTTTTACATTGTTACAAATCTCTGGCCCTAACCTGGGTTGAGATTCATGTATAACGTAAAAAATCGTAAAAAATATAAAGTTAACTTCTTAATTTATTATAACAGGTGTGAAAAAAATTATGCCTTTTTCTTTCACAGTAAAACTTCATGTGGTCAGGGTGGTGGGGATGTGTGAATAAGTGTATCCAAGTTGAAATTATGTGGATGGTCATACAGAAGCATGGAATAAGCAGGAAATTATGAATCAAAATCGGAAAATATTAGAGGGGTTTGTACAGGATGGTGAAAAGTGGAATGGGCACCACTCACCAGGTAGCTCAAATGAGTAAAAGCTCGTAGATATGAGCTATTATGGAGCTTATGACCATGTTATGTAGCCCCCTACTCACAAGGCACAAAAACTGAGATCATTGTCGAAATTGGAATAGTCAGTCTTCCCATATGCCTCTGTGGTATTGTTGTTATTCAAGGAAAATCACACCTCAACAAGACAGCAAAGGGCCAGGTCCCAAAGCTCAACACACCGTAGAAATAATATTAATAAGTCTTAAATTACAATAGCATAGTTATGTTGCAAATCAACGTGTAAATTTTACACTGTCACAGCAACAAGTGAAGCATGCCAGCATTCAACTGTAATAAAAGCCTAGACAGCTGTGTCAAAGTTTTGTTCAGAAATTTTAGCCTCTGGGGCTGGGGAATCTGACAGAGGATTGCTGCGATCATGGAAGAGATGAATGAGCAAAGGTTCTGTTACTTATAAGAAAACATTTGAAAACTAATGGTTATCAGTGACAAAGACTTGAGGTTCCTCCATGGTGTGACATACATGCAGTACCTACAGCCAGATGAAGTCAGACTGATAAGTTGGTGCGAGCTGGCGGCTGAGCTAGCCGAGAGTACACGCCAATTCTGTGAGGTGAATTTTGTTACGTACAAAGTGACGAATAATGTTACATAAAAGCAATAGAACATTGCTTAGAATTTACACTGCTGGCCATTATAAATGTGACTCCAGGAAGGATAAACCTGAAGAACACCACATTGGGGTAATGTGCAAAAAAGGGTGGGACAATGACGTGATTAGTTGTTCAGCAGAGTGGTGCAGCATGTTAGCCATTGGCAACACTGATAAGCGATACATAAATGGAGGTAGGGGAGCTGCTGGGAGGCACTGGCATTTTGTTTCCCTGCCATTTGTGTGCACAGGCGGAGTGAGCGTGATACACTGAAGAACACTAAAACCATATGAACAGGTTTACGCATTTTGACCATGTGAGAATCATGGCCTATTGAAAGTGTGGATTATTCTACCGCGAAGATAGTTCTCATGTTGGAAGAAATGCAACCACAATGAAGCTGATTGGGATCAGTAGGTCAAGGAGGGACAGAGTGAGCGATGTTCAGGAAGCAAACAGCCTTGCCACACCAATGAGCATCAGGATATCTTGTCCAGTGCCTATTATTGCAGTTGCCACTGACTGTTGACCACCTGCACCTGTTGTTGGCATGTATATTCTCGGCCAGCCAGGGGCCTTGTACCAACAGGACTATTTGTGATCGCATGTGGCACACATTGTTGGATGGTTTCTGGATGACCATCATGTCACACTGCATCCTTGGCCTGCACATTCACAAGATCTCTTGCCCATCGAAAACATGTGGTACATTGTCGGATGACGACTGGCGTACTCAGGACACCAGCGGTCACAACAATCGAACTTTGGGCATGCAGGGAAGCAGAATGAGTGGAGATACACCAGACAGACATCTAATGCCGCTTCCTCTCAATGCTGTATTGTGTAGCAGCAGTTATTGCCACATGTGGCGGGGCTACATAGTACTGATTTCCCCATGTTCTGTAATTCATACCAAGTGTGGAGTAATGGAGTGGAGAGATTTGGGCGGCTCTTAACATTGAGGTCTTGAGAGCCAGCGAGGGTGAAGCGAGGTGAGTACAGATCAGCGCTAGAATTCAAGGGCAGGGGAAAGGGGAGAGCCCTAAGAAAACTTGCCAACCAGCATCATTGTCCGGCACAATTCCCATATGTTGAAATCCGGCAATGACCTCACCAGGAATCAAACTACGTTCGCCTAGGTGAGTGGAGAGTAGTCTGACCACTAAAACACCACAGCCCCTTGCAAGAGTAGTCATGTTATAGGCTATTCACTGTAAAATGAGCACTTTTGAAAGCCCTGCTTGTATCTACTTGTATGCACCTTGTGTATTATTCCGCCTTATGTAAGATTACCATTGTCGTGGTCCTCATCACTGTATTCAAGCATAGGTCAAGTGAAACTGAAATTATTAGAGAAGTAAATATTGAATAAATCTGTTCATTTTTACACTTCTATGCAATAAAAAACACAAAAAGCGAAATAAATAATTTAATTTATCAGAAATGTTTGCTTACCAATTTTTATTCAACATTAAGATACGGAACTACTTCCTATACATCGTTACCAACTGAGTAAGGGCGCATGTCACTCAGTGCGCTTGTCAAAACATATGCAGGTAGGGGCAGTGACCTTTTTCTAAGGTTGATTTCAAAAGTGCTCACTTTATCATGAACAACCTTTACCTTTGTATGATGAGTATTCTGTCCAATAAATCTGTTTGTGATAGCTCTCACCCTTTGTGGTTCACAAAACGTACTTTTGTAATGATGTAGTCCTTTCAAAATTGCTTATTCTTTAAATCTTGTTAAGATTTTATACTTTTAAACATTTTAAGACACTAAGTTTACAAGAATCTCTTTGGTTAATCATTTGGTGAACACACTAATATTTAAAAAAAATAAGAAAGCAACTTTAAACACTTGTTTATGTACAGGTGCAGTGTTTTTGTCTATAAAGTTTTGGGGCTCTCACAACCAGAATTCTATATTTCAACAAAAATTAACAATGATGAAAATTGATGAATAAGAAAATTATATTTTATGAAAACATTCAGTAATTAAAAGAAACATAATGCACTAATCAACTTAATATGTACTGAAAATTATTAGGATATTTGATTATGAGATAAAGGCCTTTAATTATATAATGGGTTCTGGTTTCACGTGGATAACATTTATTATTTTTAATGAATAACATGTTATGAAAAACTATAGAGTAGTTTTAATTATGGTTACACAGCACTTGAATGTTCACACATGCAAACACTTCATGAGTCCGTGTGTCCAACACCTGAGAGATTGCGAATGCAACCTGGCAGTGACCGCAATGTTGCGTTCCAATTCTGTAGATGGCAGCACAACTATTTTGTGGTGATGCAGCGGAGAGGGGAAAACAAGGCAGGGGATGCACTCAGCACCATCGTTGGTCACCCAGAAAACTAGACAGGTACTATAAACTGTGAAGCCCCGTCGGAAGCGCAGTTGACACCAGCAACTTCAGTGAGTAGGTCACCTATCAGAGTTGATGCCTGTGACTTTGGCTCCTTCCAGAAGGAGCCAAAGTTGGCAGCCTGCTAGACAACTACACAGGCAAGAGACAGCCCAGTGCATGGGAAGGATCATCCAACCAACCTAACCTCAAACACAAAGTCTACCAGACGTCTGCAGGTACTCTCCTCTTTGGGTAGCAGCCTCACCCAAAACTAAGTGTTCGCTCGATAGCTCGAGGGTTGTAAAGAGTATGGATGTCTAATGCCTAGCATCATAGTCAACACCATTGAAACAGGATACGGTTGAAATCAATGGTAAGTGGCGGTAAGAAGAGGGATAGAACATTGCAGGTATCATTAGAGCTACCTTCTATATTGTCCTAGTTCATGTCCTTAAAGTGTCATACTTGCTGAGTATAGACTCAGGTAATTTATGGATTTTTTTTTGCAAAAGAATAAATAATCTAGTGTGATTTGAAGATTTGAACCAAACATATGCATTTACTGTATATTGTAGGAGTTACCCATCCTACTTAATTGTTTTTAACATATTTGCCAACCTCTTCCACCAAACAATCTAAGAGCATTCTTGATGAATTGGTGAGGGGGGGCAGTCAAGAACATCAATAAGGTAGGTATAGCACACACCAATTTGTGTCAAGGACAATTTTGACCTGAGTAATGAGTCATCACCATTTCAGAAGCTCATTGCAGTGACCTTCGGACTGCATTGCCATTCACATAGTACCATCATACTTTGGCACCTAGCCTCTACAGTAGGTACACTTGAGGGAGTTGGAAATACGTTCTGAAACCATCCATCAAAGGGCATTCCACCGTGCACCTATCTGTTGGGGCCTTTGGACTGGGACTGCAGGATTTGTGTTCAACTCTTGGCATTAAACAGAAGGGAATAAGTTAAGTTAATCTTCACCTCGGAAATGCTTGCCTTATCCATTATAAACTTTGAATTCCTTATTCAGGTTATGCCATACTCCTCCTGTACGTGCGCAAGGGAGGCTGCAATCACTGAGTATATGCAAGCTCGTGTGGCCTTAAGTTGGGGACTAAGTAGTCAGATGGCTTGCACGTGATCTAGTCCAGCAGGCCAGATGCCTATTTGGGCAAAAAATGAGAACTCCTAGGAGAAGTGGAGACTACCTGTCCAGGGGAATGACAGGAGGAGAACCACCATCAGCCAGACACCACTACTGCCACCTCAGCTGCCACCAGTCACAGACTCGCCTCTCCTTTGGTAAGTCCGGTGATACTGACACCTCCTACACCTTCCCCATCGCAGAGGACAACCACCACCATCCCGACAGCATATCGCCCATAAGGTTTCGTCTCAGCTACATTTGACACTGCTTCCATCTGCGTACCTACCAATCCACGCCTGAAGACTACCAGGGTGAACATATTGTGGTGCAATATCTAACTACTGAGCCAGATGCAGATGCAGTCAAGGGTGAAGTGAACGTAACAAACCTTTTATGGATCATGAATGATGTAATCAGGCTTCATTATTTCAAGAAACATGATAGAGGAGTTTGCTGTTAATCTTGCACAGAAATTTTGTTGAACTGTATCAGCTCTCTAAGATAATAAATTGCACTTAGAATTTGTAAGTTCTATTATATATTTTCTATGTGCTGTATATATGTGCTGTTATGCTGAAAATCCAGACAAGCATACTGTGCTTCAGATGAGCTTTAAGTGCTGTCCTAACATTTTAGTGAACCATTAAATTTTGATTAGTATTAAAAGTAAATTTTTCGATCATCAGTTTGCATGCACTGGTGTTTATTTGTGAAGTTTGTGTTTGTTTTCAGATAACAAGGTGCTAGAAGCTCTGGCCATTTGTGAACCAGAAATGTTGGTGATGTCACAAGATTCCAGTGTTTCTGATCACGAGTATCGTACAGTGTGCCTGCTGAGCGACCTGTACGACCGTGAGCTAGTGGGTATCATTGGCTGGGCCAAGCAGATACCAGGTATGTGTGCAAAAATATGACTTTAACTGGGTGGTTTTTCTGTGCAAGTCAAGGGTGAGGCAGATAACAATTTTTATAATGTAAGTGCATCACAAAACAGTACTTCTGAGGAGTAGTGATAAATAATATTTCCCTGCCATTCTAATGTTTTTCCCCATGGTCTCTTGAGCCACTTTTAATTATAGTGTATAGGCTATTCACGGTAAAGTGAGCACTTTTGAAAGCCCTCACATTAGGAATAATACACAATAAATATACTATATTTTAGCCTTAGACATTAACTTAAGAGTGTGGTGAAATATACACACTGTGTTTATTACTTACATTGCAATATTTATTTAAAAAGGTTCTTTAAAAAAAAATGGCTGAAAGGAAAAAGTAATTAGGGCCCCAACAGTGCTCACTTTACCATGAACAACCTATACATAGAGTATTCTTCAAGTGATTGAATTAGCTGTTGTTTTGGACATACAGTGTTTTATAGCTTTGTTATGTGTTACAATAACTCTTTAATGTGATATGAAAAGATAATATACATACACAATAAATGCAGCAAAAGCAATTGAGGGTTATTTGTTATCAACAGATATGCAGATAGCTCACAGAGAACTACTTAAGAGGGCATGATGGGATGAAAATTGACGATAAACACAATAATCAAAGTCTACATGGTTTTGAAGAAAAAAAAACAAAAGAGTAATCCTGTAGTACAGTTTCTACCAACTCTGTAAGCAAATATTATGCAACATTGATGCATTTCTATTCAGCTTTTTCTGATGCTGAAATTTTGTACACTTAGATGTGGTGTGGGATATTGTACTAAAGGAATGCAACACACTGGCTGAATTATTGCTCGGGAACTCGGTAGAAATCATAATGTACAATTGTCCTATTTTGATTTTCTACATTAGCTCCCAAAAACCTACAGAATCAAATCATTGTGTTTACCATCTATTTATATCTCAAGAACATGCTTTCTTGAAAGGATTTGTGGTTATCGTTCCAAAAAAGAGGAAAAACCTCAGAAAGAGCTATCAAAGTAATCATAAATAAGGTTGGAATATGCTTATGCAAATAATTATTGACAATGCTTAAAAGAGACAAAACAATTAGGTACCATACAAACAGCTACGTATATGCATAGGGAGTGGATTACACAGTGAAAAATGACACATGTGAACACAGAATGCTTCCTTTGACTAAAACAGTTGCACCAATTCTTTACCACCCTTGATTTTTTTTTCTATATTTTACACACATTTTTGTTTCAACTAATGCTCACACAGTGTAAATCTTCCTTGTCGTTTGTTTTTATGCATTTTTCAATTGTTTATGTTCCCTTTGAAATTGGAAATGAAGTGTTTTCTATGCTGATACAGTTCATTTTTTTTTTCTTTTTTTTAAATGTGTGTTATATTGCTGGGAGACTGGCATGGACGTTAAGACGTTTCAGAAAAATACTAAAAAAATGTGTGATTATTAGGCAGGAAAACTTCTTAAAAGGGTAAAATTATGTATTTGTAATAGACAAAAGTGCAAACTTTTTAAAGCTTTTTTAAGCAGGAAAACTTCTTAGAAAATTTCTTAAGAGGGTTTTACTGTATATGTACCCACCACACACAAGGGGAGGTGGGATTGTTTTTGGTTAACTATTCAGTTGTACTTCTGCGGAAGAACTAGAACATGATTTTAACTGTGTACCTTGCACTCTTTGTTGGACTTGGCAGTTTTTCCATCTCCAAAACCAATGATGTAATGTGAGTTTTACTACTCAGGTTTTGTGTTTATAAGTACAAGGGTTAAAGGCTCTGATGCTCGGGTTCCAAATCTGTACTGGATCCAAATCAGTGTAGGTAGCACTCAGTGCTGGGCTACTCAGCAGTATTTTGAAGCAACGCAGCTCGACTGCCTGGGACTCACAACAGCTCTAATTGTTCATCCTTCACTTGTTTTTAAAGCTGCTGAAAGGTGTAAAGTTGTGAATTCCCAACTGATTCCAAGGTGTTGGTTATACCCGGACAGTCCTGGCTTGGCTCTGGCATAGTGCAAAAGGAAGTTCGCTGATGCACTTTGAAATAGTTTTTTATTGCATCTCTTCTCCATGGTTGTCCTAGAGGGTAGAGATCTGGTGGCAATTATTTCATGGCAAAGTTATAATGTGTGCTGATGCAGGCATTGGCAGATGAGTTCCACTGTGGGCCAGAGAGTAGGTAAATTAGCGCTGCCTTGTATGAGTTTGACAGGAAGCTTGCCTGGTTGCCGTGAGACTGGAAAATAATGACAAGTTGTTGAAATGAGCTAAGGAGGGTCTCCCCAAGTATTTCTGATTGCTGTTTGCTCATTCAGACTCTCATGTTCATCCCCTGACTTGCCTTTGTTACCAGCTAGGTGCACTCCAATGCATGGCCACACAGGTTTTTTTTTTGTTGAGTCTTGACCTATGCTGGGCTCAGAAATTGCAAGTAGTTTTACATGTCCCATAAGTGTGGTCTGTAGCATCTCTTTTAGCATGCACAGTTATTTCTCTCAGCCACAAAAAACTGGCAGCAGCATTGTGGGGTATCCTGTGGACATTGAGTAGAGAGCAGAATGGAAACTCAGAAACAGCTGTGAAAGCTTAAGCGGTTTCTGAGTTTCAATTCAGAATAAGCTGTGAAAGCTTAAGTTGTGAAAGAGTTTCATTAAAAGCAAGGAAGACACAATTACCACCTAATTGGGGCTACTTGAGGTTGACATGCTCCTCCTTCTTCCTGATTGGAGGGAAGATTAATGAAATATTTAAAATGGAAGTTGATAGACCCACTTCTTTGAGAGAGGAGGGAGAGGAAAGGATAAATTAAGTAAATCCGTAACGTAAGAGCGCTGATTCCCTCCTCCTTAACGAGCTAAGTAATTTTCCTCCGGAAGTGTTGACTAATTCGTTATTTGTTTTGCATGGCTGGGTCGCAGATCTACCCATGTTGGGAGATTTGGGGGACATTTTCTAGGCAGAGGATTTTTAATTGGAGGAGGTGAATCAAACTCTATGGTGAACCTGACCGCATAAATCTCCCTCCTGGGGAGTTTGGTCCGGCTCACCATGAAGGTTGCCAAAATGCATGACGCCAGCTGACACAAAATAAAAGGGTGGTGAATAACAACAAAATAAAACCCTACAAGTGAATCCTGCCAGCTGCAAACTAGTGGGTTTCTTGGTTGATTCTCATGCATCTATAGGGGGTGGGCCTAGTTGGTTTCCTCGCAGAGACAAAATCTGGGGTAACCATCACAACCCTCCGCGAAACTGCCAGTTTTAGAGGGATGCGAATAACTATCACACACAAAAATTGAATGGTGCATAATCTCTGCTGGCCAGGATGCTGATGGATTGAAAACTGAAGGTGACTGGTGCCATATATCTATCACGACATGCCTCGCAGGAGCACCGTGTGGTTCATGCCAAAAAATTAAATAAATGAGTTTGCAAGTGGTAAGGGCTTTCATGGGAGCGACAATAAAAGGTTCTGGAAATAATTATGTCACAGGCAAACACAAAAGGAATCAGTTGTAAAAATTAGAGGTGCAGGTTACCACGGAACACATGTCCGGCCCTGACCACTGTTGTTTCAAAACTGGCAACATGCTGACCAGAAAGCAACCTCTCCAGGTATCCCTGTGACAGTTGCACAAAATTTTTGACCCAAAAACAAAACTGAAACAATAAAATGTTAGTTCTTGTACGTAAAATGTATTCTGAAATCAATCACCCTTTCATGGTGTTAAACATTGTTTTAAAAATTAGAAGTACTTACGCAATTTTAATTAGTTGGATTATTTCGGCAACAGGGTTCACGGAACTGTCACTGAATGACCAGATGCGCCTACTGCAGAGCACATGGGCTGAAATCCTGACACTTACGTTGGCGTTTCGGTCACTGTCGAGCAGCGGCAAATTGAGGTTCGCTAGCGACTTCACTCTGGACGAGTCTCAAGCCAGGGACTGTGGTGCCTTGGAGCTGTATCAGCAAGTAAGTATCATTTCTTTACCTTTACCATGGAGGATTTGGTGTAGAATGTCAGTCGGATATGAACCAACTACCTATTCCATTTAATTGCTCTGAATGTATGAATAACACTTTAGCAACTATTTAAATGCATTACTTCATTAAAACTGTTGTTTATGTAATTAATAGTAATATTTATTTATTAGTAATGATGTTTATGTCATTAAAATGTTTATGTTATTTCGTTGTGTAAAAAAAAATTACGTAAAGCTTGGTAATGTTATGTAATATTTTTTTTAAACACAAAATAAAATGGTACATCAGTGAATCTAATGTTAAACAGACTGGGACAAACTGTATTATCAAGCTTCAGAAGTATCTTAACCCCAATGAAAATGCTTGATGGCATTAAAAAAAAGTTTCACAGACCACCTAACCTAGCCAGGGACCACAAGTCTGCACACTACAGTTTGAGAACTACAGTTCTGTCATCATCACTTGTCCTCTACGCAGGGTTGGTTGTTCAGTTTGGTCCTGGTATCTCTCAACATGTACTTTTAATTGTGTAGTTTGAATTTAAAAAACTGTATTCTACAACTGCCAACTGTTCAAAACTTTTGCTAATGCTATAATTTAATTTTTTTTTCTTTTTCATAGTGCTCTGTTGATTTTGCTGGGTGTTCTTTGTATGAGAAATTATTTTATAAAATGGTAACAAACTTTGTGTGCCATTTTGTTGAGAAGTTAAAAGGTCATGTAGCTAGTGCACCGGTTTCTCATGTAGGAAGTCTGTGTTTAAATTTTAAGTGGGGTCACTCTCGATTTCACATCAGAAAATGAGGTGTATATTGCAGTCGGCCAACAGATTCAGCGTGTTCCTGTTTCTCCTGACCCCTATTCAATCCATTGCTGCCATATCTCCTCACTTCACTTTCATGGAAACGTAAGACCTGGTTGTTAAAAGGCTCTTCTACCAACCTTTCCTTAAAATTTTTCCACTTTTCAGTTTCTGTGGATATAACTTTAAAAAAAGTTATAACAGGTGGAAAGGTGAAATAAACATCAATATTTTAATATTTTATATTTCATGTCACATGTAATATGTGATAGTGGGTCCTATATAAGTATTAAAATATGTTAAGTTTATGCAGATGTACATTATGAAGATAAATTTAATTCAAATTTTCAAATTTTGTTAAATGTAAATAGTTTCATTCTTCTAATTGAAATAATCTGTTTTGATAACTGTATTTAAATGAACCAATATTTTCATAGTAAGCCAAAATGATTCATATAGAGTATTATGGTGTACTTACTGCAATGGCTTATAAGCATGTGTAGTTGTATGTATCTTCTATCATTTCAGTCTGATTGAGATGAATAATAGTCTCCAGTTTTATTACATTTCGCATAACTCATATTTAGGTTCTGTTTATTAAGTTAGGTTTTGTGAGTTTTATTATTTTTGTGAAAAAGTAGTAATATAGTTTTTTTTATTGGAAAAGCGAATGTTAATGGTCTAGTTTAAATCACTGATAGCTTTTAGACTAGTCCATGGCATACTGTATTTCATAAGCTACTAGGAAAGTTTAGCAGTACAGCTTCGTTTATTATGACCTTTAAAAGTAATTCCCACCACATCCAATGCATCTTTGTATCCTTCTAAACCAGTTGTTGAACCAGCTTGACGCGTGACGTCCTGTGAGCAACTAGGGCACATCACAATGCCAAAGTGTTTTTGGTGGTGATGGCAGACGCACCCGGGATTATGCTGTGACTCTAGTTCTTACGTGGAATTGGTGCGCGACCAGTGTATAGTACTGGCCTGGTTGCTTTTCTGCAGGGCACGAAATCTGATACTGCAAGTATTTCTTTACGCTTCTGTGGGACCACTCTCACTAGGTAGCTTGGGCGATGCTTCACTTGCGGAAGCTGCCGGACCTGCTGTTATTCTGACCATGGTGCAACCAGTTTTGCCCCTTAATCTGGTGTGCTGGTCAGTGTGTGCTTGCAGGTACTAACTGATGCCAGATTGGGCTGATTGATAGGGGTCCTCCAAAACCACAAGTTAGCTAGGCCGAGTGACCTGTCTCGTCCGCTCAACTAGGCCAAGAATACTGGGTGTATTGTGCCATCGACTCTGGTAGGTGGCGTAAAGCGAGCTGGTTCGTAGGTTGGTGAGATGGGCCTCTCTTAAGTGGCATACAGCTTGCGCCTGTTCCCGGGGATAGAGGTGCTTGAGAGCAGTGAGGATGTGTCTAGGTTCCTGCTGTTACTTAGAGATAGTCTCAACTCTTTTTACCCTCTTACGGATACTGCTATGACAGGAGAAGGGCATGAGGAAAGAGTTTCTACTTTAAGGCATTGTGGAGGTGGAGCAGGTAACGCTATAGTCCTACTCGGGTGTACAGCCACGTACAGTGTCCGCGAACCCAATGTGGTATCCCTATCTCAGTACCTGGTACCAGAAGCGCGTCTCTCTGCCTCTCTGTCCTAATAGGGGAGTGAGTTCCTCTTGAGGACCAGTCTCCTCAACTCAGGGAAATACACTGTCTGTCACCAGAAGTGCGGTGGAAAGAGCAAACACCAAGCTGACAAGCTAACCCCAAGAGGAGGAGTACCTATAGTCTATTCACGACTGGAACAGACTTATGAAAATCAACCTTTAAAAAATATCCTAGCCATTAGCTGCATGCATAGTTAGTAAAAAAAAGTGGTGGATGCAGGTACTATACCTGTTCCTGCCACTTTTTTTTTTACTAGCTATGCATGCAGCTAATGGCTAAGGTGTTTTTTCAAATGTTGATTTTTATAAGTCTGTTCCAGTAGTGAATGTACTACAGTGGTGGAGCTCTACCATTCCATACACCATGGTGCAGAAAGGGTGGCCGTCCAGTATGCGTGTGTGTACTCTACTGAATTTTTTGTTTTTTAGAATAAATTTCCCGGTCACCTGCTGCCCCTCAGATGGAACTGATGTTTACAGGGAAGGGCACTATTTCTACGGGAAAGATACCCTTAAGTGGATTAAAAGCTAGTTTATTTCGTTGAAGGAAATAAACTATGGAGTGTTTCACTACCTCCTATCAACGGGAGCTTAACAGAAGCTGTATACACATTGATAGGTGAAGGTGACCTGTTCCTAGGTTAATGGGGTAGGTAAATGAAGTGTTATAAAAATAACTTAAACAAACTTGTCTATGCTATGGTGCTGCCCTAAGGGGCCAGAAGTGTCTAAGTGTTCGATGATGTTAGATGACGACTGGCGAGGACTGGTACAACAGTAGGAGTCTTTAGCACTAGGAGTGCAATGAAGACAAAGGCAGAGAAGGATCTTCTGCACCAAGAGTGCATGAAGACCAGGAGAAGAGCTGATGTTTCCTTCGGTGCCAGGAGTGCAGTGAAGGAACAGGACAGACAGGCGTTCGAAGGGCTGGGCCCCAGTATTTATACTCTTCCTGGCTCGCCCTTGGTTGGGTGTGGAGGGGAGTGATGGTTCTTGATCCCCTGGGCATATGACGTCACCAGCCAGCACTGGATCTAGAGCTGTACTAATGGTGCCATTCGGCAGTGCGCTTTAGTACTTGGATGATCTTGATGCATAGTCTCGGTGGCTCGGCTGGTGAAGAGTACAATTTTTCAGGCGTGTAGCGTGCATCTTTTCCCGTGGGTAAAGAGTACAATTTCGGCATCTTGTATAGAGTAGATTCAATCAAACTCCGTGGAAATATGCAGCTGAGTGATGCACACTGATGAGTAGAAGTCAATTTAATAATGTTGAAAAAGTTGTCATGCATCAAGTTTTTCCATCTGTTGTCTATAAGTTGAGTACATTCATATTACCCTGCCTGCAGTAGCTCCCCATCTGTACACAACCATGAGCCTTTCACCCAGTTTCTAACATGGAAACAGTATGAAGTCACAGGGTGTAAGGTCAGGAGAGTAGGAAGAAAGACTGTCTCAGCCAAATACTTATAGAACATTTTAAAATACGGTAATGTATTGGTGCTCTGTCAAGATGAAAAATATGGTTTGGCTGTGTTGGGGACCCTGCCGTTTCTTTTGCGTGAATACGTTTACGTTGATGCGCTCAGAAGCCTTGATGTTTTCTTTTACTTTCCCGGCACCACTTCACTTGGTCATATGTGGTTTTATGGGTATCACTGGATTGATTTTGAGATGCTCTTTCCAACCATATACAATTTCTGTATTTCGACTTGTCTTTTTGACTAGTATAGACTGAAATTGTGTTAAATTTTCTTAATTTTTTTCATTAAACTCGTACAATTTCACCATAACCATGCCACACAAACGTTTTTATACATGCAATCGATTGATCTTGATGAGAGTGGAATACTACATGACTCATTGTGCCCCTTACAGTAAAGAAAATGGCCACTGTTTTCGTCTTTTCTTATTTTAATTCTCTTACTGCGAATTCTGCACCCTCATCTTCAAAAAACGACATTATGTTCTGAGAATTGTGGGAATAGGTATCATAACAGTAAAGCCAGGTTTCACCACCTGTAACAGTGGTATTCACAAAACAAGATTAATTTAAATATTTTCTGAGCATGTTTATTCCAAGAGACCTGAGATGTCATCTGTTTTTCAATTGAACATTAAGGGATCCATAATGAACAAAGATTCCCCACCTTAATATAGTCGTGGTTTGAATTGCAGTTGCAGGTACTCCCAAGGCTTCCTCTTTTTTGTTAGTATGATACACAGTGATGTGACATGCATTTGCTGTGATTCAGTAGTGTCCTGGTAAACAGCAGTGTTTTTGTCTGTAACTGATGAAGAATGTCAACCAGAGTGGATGACTACTGAAATTCCCTTGATGAATCTTTTTGAACCATCTGAATATTGTTGTACAATGCAGACAGTCTTCTCTGGGTGCTGAAGACATCTTCTGAGATCCTGATCCACAGTTAGCCCATCCAAAAAATTGCAATGCAAGATTGTTTACCACTCTCCTTTCCTCTGATGAGACAGGTCACAGTGTCTTCATGTTTACAGGTCAACTGTTTTAGCATAAGTAATGGGATAAGCTCGAGCTCTTGGCTCCAGTGTATGTATCACTAGGTTATCACTTGCACTGAAGTCTAACTGGATTACCTGAATTCTCAATTACAAAAATTTCTTATTGGTCTTTGCCATCATCATCATCCTTGGCTGTTTCCAGCCTGTAGCCAGGTCTGCTAGGTAAAGTGTCTCCATCTTCCTCTCTATTTCCACCACTGTTTCCCAGTCTTCACCTCTCCTCCTCTCTGCCTCAGCCACTTGCTCCTACCATGTCTTCTTTGGTCTTCCTTGCAGCCTTCTTCCATTGTACTTCAATTCCAACATCCTTCTTTTCAACCTCTCACTTTCCATTCTATTGATGTGCCCATACCACCTCATTCTTGTCCCCTCTGTTATCTTTGTCAGTCCTTGTATCTGTATGTTATCTTAATTTCGAATTCTTTCCTACCTTGTTATAGCCATCATGCTCCTTGCAAATTTCATGCCCATTTATACTATCCTTTTCTTCTATCTTGTCCACTATGTGATGTTTTTGTTTCATAATTCTTAGTGGGTTCAAAGTACATATGATCTTTACAGTATCTGTTCTTGCATCTTTCTATATTGTATATTGTATAATTCACGTGAACTTCTGACTGATACAGATATGTGTTGCAGTGTTGCCAAATTGTGGAGAGGCTGGAAAGGCTGAGTATCACAAAGGAGGAATATTACATTCTCAAAGCTCTGGTGTTGGCCAACTCTGATGTCAGAATGGATGAGTTCCTATCTGTGAAGAAGTTCAGGGACAACATCTTGTCAGCTCTCTCAGATTGTGTGGCAGCCATTAGGTAACAAGCACCCTAAAGTTTTATTTATTTTTATTGTGTACAGATTAAATATTAGCTTAATGTTGTCTTTCCGTAGATTGTATTGTTTTATATTTTACTGAATAGTGTTTTTTAAAGATTATTAGATTTGTGAAATTTTTGTGAAGATATGCCTTTGTAGGGTGCATTGCTCTTTACTCTGAAGATTATCTGAGCTTTTCTGAGGTGCAAGATAAAAGCATAAAGAGAATTAGTTGTTTATAAGTATGAGCTTAATGGCGAAAGACAAGAAAAATTGTATTTTGTTGTTCAGTATGGAGGAAAGAAAATAAGTGCTAAATTTTTTACATATTTATTAAATTCTTTCAGACAGTAGTTGCTGAAATATCTGTAGTGTTTGGTAGACTTAACCTTCCTAGATCCCAGAACCTGTAGGGACATATAGGTGTAGTGGTCTGACTGCTTGCCTCCTACCTCGGTGAACCAGATTCAATTCCCGGCGGGGTTGCCCCCGAATTTCTCATGTGGGAATCATCTAGGACGATGTTGCTGGTTGGCTGGTTGTCTCGAGGTTCCCCGTTTCCCCTACCCTTTCATTCCGGCACTTCTCCATATTCACTTTGCTTCGCCCTAATCAGCTCTCAAGACCTCAATGTTAAGAGCTGCCCAAATCTCTCCACACCACTCTAAAACCTGTAAAACGAAACACCATTAAATTATCTTGTGCATGGTAAAAATGCACTGGGTGAAAGTACTGCTGCACATTTGTAAGTAAGAGTAAAAACAAAAATGCACAGAAAGGAGCTGAATGGTGATACAAATTTAAACAAGCAGGAAACAGCACTAAAAAAGTAGAGAAATATTATATGGCCATTAATTACCAGACATCTCTAGTAACTTAGTAACCTGGATGTGGTATGATGCAAGTTTGAGGCTGCCGTTAGGCTCCAAGCATGTCAAGCTCACAGCCTTGTGAGCCCAAGTGGCCCCTGGCTCTTATCTGTGTGGCCCCAACATATTATAGGGAAACAAGTGGAATGCTGCACATGTTCATAGTGTTTCAGGCCTACCATTTTAACTGATTTTATTAGTTTTTGCAAATTTTTTACACTCTAGAAAAATTCAAACACTTATTTTTTTTTTTACTACTTTGCTCAAAGTGGCTGTTACGTACATGTAACACTAGCGCCCACAGCGATGTGTGTCAGTTTCACTGCTGCATTTGTTTGAAAGATTCTTACAACAGAGGTGAATAACTAATCAAAATATTTTGGACATACGCCATTGCTTCAATAGTGTATGTCCAAAATATGTTTTTTAATTATTCACTGGCACGGGCATACAGCTATCTACATTTTTATGTGCCTGGCTGTATGATCACATGCAAAGTCCAAGGCTAGTATTGAAAAGAACCTTTGCCGCAAATTGCCATTTTTATGCATGTAATCCGAATTTGGTGACTGTGTTTTGTGTTTGGCATTTATATCACATTGGTGAGGAAACAAAAATTATCGCAGATACGGTTGTTGTATAAACAAAAGTATAAGTGTGGGTGGAGAAAATAATTACCATGGTTTGTACATTCCAAACCAAAACAACTACATTAAATATGTAAAGTCCTTCTGTAATTTGCCATTTTTTTTAATTCCAAGGATTTTACAGGATTCGACCCAATAATTCCAGCATTTAACAGGATTTTTATCTACAGGAACCAAGATTTCAGCTTCAGGGCTGGTGGCAACCTTAATAGTATTTGTAAATAAAATGTGTAGATAGCAAGCGATGAAGCTGTTTTGATGGTATGCATTATGCAAGAATGACATGAAATAGAACAATCACTTAGGCCTATGAATTAAAAAAGTTATATCTGTGAACAGTTTTTCTTCCTCCTAAAGTTGAACAAATCCAAACTTATAAGTCCGCTTACAGATGAATGTTTAAAAAGTGTAGTGTAATTTGTTTCAAGCCAAGATAATTCACTAGATTTTGAATACGTTGTAGTCAGTACTAGAGTGGAGAGGTTTGGGTAGTGCTCAACGATGTCTTGAGAGCATATGAGGGTGAAGTGAGGTGTATATGGAGCAGTGTTGGAAAGCAAGGGTGGGGAAACAGGATATCCCAGAGAATACCTGCCGACCAGGGCATCGTCTGCCATGATCCCTCCATACGAAATGTGATGCGACCCTGCCAGAATTTAGTCCGTTTTTCCATGGTGAGAGGCGAGCACTCTTGCCGCTACATTAACTGCAGCTGCTTGAGACAAAAAGAGATACCAGACTTTTGGTACCACTTTATGATTTCCTAATTACTGATACGTGTCGAACTGCTTGGTTCTTTCAAATGTAAGGGTAGCTACGCTGATTGTCCTCTTTGTCCCAGCAGAGGAGAGGGGAATAAAACTCCAGGGTGACGCATATGGAAATAAGCTCCCGTCCGGGGAGTTTTACTATCCTCACCACAAGGGTTGGCAATAGGTCAATAGGAATGATTAATTGAGGGTGTGGTCCATTTAGGGTGCATCTCTCACTTTGCCTCTGGTGGCTTCCAAATCTGCCATGTTTGTGATGCATTGAGTTTTTGAGTTGGCTACCTTTCTGCGGACGGAGCAGTCCAAAGTGGGCTCAACTTTGCAGCCTCTTCCATGGATCTGCCGTGTGATGGGCAGTCAAGGTATTAAGCAGTTCATGTAGCAGTGGTTGCGGATGCACTGAAAACCCAGGAGCAGCGCCGTGCCCTTGCGGGCTTAAATGCCAATACTTTCCAGGCCCCATCACCTGAGGAGTCCAGCACACTGCACAACCGTTTGCCGACATCCTGAATGAATGCAAATAGTAATTCAATAACACCGCAACAACTTGATGACAAAAGGGAGCTAAGGGACAATTACTGTAGGCAACATGCACAAAGTATGAGTTACGTAAGTTTTAAAACGTGAAACAATAATAATGAGGATGTCAACCGATAAAAAAATATAAAATATATAATTTAAATACTAGACCTAAAATTAACTCTCTACAGGTGAAGGCAAGCCTGGAAACAGGAATAGCAAAATATCTACGTATGCAATTTACAGCGTATGATGAAGTTAAGGGGGAGTTTCCAGGGAATGTTAGTCGTGTACCGACCTGCTACCGCAGGAGTCACAGGAAGTTGACTTAAGGTGAAGGTAGTGGGTACAGGTGGTAGGAGTTCGCTGTCTGGTGAGTGGTGACTGGTGTGGTCAAGTCTTACCCAAGCTGCAGGAGCTGGAGTGCTGGTGGTGTTCCCAAGCTGCCGGCTGGAGTGGACGGAATTCGAGCCTTGGCGCAGGCTCTGGAGAGGGAGAAGAGTCTTTGCCGACTGAGTTGGGCTCGCGATCCTATTCGGCTGGCGAGCAGTCAAATACTTAAAGCTAGAACAAGGGACCCTTTAATTATTTTTTAAATAGATTATTCATAATTCCTTAACCTGAACATTATTTACAATTTCCACTATATACTTTGAAACATGATGCCCTGTGGCGAGAGGGAGGTATGTCACAGCATGTAGTGCTTTTGGTGAGTGCGAGAACAGATGTACTTGTGAGCTGAAGTTTAGGTCTCTAGTCCTTACTTGGCACTGGAGCACGTTCGGTATATAAGACGGGCTGGGTAGCTTTTTGAAACGGCACGAAGTATGGTACTGTAAGTACTACCTTGCATTTTGGCAGGATCACTCTGACAGGAATACCTGGGCGACGCATAACCTGTGGAGACTGCCTGACCTGTGGTGGTTCTGATGTATGTGAGATAGAACTTGGTTGGCATCTCCATTGAGCTTGACGGGTGCTGTGAAGAGGTCCAGAGATGACTCTGGCGTGGTGGGTCTCTCCAAGCAGCGGAACGCTTGAGCCCTTTCTCGTGTAGGGAAGTGTACAAGTGTGGCTTGAAAGGGGTTAAGTTCCTGCTGTTGGTCAGAGATAGTGTTTGCCTGTTTAATCTGCTTTCGAATACCACTCCACGGGAGTACATGAGGACAGAATCATTACTATCAAAATTAGCGAAAGTGGAGTAGGCGATATGTGGTCCTCTACAGGTGTACAACCACGTACTGTGTCTGCCAACCGAGTGTGGTATTCCTATTGCAGTATCCGTTGCAAGTAGCACGGTGAATTCTGAGTGTCAGGTCTCACTGGCAGTCAGTCCCAATACATGGGTGAGTGCTTCTGGAGGCTAAGTCTCCTCAGACCTACAGTAGTACTCCTTCCGGAGCAAGTAGCTCGGTTCGAAGAGCAATCTCCAAGCTGACAAGCTAACCACAAGTGGCGGAGTACCTAGTGTTGTAGCTCTATCATTCCGTACACCATGGTGCACAGAAAGGTCGCCATCCAGAATGCTTGTGGGTACTCTACTAGTGTGCAGCAGTTCGATCAAATCTTCCTGTCACCTGCTGTCCCTCTGACTGTCCTGTTGTCTACAGGGTGAGGTACTAAGACTATGGGAATGATATCCTTGAGTTGATTAAAATTGTTCATTCCGCTTAGAGAAATAAACAAGGTGGTGTCACACTACCTCCTAACATTAACAGGAGCTTAACTGAAGCTGCTACGCATTGACAGGTGAAGGCGACCTGTTCCTAGGCTACAAAGTGCTAATTACTTAAACTTGCCTATGCTACTATATTTGCCCTGATGGGGCCGGAAGTGTCTATGTGTTTAACAACGTAGACAATGGCAGGAGGTTTCAGCACCAGGGTGCGGTGAAGACAGGCGAGGTACTATTAGGAATCCTCGGCACCAGGAGTATGGTGAAGACAAGGTAGGTAGGAGATGATCTTCGGCACTGGGGTGCGGTGAAGACCAGGAAGCTGATGGTTCCTTTGGCATGAGCGTGAGGTGAAGGAACAGAACAGACTCACGTATAAGGGGCATGCCTCAATATTTATACTCATCTTGGGCTGAACCTTGGTAGGTTGTAGAGGGGGTGGCAGCTGCGAAGTGGCGCTTGATCCTCTGGGCGTGTGACATTGCTGGCCGGCAATGGATCCAAGTTGCATGTGGCGATCGTACTAGTGGTGGCATCTGGTGGTGGGCTTTAGTACTCAGAGGATCTCAATGCATAGTATTGGTGGCTTGGCTGGTGAACAGTACAAGTCTGGCGTGGAGCAGCATCCGTCCTTTGCCTTCAGTAGACAGTACAATCTCGGCATCTTGTAGAGTGCAGGATCCAAGCAGACTCCGTGGAATCATAGGGCTCAGTGATGCTCACTGATGAGTTAAAATTCGATTTAATAATGATGAAAAAATGTAATGTGTAAATTTTGTCTTTAACATTTCATGAATACGTTGCATTTACAGCACTTGTAATTTTGGTAAACTCATATTCTATTATGATTTGACCATGGACATTTATGTTAAAAGACTAAACTGTAGTTTACTATGTATACTTTCTTCAGATCTCCTTCCTGGGTTCTTCTCTCTTCCGGAGGGTCATGTGGACTGGGTAGGGTCACATAAGCCTCATTATGGGTCGCCAGGGGGACTCCTTGTAACATCCTGGTTGAGACAGGAGGTGGCAGGTATGTGCCAGCATCTCTCTCTTTTGGTTGCTACTGGATTCTCTGTTAGTCTCCCAGGTACGGCCTGGGCATGGCCGCTGTGCACCTGAGAATCATTGGGTGGCTCTTCCTTCTGGAACAGCTCTCTTGATGTGGTCACCTGGGGTCAAAGTTCATGGGACTCTTCTATCCCGGTGACTGGGTGGTGAGCCATCTCTTGTTGAAGAGATGCAGCATCTGCAGCACAGATGCCTCCTAGCGTCAGAATCTTTGAATCACCCGGGTCCTCTTGGACCAATGAGACCAACATGGGGGTGGCTGGAGATGTAGTCTCTTGGGGACACTCCACCTCTACAGTTCGACAGCTTTCTGAATTCGTTCGGCTCTCTGGTTCATGCCCGGATACCTCCAGGTATCTGAACGGTATTGGCCTTCTGGGGGAATTGACTGGTATTCTCTTCTTTTCCTCCTTTGGCTCGAGGGAGTTACTTGGTAATATCTTCTCCTACCCTCTTCGGCGTGTTGAGGTTACTGTACGTCTTCTTCTGAAGACGTGATGACATGAGGCGAACGTACTGGGTGCACCTTAGCTTGCACAATCGTGGTTGGGTGGGACGTCTCCTCCCAGGCCAGTTGGAGAGTCTGGTAGCTAGAAGCGCTGGAGTCTGCGGCTGCAGAAGTGGCTTCTAGCTGTGCGGTCGCCCCGACGTCATCTAACGGCTGTTTTTCTGCCTGTGTGAGAAGGGGTGGCACTCCTGGTGCCCTCCTCTTGTCCATACTCTGTGAGGTGTGGGGTGGCATACCTAGTGTCCTCTGCCCTCGGTGATTTCCATGACCTCTGGAGATGGTGTGGAGGGAACCGAGCCAGGTGGCAGCGGGATCTGTCACACGTCCAGTTCGGGTTCCAGTGGTGGCTCGTCCTCCTGTGTTGGGAGAGAAGCTGCATCGACCGCAACACTGTCCGGCGGTACTATTGAGATCTCAACTAGGTCATCGTGGACCACACTAGCCAATGTTGCAGGGGCCCCAGAGGTACAGGTTCTTGCGAATCCTTTACCTCGGCAGATGGGTGAGGTTCGTCAACCTCAGTTATTGTTCTGGGTTGGTGAGCTCTCTGGCGGGGTACTCTGTCCAGAGTGCTTCGCCAGGATACTTCCCATGCTGGACTAGTCCTTTTACCTCGCCAAGATGGTGAGTATGGCAGGTAAGAACTAGGAGAACAGGGGAGGGTCCGTGTGGACATTCTGCTTCTAGGTGGTGATAGGATGATAGTCCTTGTGTAAGTTGAGGGTGGAGGTTCCCCTCAGACAACTGTCGGAGGTTCAAATCTACCAGATGTCCGAGGTTCGACCTCTCGAACAGGCAGTGGGGTCCTCTGGTTCGGGTGCTTGAGTGGGAGGATCCTCTATGTCTCTGACTCCTTCAGGATAAGGCCTCATTTGCCCCTGATTCACCTTCCGAGTTTGTCCGCGGTCATCCTCGACCCCATGGGGTAAATACACTAGTGTGTAATTCTAGACTTTTCAGAGGCTCGGAAACTTTAGCAGGTCTAAATCGGGTTGAATATCTCGGCGATCAACAGGAGGGGCCACAATCACCTCTGGGCTGTACTCCCAGTGGACCGTTATCCTTTTGTTTGCTCCAAGAAATATGCATTCTTACCATGGTCCATCACACAATGCTGGCTTGTAAGCCAAGGTTGGTCTAGGATTACCTCGACTGAAATATCTAGGGATACCATGAATACGGTAGAGTGTGTAAGGTGATGGATTCCAAGAGAAAGGTTAGTATTCCTGTCGACCTTCTTATTTGCTGTCAACAGGTCGCGAAGTTCCCTATTGCAGCTGAATCGAGCAAAGCTGGACAAGGGCATCTGCCAATATCCACCTGGATATGTGGAGCCTCTGGTGGTATGCTCTCATCCTAGCTTGGTTCAATTTCATGAGATTGAGGGGCCTTTGTTTGCTTGGGGTGGCTGCCCCATGTGCACCCCAGTCTTGGCGTTTCTTGCCTCGGCAGTAATGTGGTGGCACATCTGGCGCTCACATGTTTGTCTCTCCCTTTCCTCACCCTTGCAGGGTCGGACAATCTTTGTTGAAATGCCACTCAGGGCAGTGTCAGCACTGGGAGAGCAGGGTGGTAGGAGAAGGGGGTTGGATGTTAATGGTCCACGAACTTGGCGGTGCATGCCGGCTTGTCTAACAGAACCTGTGCCTTGTAGTTTTTCTCTGTTTCCCTCGGTCTCTCCAGGAGCTCATCATCAATTCAGGGTTTTGGAATAAAAGCAAATTCCTTAATGAGGGAAGTAGTGTACGCGTAATATTTAGTATGCACCTTTCTTCACTCTCATTTGGATATATACGCCAATACATCTGTGTTTTCCGATGTGTATAAATTTCGGCTTCTTCCTCAGAATTTTGGGCATGAGTACGGAAGTCTGAAGTGAGCCTGGCAATCACTTCCTCGCCGGTGAACTTGCAAGCAAGGAGAGTGTGCAGTTGTTCCCATTCGATCACTAACTTCCCATACTTCACCCACCATTCCTAGGCTTTTCCTTGGAGTTGCTTATGGGTGCGACTGACCTATTGCTTTGTCTGAATATGGTGTTCACGGAACTCCCTTTCACACTCTTATACGAAAGTTACAGGATCTTTGTGGGGTCACCTGCCAAATTCAGGTAAGGTAACTGAAATTTGGTGGAGACGATGGCTGTCACAGTGCTTTGGCAACTACCTGTGTTCGATTCCCTGTGGTGCTGGTTTCACCTTGATGCGTGTCGCTTGACGCATATCGCTTGAACTGTCTGTGTGCAAGTGGCTTTTGGGTTTTCGCTAGGTCAGTTGCGCATTTATTTTAAGGGACTTAGTTCATCCTTTTACTAACACTAGGGTTGGCCGTGTCGGCTGTCGGCTAGGTATACAATGCGGTTCCTCCAGTCTGGCAATATGGCGGACTGGAACACTGTGGCCCTCTTAGGCAACATAGACTTACCAGGGCTCGGCGTATTTGGTTTCCTCTTGCATCTTAAGTGGTCTTAAGAGCGAGTCAGCTCTACCCATTACTCTTGCATATCTTTACTTCCGTATATGCTCTGCTTGGTTTACGTATGAGTCATCCGGTATTTATTGTCTCAATAAATACTAGTTCATTACCATGTCCAAGATTACTTTGTCCTAGAAGTAAAACCTGTCTGTTACTAACTATAAACTTCGGAAGGGCAAGCAAGGGACCGGGCTGATTATTTTTTACACACATAGAGTAGGATGACAGACCCCCTTCAGGAGTCTGCCTGCCGACACACACAACCTCATCTTTCGACTGCCACCTATTCTATATATCCCACTGTCGGCTTACACGCTAACCAGGACGTTCATCAATTGTTTGCTGCTACCGAGGGGTATTGAGTGTGTTATACTCCTTTGCCATTCAGTCCCAGGTACGGGGCTCAGAGAGCAGTAAAGAAGGTGGAATCCAGTAGTGCCAAGCAGGTGTGTACAGCCAACCTCGACACTCGTGAGTTTCGAGACCCCACTGGGTCAAGCTCAAGCCGCTCGTCACGCAAGGAGACCGACTTCTCCCGTCAGGAACTTACTATATTTTTCCAACCCAATTAGGGCAGGCAGTGGATACCATTTGGTGGTTCGGGCTCTAGTCACCGGACGTGACACTTGGCTCGGGATCGCCAACTCCAACTTCGGCAGCCAAGAAAGCAACCAGTTTAATTATCAGCGCCTGACTGACCACTACCACAGCTCCACAGCCCACAAGACCCAGAAGACAATAAAGACCAATCAGCCATCCTACAGTACCTCTGCCACGCCACACAAAAAAAGGTATCACTTCACCCCCAGAAGCATGTAGTAAGAATGGCTCAGCATGAGGCAATCCTTCACGTAGGACGAACTACACTTGAAGTTAACCTGCCTAAATACTCGAGCACAGTGGAGTTTGTGGTCTCGTGGATCTCACCGAAGCAGTGATTCTGGGCCACCTGTGGCTATGTCAACAACAGTGTGTCTTAGACCACAGCCAGAGAAGAGTGTACCTGGGACGCAAAAATATCAGTTAGAAGGACCTGAGTTCAACCAGCTGAGGCAGATCCTAGATGAGCATGCTGGCACATTTGGGCAATTAGGGCAATTGCGCCAGACCCGGTCCATTCAACATGAGGCTTGGACAGCCACAGACACTCCAGTATACAACCGCCCATATAGAGTGTCCGCCAAGAGGCATAATTTAATCATGATGCGAGTGAAAGAGATGAAGAACCAAGGAATAGTCGAACCGTCAGTTTCACCTTATAACTCCCTCGTCATACTCGTACCCAAGGACGGCCAGCTACACTTTTGCATGAATTATAAGGACTTAAACGATGTCATGCACCTCATAGCACCACCTGCCATAAACCTAGTGCACGTGTTAAGAGATATAGGGGAGGCCAAAATCTTCAGTACTTTAGACATGCGGGTGCAAGGTGACTATTTGCTGTAGCTTAGCCGTTGAGTTTCGAGACTCCCGGAGCCATTTCAGCACTTTACTGTCAGTGCGCAAAATGAATTTTGTGCCCTCCAAGTGGTACTTTCTGTTAGCTCATTTGACTGCGAGGTACTCTTGCTCATTTATATGGTACCACTGTTCTGTGGCATTTAAGCAGGTGCTGGCGTATACAATTACTTGCAGATGGCCTTCGGCATCTTCTTGGTACAAAACTGCTCCAAGGCCATTCTGGCAGGTGTATATCTGAAGTATGAAGGGGCTGTCCCCAGTATATAGAATGGTAGAGCCTCAACCACTAGGTACACACCCCACCGAGGCAGGACAGCCACCTCAAGTTATATTGCTGACTGGAGCGCCTAGCTAAGGTGCTGGCAGGGGTATTTGCTTGGGACTGGAGGCCCTACCTTTGTGAACTACACCCGGCAGTAGTAGGGAGGCAGTCTATGACCTATAACTCTAGGTGCCAGTACTAGCTGCCTGCACTGTATGGAGTCAGTGAGCGTACCGTCAGCACATCACTTCGTATAAAATTTCCGGTTGGGGCAGAATCTAGCAAGGCTAGAATTTGATTGCCATTGATTGTGACTTTTAGACCCCCTTCTACCCTTCAGGGGTGTCACATGTGTCAACCTCTACCTCACTCCATGACACACTAATATTACCTAAACTACCCCTACAGGGCAGAAAGCGATCTCAACTTGAAAAACTCAAATACCATGGCCAATGCTCTTTCCCTTATAAATATCTACAATCGAATAACTACTACTCATGTTACAGCAATACATGTCTTTCGTAAATTGGTGGGTCATTTGCAAATAATGTCTCTCTACCCTTAAGTTCCAAGATCTTTTGATTCATTATTTATTTTGCACCAAAACAACTGTTTACAGGTACTGACTTCACTCATACATACACACGATAAAATATACTAAAAAGTTTGCACTCAAATTTACATATTGCATGGGCAGACCCCTTAATAACGTTCAATGTCTTTTGCTCTATGCGGTAACTTTCAATAACTGGTGCTCATAAAATTTAATGCTAAAATTCAACCACAAGTGAGAATTGTTTCTGCGGCACTTGACGTGCTTAAAAAATGTTTAAAAAAGGGACGACGGACTCTGCAGGAACAAGCTGACGACGGCACTTATGCATAACTCATACCTTAAGTTCGACATTCATACAGAATACCATGCAGCTGATCACCAGGCCATGTCAAGAAACATCCATTGCTGTCCATTGCACCTCGCTGTAAGCTCACCCGCTCAACGCCGTAAAATGGAATAGGTGTCTGGTCGTTCACCTCGGGGCCTCCACGCAACCATGCGCAAATTTCTTGCGCTTGCTGATATGCAGAATCGCACTGACGCACTCAGGAGTATTCTGCGTGTTTAGTCGTTACACAAAAGTACGGGCATGCTTCCACCACTCTAACCACATGAAACACCTTTCGCAATAAAGCCTGCGTAAGACAAGCTGCAAAGAAATATTTAAAGTTAACTTTTCTGGGCTCCAAGGAAATATTGCAAAAAACATGAGCCATTGATGTACGTGACTGTTACTACACGTATACTTAAAAATGCTCATCCTCAAGCCACGTAAAATGGCCAGCTTAACCAGCATGGCAAAATTCAATTTCATGAGCCATCAGTCACAAGTTGTGACCTCACAGTTATTTCTGCAATTTTCAGTGAGCTTGTATTAAAGTGAATATTACTCGTATACACAGCATTTTCACACATAATACGCCTGCATCAAGCTTACATCTCTGTGTTACTTGGCCCATATTTCACTAGCAGGAGCTACGCGCTACAGGCAAAAATAGCAATATCGTCTCTACGTTCACGTCGGGCATGTTCTCATAATATTCTCTAAACAGTTAATTTGTTTGCTCCCAGAAACGTTACGGCCACGTTCACTTGCAACGTACATCATGACCGGGTAGAAATTACATAGCAGTCCCATACTGCTGAAAAGATCGCCCGAGCTGTGCCCAGCTGGTACGCAAAAACCACTTGCTTTGCGATCGAGCGCATACTACTTGTTGCTGTCTAAACACCGCCGCAGACTCTCACACACTGGCTAGGGCGCACTGTCTCAGCCAGGTGATGTCACGGTATCCCGCCACCCCAAGCGCCACGGTCTGGACTCTTTACAAATTGATTTGCACAAATAATATTGATTAAAAATATCATACACAACACCCTTATAAAATACGTGCGATAAAACTCATAATAGATTAATAAATACCAATAAGAATATTTTTACCATATAAACAACATGCAATAAAATACATACTGAATTAATAAATGTACCAGCCGGTATATAACCAAATATAAGTACATATAAAAACTGTAAATATGCAGCGCTACCAACTGTGGTGCAAAAATCATTAGAACCCATACATTTTACGAGGTGACGATCTATGAATCATCACAACTTCAATATGCATTGCTTCTGGGGGTTCAGATTCTTCTCGCAATCTCTGGAGACTGGGCCCTTTGATCCCGGAGGAGACAGCCCTCTTTTTGCTCCAGTCATGGCGTTTCCCGCCCAGCTAGACAAGGGGGATTTGGGGTATGGAGAAGTGTGCGTAGGAGGGGTGTTTCCTTTCTTTTCTTCTTGCTTTTCAGGATCTGTTTGCTTTTCACGTAGCTTGTTGAGCACTGCCTGGGCTTTAAAATTCCTCTCGCTTTTACGCGCTCTTTCAATGAGCTCTTCTATCTTTGTTGGCTTGGGGATTTGGAGAAGATTACGTAATTTAGGTGGGATCATCCTGACGATATTCCTCATTCAACTTTCTTTCATAATGGCAGGGTAAATTCTCTGGTAGAGTTGGTCTTTCCATCGGATAAAGTTTTCGGCCTCTTCCTCAGAGTGCTCGGTTGTGAGGTGCACAATAACTTTCTTTCTGGAAAACTGCGTTGACAGACATGTACATAGCTGTCCCCATTCTGTCACAAACTCTCCGTATTTATTCCACCGTTCTAAGGCGCGACCGTGGAGTTGTTTACTGGCTCATGATATAAATTGCTTACTGGGTATCTCGTGTTTGTGGAACAACTCACATTCCTCAGTAAAGGAGACTGGGGTTTCATGGGGGCAGCCAGCGAACTCTGGTAACTGAGGCTCGTTGGTACTGCAGGTGGTAGCTGGACTGACTCCGTGTCCTGTATTACTGGGCCTGTATTCTTCCGCTCGCCGGCACACTTCACACCGATAGACTAATCCCTGTCGTGTGACACGCTCTTCTGGCCAGCCAATGCAGTTGGAATGAAAGGTTTGAGTGCACATTATGCAATGAACCAAATTGATCCTGCGACCTGGGCAGGTAATCCAGCTACAGTATGCTGATTGGCATATATGGCAATCTTGGCACCGGTATTCTAATCTGTCCGTGTACGGTATCTCATCAGCCCAGCCTAGACACTGATAATGAAGTACTTCTTTGCAGTGGGCACACGTGATTAAATTAATTCCGGTGCTGAGACATGTGTCTATATGACACCGGTTTTCTCGGGCTTCGGCCTTGGTGGCCTCTTGGGTTTTGTGTTGGTTTAGCTCGGTATCTGACATGGTGATCCGGGTAGTTGGTTGCCACGAGATGATTTTGGACTTCCCGAAGTCCGTTACCGGGTGGAATTTGGCGGTCTGGCTAGCTTCTACAGTTCTCTGGTCATGCTGACCTGGTTCGGCTTTGCTACTTATTTCGCCAAGAAGCTTAGGCCCAAAGTCAGGTGCCAAGAAAAACCTTACTCTACTCCTTGACCCGTGACACTCTTGGATCAGGTTGAGTGACTTGCAGGTTTTTATAGTGCACGCTAGTTACATTTGTTAAAAGACGGCAAGTACAATATTACTTGGTCACAGGGGCCCAACCTATATAAAGTGTAGTCAGAGTTGCCTACCTGCTGGGTACAAAGTCTTATGTTCGGCTTCACTATCTGCCAGGTGGTACGACCTGAGGTGAGGGGTTTACTCACGCCGATGCTGGGGCGGCTGGGTGGCGCTGCTGGATTGCTGGTAGAGGTACAGCTGCTGTCAATGCTGGAGTGCCCCCAGGGCTGTTGTATCTGGAACTGCTGCTGTTGATGGCTCGGTCCAGGCTGGGGTAGCGGCAGATGCTGAACCAAGGACAGGTTATTCCGAAGGGCACCGTCTCTCCCCAGTGTATGGTGGCCACTACTGGATGCGGCATCCCTGGTACCTTCTAGGGAGCTGAAAACAGATATGGGAGGGAGCTGGCGGGTGAAGCTCCACCAACTTACGGGTGGCCTGAGTTTGTTCCTGGGGGTTGTCTTGGCTGAGTGCCTTATCAGACTGGGTGCAGCTCCTTAGCTTTGTAGGTAGTGGTTGCCTTCCTTTCCTTCAAGTCTTTCACACCCCTTTTGGTAAAAGGCATGAGGGTACTAAACCTGCCTCAGCAGACGGGAGCAGGTGACGGTCAGTTTCCTGGCTAAGGAATTCTGCCACCATGGCAGCTGGGCCGACTCCTAGCCTAACCATTACTTCAGTCGGCAATACAAATGGTGCGGTGGTTGTAGAGTGAATTTTCTGGGACTCGTACCAACAACGGCGGGTGTAGTCCTAGGGTGAACATGCCCAACCCAGAGCTGGCGAAACACTCCCTCCGGCAAATCATGTGGTGCGGTGGACGGAGTGCAAGCTAGTCTGATGGTTTCTCATCCCTAGGAGAGTATGACTAGAGATTGTGGCTCTACCGTTTAATGCACAGGGTGCACTAAGCGAGTGGCCGTCGAATGTGTGTGTACTCTGATGTAAAAGTCCCTGAGGGGAGCCCGCAGTGTTATACTAGGCAGAAAAATAATGAGTTCAAATCCCAGTCTCTTGCTTCATTCTGGGGGGGGGGGGGGGGTCTACTAGGAATCTCGAAGTCACCTAAGGAAATGGAAAATCAGAGTAGGTTAGGAACATGTGTATTTGGAGAGGAATAGAATACGGTGGCCCATACTACCTCCTGAATACCTTGAGCTTACCGGATGTAATAGACTATAAAATTACCCAGGTGAAGGGGACCTAGTTATAAACTAAAGGATGGCAGTTTTGACTAAGGTAGCTAGATAACTTTCTCTATATACGCTGTTTCTGTGTCCTGAAAGGGACTTAGGGGGCCCTCTTCCTGAGGGATTGTTGAGTAGCCATTGCTGGGGCAATCATCTGGGAGGGTTGATGTCTTCTGGGAGAGAGCCTCTGGATGCTTTCAATGCTGGCGGCGGAGATGCTGAAAATCTTCTGGATGTCTAGGCGATGAAGAGGTCAGAGAGCTCCAGCGTACGAGGTGGTGGAGCAAACTGCCAGGCTGATGTGGCTCTCTGAAGAGCCATACAACAACTGGCATTTCCTGGCCGGTGCATAGGTACATATCCTTCCGACTGAGCCCTTGTTGGGGCTTGGAGTATGGGTGTGATAGGCACTTGCCCGTGGGTGGAGCTAAGGGCTCTGTGCTAGTGTCCATTGTTGTGCTGGAGTGCGGGTGGCACTATCCCTCAGTGCACTCTTCAGCTACCTGCTTGCTGGGGTGGGGGGGGCAGCAGTGACTAGCCTGCTGGCTCACTCACTTGATGTCTTCTTGAGGGGGATGGCTTGGCATTGCTTATTGACCATGCTGATGAAAACCATAATTCTGTCACGTCTGTAATATTCCGCAGGCAATATCCTGTAGCCACTCTGGTAGTAATTATACAGTTTGGACCCTGCCTGGTGCGCTTAGGGAAATGCACATAAATGAAGCAAAGTCGTTTTCTCCTGCATCAGTAAGCGCCATACATCAATATACATTTTTTTCCTGTGGGTTATGGACTTTTCTCTATCTTTTATGCAGCATATTATTTAGGTTTTGATCACACCAAAATTAAATTAATAAAAGAAGCAAAATCTTCTTAAGAGAGATGCCTAAAGGCTTGCCCCCTCCTAAGATGGAGATGTTTTTCACCATTCTTTGACACATAGTGTTTCTGTGGTGCAGGCTTAACAGTTCCGGCTACCACATGCACCATCTTCTGCTGTGCCTGCCAGCGATCCGCCAAGCAGACCAGGTGATACGCCGGTACTGGACGGACATTCATCGGGAGGGAAAGGTTCCCATGAACAAGCTGTTTGTTGAGATGCTGGAAGCCTATTTCCGATAGCTGTGCTACTTCTCGCTGCATTTTGTATGTGGCATGTGACTTGACTGGCCATTCTGGGTCCTGGTTCCGGCACTGGCATGGACTTGCCGATAACACTACGGAAAACCGACATTGTCTCGTGGTTGAGGTGCGGTCACTACTGTCCAGGAAGATACTACGTTGTTGGTAAAGTACAAACGGGTGAAATCAAAGAGCATGTTCAGGGCTCAGATGTAAACATGCTGTGGACTGTTACTGTTGCAGATTACTGTTACAATTTTGTTGCAGAGGAAATTGCTCAGTAACTGTATTGAAGAATATATTTTAACAATTTCAACATTATGGTTACAAACTTATAACAGGTGTTTTTTATTTCTATTCTATTGTGTCAGTGATGAAAAAGTCTGTGGTGTAGAACTTGTCTGATAGATGAGTAATGAAAAGATGCTTACATGCCATAACTATGTGTGACATGCAGGTTATGTGGTGCTTTAATTCGTTGTTGAGTCTTTACTGTTCATTCGTTTCTATATTAATTGGGATTAAGTTCCTTGGAAAGTGATTCTTTTTGGCCACAGTATGCCATTTGATGGCTAGTGATCCTGCTGTGCTAAATTCTATTTGTAATGCAAAGTAATAGTAGGAAGAAGGAAAATAAATGTGCACAAAAATGGTACATGTAAAAGCTTACGCCAAATTTCTACAAAAAATCAGTGATTATCAGAGGTATGCTAAATGATCATATCTGTGCTTACTACCACTGCTCAGTTGCCAAATACTATGTTACTCATCAGTGAAAATAATTAGAAACCTAATATACTAAACCAACTGTTATCTTATTGGAGAAGTATAATTTGGTAGGTGTATTCCTTGTGTTCAAATAGTATATTAAGCATACGTAAACTGTAATTTTCAGCATACATAATGCACTAATGTTTTTAAATAAAGTAATTGCTTACATTTTTACATGAAAAACAATACCTCTTAAATGCTCCATCTGGCTGGCATATGAAAGGAGTTGCAGAATTTTGGGAGAAAACTCATGATTAAAAAAAGTGATTACTTTGTTTAGTGCTGTCTAAACATGAAAGTGGTTAAGAAAGATTTGGAGCCCAAAGACAAGTTTCAAATTCTCATTAAATTCCAAGGATTATTTTTCTATGTGAAAATGGCTGAAACAAGTTTTTTTCAGAATCAGCTTTAGCTGCAAAATTTTATGCACAGAAACTTATGGAATAATGTGGCGGGAATGAATGGAGGGAAGTGTAGGTGTTGGTAACCCAACTTAGGCGCCAGACCCTGTCGACATGCGGAGTCAAAATGGTGTTATCGATGTTCTCAGGGCTGCGGGGTTGTTCGCCTGGACGTAAGCCGTTCTCCCTGTGTTGCTATTCCCAGGGAAGGAGGAGTGGCATCTCCGAGTGTAATGAAAACATAGGTTCGGGTTGAATTGAAAAATAACTATGGAAAACAAATGTAAATGCGCCCGGATCGCAGCGCGATGCATGCCAACCCCTCCGACGATGACTGACTCACTGCAACATGCGTGGGTGCCTATAAGGAAGGCGGTCACGCGCCACTAGCATTCTAGATTGTTCTACAATCCGATGTACCTTGCTGTGATGAAGTGATGAATATAAACAATAAGACATTGTTTGCAAATGAAGAAAACAAACAGAAAACATTCTAACACACCAATACAAACCAATATAAAAATTATAAAATGAATGCACACATTTTTGGAAGCTGCACTGGGTATTAATTTGACACGTGACGTTGGGTGGCTGGCGGCGACATCACAGTTTGGCAAGGTTTTGGTGTGTCTGTTAGATACATGGGTGATTTAACTAGCTGACCTTATTGACTACTGACTGGGCCCCCAGCCGGTATACAAGATAGGGCACGTGGCTTAATGGCACAGCACAAAGTCAGTCGTGGGCTCAGCTGTCCTGCTTATTGGGTGGCACACAGCCACGGATTTACCTGTACTAGAGGTGGCCCGGGGTGGCTCCTGACCCGGCTGCTGCTGGAGTTGACCGGAACTAGTGCCCCAACCAGGGGAAGCAGTGGTGCTGTGGCTGGCGGTGCTGATGTAAGCCCGTGGAAGGCTGCTGGTCCTGCAGTACTGGCACCAGGGATTCGCGATCCCTAGTGGAACGTCCCATTCCTGATGGAAGTCAGTGACATTTTGGTGCGGTCGGCCATTGGTCTTGATCGGGGGCTGAAATAAAGAGTTGGAGGGAGCTGGGAGGTGGGGCCTCTCCTGCTGGCAGGCAGCTTGAGCTCGTTCCCAGGGGATTATGCTGCAAAGTGCAGTTGGAACTGGGTTACAGCTCCCATTGGTTTCGGAGGCAGCAGCTTCCTTCCTAACCTGCCACTTTGTACCACTCGTATGGGTGTACGACATATACGGGTAGGTACAATGGTCTGCCTCATCAGGGAAGAGCAGGTGACGATGGTCCCTAGCTAAGTGCATAGCCAAAGCCAAGGCTGAGCTAACCCAGAGTTCTTCCTGTTTATTACTCCAACCAGCGACAGTTCAGCTCAGGGGTTAAAGTGGTTGGTTTACTTTGAGCATCTGTCAGCGACATTGGGTGTGGGTCCAAAGGTGGACAGACCTCCAGAACCAGTCTTGTCACTCCCTCCGGCGACAGTTCAGCATGGTGGATGGAGTGAAGGATGGGCTGGTTGACTAGCCACCTTGTGGTTTGAGTTGCCTTGTGTCTTTACCTTACTGTGCACCTGGAACACAGTATCGGTGGCCGTCAACTGGGTGTGTTTACGACATATGTGCATCGGGTTAAGAGAGCCCGCAGTTCTACTTTAGGTTCGGTAATTGGTTTGTCAAAGATGTTGTCTCCTGCTTTACCCTGGTGGGCTGACATCTACAGAGGATAAAATAACTGTCACCCTAGAATTAGTACTCAGAGGTTTGAGAGAAAAACGTGAATATTCCATGTGGAATACACATGGTGGCCCGTACTACCTCTTAACTAAACAAGAACTAAATGGAAGTAAACTACGTAAACCAGGTACAGAGTACCTGGGCCTGAACTGAACAAAAGCAGATACAGCTAGGTAGCTATGATACTAACTGTCTCTAACTATCTCATTGCTGTTGTCCAGAAGGGACTTCGAGGGCCACTACCAGTTCAAGTAGTCGAAGACTTCTTTGGGAGTTGCCGGTGAAGGTCTTGGAGAGCTTCTGGTAGGTCGTGAAGATGTTGGTATCAGAAGAGAGCCCCAGTATACGAGGTAGTAGAGCGAGGTGCTGGAGATGAACTCAGGAGATGAACTGGAGAACAACTGGCATTTTGCCGGGGTGCACAGACATATATTCTACGTGCCCACAGGCTTGTTTGAGTTGCAGGGGGGTGGGTGGCGAGCTCCTTCTCCTGGGCAGAGTTTCGCTCTCTAGCATGATCCTTCGGTCTGCTGTGGAACTATGCATCTCTGTTATGCTGGATTGCCTTGATTGCACGAGCTTACGCGTTTAACTCGGCTGCTTGACTAGCCTCAATTACTTGTGAATGGTCAGCGTGACGTCTGACATAAGGGCAAAACTATCTTGGCTGACGTGTTCATGAGTGCCCCCACAACTAGGGGCGTACTTGTAGGCTCTCCTAGCAAGTCATTTTGGGGTTCAAACCCCACCTGGGTAACGTTATGATACGTAAAGATGAGGCGAAGTTGTGTTTACAACAATCTCAAATAAGCACCACGCATCAGATTTAAAGAAGAATTATAATAAAACCATTGCACAGGCTATCTTCTCATGATGTTTGCATGTCCATCAGTTTGTTTAATTGTATTATTTTTGTAAATGAATTATTGCGTTGTAATTTTTATAAAATGTCACTGGAACATTCTCCAGAATCATGTTCGGCACGTCACCGGGCAAGTCCGAATCGTTGGGAGGGGGTGCAAAGTATAATAAGTACTGCAGTGGTGTAGTGTAGTGGTGGAGAGAGTGATGTGCAAAGCGTGACAGATGGTATTGGGAAGCATACAGTACTGTCCTATGTAGGACTGTCTTTTAGACACACATCATACATTTATTTAGTAGTGTACCATAAAATTGTAGGGTCTCAGCAAGTCAGTGTTGGAAAGACTGCAGACCAGTTGAGCACCGGATGATGAGGCAAATACAGCGTGAGCAAGAGTCCCTCTTGTAGGTCAAGTATTTTAAGGCTTTGAACCCGCAAAATAGCTCTAGACAGGCGGAACTCGTGAAAAAGATACAAGCATGGGTATCAACAATTGGGCAAATGAGTTCATGTTTTTAAAATCTAGCATTTCAGCATTTTTATTAATATTTTTGGGAAAAATATAATTGAAATTAATTGTTATTATTTTAAAAGTATATTTTGTAATACTTCTTATGTGATAGTTACAAGGTTGTTTGTGAATGAAACATTTTCTTTCCACTTAACTTTTTCATTGCCATTTTAAATCCCAAATGACCTTCAGTTTGCATCAATAAAAAATCACTTTGTTCTATAATTTGCTATTGGGCAGTTAGGTACATCTTCGTATCTTGTAGCACATCATACAACAGACATACAACACTGTAGTGAAGTAATGTAAAACATACTTTAATAACATTTGCGGGTATAATTGGAGAAAATTATTATGTAATATTTTTTTGTCCTTATAAAGATGTCAGTTGTTCTTTAATTTCTATTAAATGTTACAAACACTAAATTTCTCTTATATTCATAACAATAGTGAAAATATTTTTGTATCAAAATGTATAGGTGCTGGAATACTAGACATAATCTAATAAAATTAACCAACAAATTAATATTCCTAAAATATTTTCCATGCACATGTATGTTGCATAAGTTCTTTACCATTGCTTACTGCCAAATAGCTCCAATTTTGACAGTATGCTTTCAAGTCAGTTTGTAACACTCAGTATAAATTCAGTGAAAATCCATCCACGCAGATAATCCCTACAACATATAACATTAACATTTCAACCCATGCTTTTCTTAGGGGAAAATTATATTTTACTTATAAAATTCCAACGCTTGCGCCAACAGGGCTGTAACTTCAAAACATTTACAAAGTAATACGTAGCTGATGACAAGTTTTATCACATGCACCTCACCAATGATGTCATGAATGACATTGTGTTTGCAGAACACGAAGCAGTGGAAAGGCTGCTTAACCACTCCAGTGGGGCCAAATCAATTACCTGGGTTTCTACTGTCCTTAGTTTTTATGGCACTTTTAGGTTTGTCAAGTCTAACAGCTCAACCACTTATGCTGTGGGAGGCTATTTGGGCAAACAGAGGTAGTCTTTCTCACTCCAGAGAAATATGACTGTCCTCCCATAACTGCATTATTAAAATTACCGAGATAGACTTGTACTGTCTCAAGAGTCAGGGTGAGTCCCACCGGGCAGAGCCTTTCACTCATTACAAGTCAGTCACCCTCCGAAGAATGTCACTGACACTTAAATCTCACTGGGCATTACAGTCCGGTTGCTCACCCTGCCAACACATATTATGACGAATATAGATAAGTAAACATATTTGCTACTGGAAACCCCTTAACCTTCCTACCATCCAGGGGGTTTCTTTATCTTTGGATCTAAAAAATTATCATTTTTTGCCCTCATTGCCAATACTCCTTTTTGGGAAGGAACCATCATCGTAGCAAATTTTAAACCACTGCCACCTTGATCCTTCCTATTCTGACTTTGGCTGGGCAGACAGGCCAATACAGAGCTGGCAGGCAACTTATCCCCACCAGTCCCTGCATCTGCCAGTCAAATATAGAGGGAACTTCTAGTGGGACTTACTATGACAGCCCATACTTCTCCTCCCTTTACATTGTCACTTCTGGGTTTGTCCGATAGACTGGACAAATGCCCATTCCCTCTGGACTTGATACCCCTAGATGGGTGGCCTGGCCAACGTGAACACCACACAACCCATTTCATCTATTATCATACAGTATGAATTTATTCATTATGAAATTTCTGCATGGGCCCCAACAGTCTTGCCTGTAAAGGAGTCGACTAGCCTGCCACTGACAAAAACCGTTACGCTTACCCATAATTTAAGCACTCACTGGAAGATAGATAAACCCTTTCGGCCAAACACCAGAGATGAGAAATGCCTAGGAGTTTCCCACATTTACTGATTCCAACCGGAGCTCACCCAGCAATACCACAAGGAGATGCGGATTCCCCTGGACTAGTAAAAGCCTATTGATTTGCACATGATCAACTCTTTCCACAACTATGGATCCTCTTAGTCTCTTGATACTAGGGCTAACAGTAGTCCAGACGTATCCTAGAACAGTGGTTCACTCTTACTGGATAAGCATCTGACATACAGCAGAAGCACCTTGGAAAAGTCCTCCTTACAAGCTGAAAAGAAAGTACCCTTCCTTCAGGGATCAAACAATCAGCAGTGTTGGCAATATCACAGATTTTCACTCCGCCACAGTGAAATCAAATGGTGCGCACCTGGCGGCTGTTATAGCATGATCCCTTGACATTCAGGGCTCCCACTGGTTATGAAGAACCAATCAACATTGGACACGAGGCCACCACGAAGAGCAACATATAGTGAGATTGGACAAAAAACTTGCTTGACATCAACATCATTCCAACCAGGCCTTAACGAAGTCATGGTAGAAAGAAACAGGGATCAGCTACCTATATTGTGCTCATACACTGCTCAGTACATCTTGCACCCATTAAAGGTTGCTTGCCCGGCTCCACTCATTGCCGCAGGTCTATCCACGCGACCCCATGTACATCATGGGATTGCCAGCCCAACTTCCAAGCAGTGATGTTCTTTGAATGATACAGACTAGTAATGAGGGTAGGTGGTGAAATGAAGAATTACTTCAGGCATACAGTACGCCATTGCATAGCTAGGTTTGTTGCCAAGGAAAACATAGACAATGAAATTAAAAATGTACACAAGAACAAGTCAAAACTAGCTGCTGTCAACATATATTTATAAACTGGTTGTGCAGGGTAGAACTGCTATTGTATGTCCAGTGGGGTACTGGGAGAGGGGAGGATGTCAACAGCTGCATCGTGTTGGTATAGTGACCTTGCCAAGGATGTGTAGAGGCTAGCCGACATACAGAGAGAGAAAGGAGACTAAACACTAAACAGACATGTTCCCTCACAACCTGTCCGACCAGCTTCAACGTTAGCTGCACATGTGTCATGTAGACTGGTCAGGAACTGCACTGACCTCTGGAATTTAATCTTCTAGTCCCAGCAGTTTTTTTGGCATATGGATAACACACGTTTCGGATAGCAGAAGTTTCAGATAACAGAATTACGGGTACTGGATGCTGTACTGTATTATAATATTTCTGTCATAGTCTTGCATTTCAGATTCAATTGCTGTCTGAGAATTTCAGTATTCAAGCAATTGAACTGCTTAAGTGGTTAAAGCGACAGTGTAAAACACTTGCGTATGCAAAAGTTTCTGAAGTTCCCAGAATATCTTCTACAGGTTTGTGTGTTGTAGTCAAGAATTCTACCATTAGAACTGCGATGGGGTGGGATGAGAAATAATATCAAACAAAAGGGTTTGTTGTATGACTACACTTTATTTGGTAATGCAAATAAATAGCAAGAAACTCACTATAAACAACACAATGTGAAAAATGAAGCCAAACAATAAACAGTGGTTTTTTGTATCATCATAATTTAAATTATTACAATTTTTTGACACTACCTGGGTATGGCCATACCCACGGTAGCAGAACCAGTGGGTAAGGAGGTGTCATTTGATCCCCTAATAATCTGCTGCAGGAGTCAGTTTTTCGAAAGAAATAATAAGGTACCCCATTAAAATTACAACTTTTGTTGTTAAATTAATAACATACGTAAAGAGTAATTTGAGTATTATTTTCAAATAATACTCATAATAGAATGGTGCAGTTTTTCTAGAATTTATAATATTCAATACTTGGTTATAAATGATATCAGTTATAATGTTAATAAAAAAAATTTGTGTGTGCATTATTTAAGTTTTGAGTAATTATTGATAAGTTAGTACAAATTTTCTGCAATATTGTGATACTTGCTAGCATTAACTTTAATTTAATTTTTTTTGCCTTGACCCTTGACCCCGTAACGACGAAAACCTTCTGCTGCCCTTGACTATATACTATAGATTGTATATTCAGCTAGCTGGGAGATCTGGGGGGAGCAGCAGTCACTGTCGACTCGTACACACTTTGTCCAAGTGGCCCATTTCTCAAAACTGTTAACGCCTACATCCCAACACACACTGCTCTAGCCGCATGACATCGCCCCACCAACACAGGCCACTGTCTCTAGGACCATATTCCATTCCCTGCACTGATACGACCAGTAGCATAGCCACCAGTTGTTGTTCCATTACTGTATGTGTTTAATCCTGGGCTGGGGAACGGAACAACTTCCATACTTTATTTTCGGCATGTAATTAGTGCATTTTGTTTATGTCAGCCTGTCATATGATTTGACAGGATAAGGAGTTTACAATTGTGTATGTAAATGAGGCATAGTAAAATGAACTGAATATTTAATATTTAACAGCAGTGGAACACTTGCACTATACAACAGCCACCACGAGCACACATTAACCTCAAAGTCGTACACACAGCAAATTAACATGCCACAAATAATACTATACCAACCATGTCTTAAATTTTCTGCGGTCACCGTCCTCTTTAACTTCACACATTCAATCCTTACCGCCAATGCTAACCTCCAAATCCGCACGTTTCTCTAATTTTCCCGCCACTGTGAAGGTAAGCGCATGAAGCATTTGTGCTCCAGCCTCATAAAGTTTATACGTGAGATTGACTGGAAGTAGAATGTCGTAGGAGGTGCACCAATGCACCTGTGAGAAGGGATCGAAACTACTTCGCCGCGCATATTTCGCATCATGGAGGTAACGGAACATGGCCTAGACCCCACATGTCTGAGCTCTAACCCGGAAGGATTTGTCCTGAAACAGCAAATTTCAGGCAGGGCTCCGACTCACCGGTTGGCAGCATTGCACTATCATATGGGCCATCTGGAGGAAATTTCAGTGGCAAAACTTTGCATGCAACAATATGGTAAAACATCTCCTCACCGAAATACCCAAGGAATAAATTTTTTTGCTGCAGTTTTACTATTCAAGTTTTTTGTGTTGTTAACATCTTGTCACATGTGGTGTTTATAAACAACCTAGATTGTGTTGCATAACTTGTTTATTACATTTTTTCCCTTGCTTAATTATTTAGGAGGCATAAAAAAGACAGAATTCCAGATTTAAAAAAAAAATTGAAAATAGGAGCATCACATTGCTTGAAATGTCATATTTATGTTGTAGTGTTGCATAACGATGAAGACAAAAAGTGCATTTTATTTTTATAAAATACTGGATTTGGAAGCGGTGTAAAAATTGAATCTAGATCTTTTGCAGCACTGACACCCAACATAGCAGATGAAAACTGTCCCATGTTTTCCCCCTCCTGCCCTTTTTGTTGTAAGTATAGTGATGGACTGCAGATGTATATTTTTTTCATTATATGTATTATAATGCAGTGACAATATGATTAATGATTTCTGCTTATGGTAACCATAATTCTAAAGGATACTTGAGAAGATACTGCAAAGAAGACAACTTTAGCACATCTAGAAAGCATGCAGTCAGAAAAATTAATAACATGTACTGTAATCTCTTAACTGTGATGTTGAAGGTAGATTTGTTTATGCTCCTATTGTATAGGAAATAGTTAATTATATCACCTTGAAATTTGATGACTTCCGCATAGTCCTTGTATGCTCCGCACCTTCCAAATAATTTATATGAAAATTCAGATTCATTGATTTAAAGTCAGTAAAGAAAGTAAAGCTTATGTTAGCCCGGCCAGTAATTCAAAATTTAACAAAGCGAGCACTCGACTGTAAATCTGAATATTTACCATGTACAATATTTTTTATAATAATTCAAGAATTTTGATTAATAATGGCTGCATTACTAGTTATAAACACTCGACAACTTGAGCTGTCTGTTGACTGCTATGCTATTTCTGTTAACACAGTAAATATTTTAAAGACTTTTAGAAATTTGAAAATACACAGTGCTTACTTAGTACGTTTGCGTTCAGATGCACAACATGTTGCTATCCTGTAGTAAATGTGTTTATACTTGTTGACTTTATTTGGTCATAGACTTCCCCTGTCCTTGTTATTTTCTGCTGCCAGTGGCCAGGTTTCAGATCTCGAGTACAAAATAGACTATCAGTGCTAAGGTAGGTACATCAGTGGTTGGCAACATTTTATTATGTTGTCGTTAGTACTGTCGGAAAAAAACTTTGGATGAGCTGGGCAGATCGGTGTCCAGAAACTATTGTGACATTAAAGACTGATTGAGGCAAATGTTTCGTTTGAAAGAACATGCATATAGGTGGCAAAGATCGAAACATAACACCTCCATTGTTTCTAGAATAAAGAAATGTTAATTTCTGTTTCTAAGACTGTTAAGTTGTACATTTTTATAATGGTTGTCTGAAAGTTTTGTTTCTTTATTATTAGTCTATTATTGTTCATATTATTATCTTAAAAATTAAATGTGATAGCTGGTTATGTGTAATGGTAAATTTGAGTCATCTCGGCTCATAAATTGTTACATGCTAGGTCTACGTGAAAATATTACATCTTCTAAATAATTCATAATTTGCACAAATGTGTCATCTGATGGATCATTTCTCTGATGAATTGACATGTTTAAGAGCATTAAGAAATTGTTAGTGTGCTGTATTTTTGGAAGTGGTGTAATCAGTGTGAGTATATAAGTTCACATTTCTATCAGAAATATGTTTGAAACATTATTGTATGTATAATTTTTGGACTTTTCATTTTCTAGTATTGGGCAAAGGTACATTTTCTGTTTCACGTTATAAAATTATTTTAAAGCACAGTAATATGTATAATAATTTTGGTTTGATAAATGTTCCTATAACTTAACAGTGCAATAGAGTTTAACATTGATGTATGTGTATTTTGTTGGTTGGAAAAGGTGATTAAATTTTTCTCTTCATTTATGAAACAAACAATATACTGCAGTCTTGAATTTTGTGTCTTCAGATTATGAGTGTTTATTTATATTCTTTTGAAAGTTATTAATAGGAAGTTGTGATAAGCTCAGTAGTTTGTTAAACATGCTGGTAACAGTGGTTTACTTGGTTGTATATAGCTGTCAAAATTTTGACTTAACTGTAATGTTTGCCAAATTTGAGTCTTGGCTAATGCCTATAAAAATGTGTTTTAAATATATGTATTTTCATAAATACAATGCAGTGATTCTACAGACTTTTATATTCATTTAATCAGTCATGGCTATTGAAATAGGATATGTGATGTGAATGAGCAGTGAGTTTCATACAAAATATTTTGCATCTGTATATATTTATAGAACTACCCTAAGGTTACATGTAAAAAATGGGAATTGCCTACAAGCATCTGCTGGACCATAAAATATATGTACTAACACTATGCAGCAAATACTCTTGAACAAGCATGTCCAGAACCACAGGCAGTTTTCTCATAGTTGCAGAGTTTTTCAGGATCACATATGCTTTCTTAGTTGTGAAGAGCTTGGAGTTGTTTGTGGTCATGACTCAGTAATCTGTGTTTGCATCTGCCACAAGGGGCAGTACAGGTTGGCAGTAGATATGAATAATGAATGTGTAAGTGTGCTTGCATGTCATTCATCACCAGAGTGTTGTAGCAGTAGGTCTGATATTGTGTGTTATGCAGCAGCTGTAGTTTTCGTGGATTATAGCTGTTTAGTTTGTTTTGGATATCATTGAAAGTGGATAGCGAGACTCAGGATTCCATGTGGGTTAAAAGGGAAACTGTTATTATGTGGGTTCATTTTTCGGACATATTTGTTTCCATTGGCCTGTTATTCTGATAGTTACTTTTCTGGGTGAATTATACCAGGAATATTCCAAGTGAGTAGCAGAACTAGTGCAATTTATCTGTACTGTCAAAATCATAGAATGTATGCACAATGTTTCAAAAAGTCTTTATTTGAAAGAAATGCTGGCAGCAAGTTTGAATGTGAGCCTAAATACAGTTTAAGAAACCACCTGTTTGAAATATTGCGAGGGATTGGGACTGCTTGCATTTCTTTTGCACATGTCACCCTGACAGGGGAAGAAATTCTTTGTCATTTATTCCCAAGAAAGAGGGATGGAACAGTGAGGAACAGTAAAGTAGCAAATCTCATTTCCGAACACCTCGTTCCTCAACATATGAGGTACTATTTAGGAAAGTGTACAAAAAAAAAAAAACTGAGCGAGGGTTGAATGTATAGAATATAAATGCTGTGCGCTTCTCTTCTTGAAGTACCCATGCAAGGCACATGCTACACTGGTGAATTTTGTCAGTAATTAATTTTCTGCTATTTGGCATCACTGTTAACATTTTGTGACCTAAGGTAGCAAAGACTGTATACAGTTTTGCACTTGTGAAGTGGAAGTTTAGGTTAAAATAAGACATACGCATGTATATAAAAGAGACTGTTTGCATATTTAGGCTTCATTGATCTTAATCTAGTGATTTATTTGACCTGTTTTGCTCTTTTCTGTAATATCTTTGAGCTTCCTTTTGCAATCAACTATTCACATTACAAAGATGATAGAGATACACTAAACATATCTGATCTTCATGTCAGTACTACATACCCATCCATTGAAAACCTTCTTGATATAGGTTGACTATATCTACTTTTTCTGAGACTACTCACATAGTCTTGCCCTCTCATATTGGTACAGTGAACTTTCCAACTCTACCTTGAGACCATTAATTTGTTGCTTGCAGTGGGTTGAAACTTTCCAATACTCTGCTATATTTTGTTCTGCAAGTCAGTCCTGCACCACATGTGATTCTGCATTTTTGCTTGTGTTTTTCCTGATGACTTTAAAATCATACACCAAGTTAGTGCCTCATTAGGTACCCATATAGTAACGATTGTTAGCAGTATATTGCCTATGAAGTTCATGTAATTTAAGGATTTAAGGCATATTGCATGCTGGTTTCCAGATAACTGTGGAATCAAGATAATTAGTGCAATTTATGTCTTGTGATCATCTTCTCCAAGTTGAAGTCGTATCAAATGCATTTGTTGAACTTTGTTGAGACTCCTTGGAAGAATGGTTGTTGGTTGTGTAAGGTATGGTTTTGCCCAATACTGGATTTATATGGTATTCGTAGCAACATATGAAAGGTGTGTTAATCATTAAAAATTTTATTGTAATCTTTTAACAGAACCAACATTTCAAGTACAAAATAATGAACTCTTGCTAAAGTGTAAAAGTTCTTATCATGCCTTACAAAAAATCCAATGAAACAGACTATGCGTATATCATTGTTTCATTTGTCAGGTTGAAGCTATACAAATGTTAGGTTCATTTTGTATAATAATGACCTTTACTTTTCACAGTAAGTGACTAAGTGTATGTCAAACTACTTTTTTTGCTTAACACACAATTTTTTTTTTTTTTTTTTTTTTTTTTTTGCAAAATTGGTTATATTGTTATCAGAAATTGTTTTACCCCAAAAAAGTCAAAAGATTGCTTTTGAAAGAATGTTTTCTAATGTAAATGTTTCTTTGTGTGCAAATGAAGAAGGTAGATATTTAAAAAAATGGTCCACCATTGATCCTGTTTGTAAAATCCATAGCTTTATGATAAAAATATGTAAAATTTATTATAAAAGACTGGTCAAACTGTACTTTTTAATTGGCGCTCATTTTTCATGGTAAAGTAATGTAACACTAGTTATGAATGAGTATGAGATAGCTGACACAATTTAGATACATATGTTTCTTAGTATGCAAGAACATTTTTAGGAGAAGTGTTTTTGCTTAAAAAATAAATTTTCAGTTAACTAGCCAATACAAAAAGGGGATAAAGTAGGACTGGATATTTGCTATTTATTACTAGAATAGTTTTTAAACATGTACATTGATGGAACAGTACACAGTGGATACATGATTCTAATCTACCTCCGTGTGGCTCTGGATTCTGTCTCACTAAATTGTCTCCTCATAATGCTTGAGAGGTGCATGTCTTCTAGTTGCAGCAAAAGAACTCATGAATCATTACTAGTTCATGTAATTAGATAGAATATTTTGAGAGATTTGTATATCTCGTGGGTACTAATAGACATAAGTGAAATTTTAAACTGGGTCATAAAAAAATTAATTTAAAACTGGTTATTAAATTTCTAAACATCATTTTATTGTTATTAAAAAAAATTATGTTGAAATTTTGCCATCTTAGCTTGTATTAAAATAATAGGTAATTAACATGATGTTCATTTTCAAATTATAAAAACAATAGTATTTTGAAGTTGATGCGAGTATTCTGAAGCACTAGATTACAAACCAGTATTCAGTTGTGTAGTTTTTGTTGCGGATGCCCTGTAAAGATGAAGCTGCAGGTACATTAATGTAGGTTTTGTTTATAACTGTGGTTGATGAATTGGTCATGTTTTGAAAGATGTTTGCTGGTGTTATGCTGTTAATTTTCAACATTATAGGTGTGTTGTATCCATGTTCAGGTATGGGATACATATTCTGATGACTATAAAGCACTCAGAAAGACATACATAGCAGAGCGTAGCAGATTAAAGATACCTAATAAAGATGTGCGGTCCGTCAGAATGTTCTGAAATGGTTTTCAGTATCTTTGAATGATATCTGAGTCAGAGGGACAGAAAATCAGCATGGTTCATTCTCCAAATTGTTTTTGTTGAGAACAAGATTACATTTTCTTTAATCTCATCAAATCAACTCCAATTTTTGTAAAAGTTATTTTATTTTAACATGAATTAATGGGTTAGAATATGTTAATATTATTTTTAAGTACAGTAGTCGACCATTCCATACAATATTTTGTTATTTTCACATTCTGAAAGTAGCTCTGCAACAAATGTAATAGTGTATTTTACCATCATGATATACTGTATTTGGATACACAACTTCATGTTTTGTATGTATACTTGATTTCATGAAAAGTGAGAGAAGGCAACTCATATTTACAGTTTATTTTTTTACTTGTGGAGAAACCATTTTTCTGAATTAAAATTATAATGGAGGATAAACATTTTTGTTGCACTAGTGGCTTTAAGTTTTAAATGTAAATACTATTATTAAATACTTACAGGTTGCTATATGGGATGCAGTTTAAGTTTAGAATTTTTATAATATGTATTAGGAGCATTGTAAGTTGAGTCTTACACATATTTTGTGGAATACAGTTATTATCATTGCTTGGCTCTCGAAAATGTTATGTGGGATGAAACTGGCACAACTGTAATTTTTTTTTGTACCTACTGCTTTCAGTGTTATTACCAGGAATATAAATTGTACTGTTAATGAGGTTAAAAATGAACACACCTTCTCAACAAATGCGAGCATAAATGAAGTGTTTCTTATAAGAAAAAACTACAAGAGTTAACAGTACTGTTTCTCCAGTAATTTTGTTGGAGAAATTATTTGAATGTGTTAATTTCCATAAAGGAAACATTTGTTGCAAACACAAGTATTTTGTAAAGTCAAAATACAGTATTTCTTATGTGTGTAATGGAGGCACTTCAAGAAATTTAATATGAAAGCAAAGTGTTATGTTTTGAAAGTTGTGCAAGATTTCATTTCATATAGAGAAAACTTATAATTACCAATTTATTTATGATTTTTTTTTTTTTTTTATGAGAAAACAAAAATAGCTTGATGAAATTTATATAAGAATTTCTCACTGCATTCAACTTAATTTATATTTATTTATTTATTGCAAAATTAGTGTCTAAATTTACAGTGAGTTGTAGAAAGTCTCAGCAAGTTAGATGAGAAACACTTAATGGTTTTTTTTTAGGGCTCTAATGACGTTATTTTCTTTAATTTTTGGTGGAAACCATTTCCAAATGTAGTGCCATTGCAACCGGGTGTGACATGAGAGGGTTGAGCAGGAGGCTAAATATATTTTTTCATTTGCTTGCTGCGTATAAAATGGAATGGTAGTGATGATGATCACAGATTATGCATTATTTCATATTTTTGGTATGTTGCATCACTGTGTTGGATAACATAATAAATCCATAAACTTGAAAATAAATGTAATAATCCTGACTATGGCAGATGTAACAGATTTTCAGGAGTATATGAAGTTTTATGTTACTAGATAGTAGCAGAGAGGCAACACAAATTTTTGTTGATAGCAATGGTAAATTATACTGTACCAAAGAACACAAGGTGATTTAAGGTTTGAATGCACTGGGAGATTTTTAGATGGTAGTTTCTTTCATAATCACAATTATAATAAGTTGCTACTACTATTATACCACTACAATGTATGCCTAATGTTAAATGAACATCTTAACATATTTTGTTAGCTCATACATTGTTCTGTTAACCTCTGTACAAAAAGAAAAATACGAAACCTAGTTAGGAGAGTGGTCTGGTGTCTTGTCACTGAAATCAGTTTTCGAAACAGCAGTCAGGTAGTCCTACAAGTGTCATTGCCATGTTTTTCTGTACCAAAATGCACATTCGTGTTGCTCATATTTTTTCAGTGGTGGGATGAATTATGGTATATCTTATTTAGTATTGAAAATATAGTAATTAAGAACATGTTCAATGTTTAGGGCACATGTGTTTTTGTTGAAAATTCATGTTAATTTGAAGAGTAATTTTGATGATTCATGATGGCTCTGAGCATTATTTTATAAATGATGTCCACCCACAGGAAAAATGGGGAATTTCATGTGACAGGAAAAAGTCAGAGAAACATCAGCAAATTTTCACCTAGGTCAGGGAAATTGTAAATAATTTTCTACTCTGCAAAAGAAGTTGTGTGAATACAGGGTCATGTTACTGTAAGCATGTGCAGTTTAAAATTTTGATTCTTAAGTTTGTGAACTGGCTGTAAACATTTTTCTCATATAACGTAGTGTCTGTATCTACAAAATTAAGTATTTTTGAAATAGGTCAGGGAAAATGGTAAAATTTAGCCTGGAAAACAAGGAAAATTCAGGGAATTTCAAAATGTAATTTCAGTGGACAACCTGTTTATAGTTATGTGTACTACACTTGCAAGTAGATCACAGTATGTTGTCATATAAAGTAATTGTTCAACCACCCCACTAGACCACTTGTCTAACTACTGTATTTTCTGGCTGTGGTCTGTGAAGAACCCATAGCTGTATTGATGAGAAAGTGTGTGTTTAGTAACATATACAGTTTTTGGGGGCCTACCAATTTTGCGACAGTGAAGGTACAAAAGACATTATTTAGTTCACTTCAGTTACATGCTTGTTCTGAATTGAAGTTAACTTGGTAGTAGTACAAGTTCACTGTAAAACATATTATATAGAAAAAGAAAACTAATAAATCAAATACACAAAGAAAGTTTCTAGATTTTTATAATAATATTTTGGACATGCCATTGGTTTTTGTGTCTCCTTTCATGTCATTTGTATCTAGTGTACCTAGCATCAGGATTAAAATGATGTGCAGGTATTTAAAAATGTTTCCTGCATGAACAAATAAGAAATGTGAACTTTAGTTTGAACATATAAAGGTGTTTTTGATGACCAACAAAGATTTTTTTAGGAAATTTTTCTTGTGTGTGTGTTGTTCTTAACAGTAAAGAGAAAATGATATTTCTACAAGAAGAGAGGAGACAATATAAGAGTTTTTCTCTATAAATTTATACCACCGATATAGTATTTGTAAAAAGCTAAAAGTGTTTTTTTTTTTTTTGCATTGGAATGAAAGGACTTGACATGTTGGATTATTAGGTTTTTTGCTTCCCATTTGTTTAGGCAAAAATAATATTTCTCTGTTATTTCAGATTTCTCAGCTGTTGTTTTTATTCCTAATGCATAAGTCTAGTACCTGATAGAGGTTAGAGTAAAATGTCAAAATCGAACTATATCAACAGTGAGAGTGCTGATATCAAGTGGTTAAAATGTTATTGAGAACATGCCATGATACTTGTTAGTTTATAACATGGTTTTTGGAAAAAGTTTTGTGTAGGAGATTCTAAAATGTGATCGTAGAATGAGTTAAAGTAACATAATTTAGAATTTGATGATGATGTCAACATTTTGCAGGGAGAAACACAAGGACTTTCAACAAAATATCTGCATTGTTTTCCTGCCAATTGTTGCTATCTTGTGTTTTTGTTGTGCCTAAATGTAAAGTAGTACAGATGCAGTAGTAAAGAAACAAACGTCTATTGTAACATTACAAAGAATTTGTATCTTATTGTTAGAATAAAACTGTGTAGTCTATGAGTAAAAATATCTTAAAATGTTGCTTTACCTCATATATTTAACTGTTGCACTTTACAGCAGACAAATCAATGTGTAGAATGACAAATAGAGGATAACATGACAGAAATAAATACTTTGGGTGACAGATGGTAACTCATCTCACATGAAGTGATATAACAGAAAAGTGATTTTTCATGTTTATTTTTGTATGTCAGCCATTTGTGTACGGTTTTGGTGTGCAATCTCCATGAGCATGGGAATCTGTTCTGCAGTGTTTTTTTGCACATGTGTATTTCATTCATTGAGTGGTGATAATTTGTATGGAATCTATAAACTGATATAGGACCAATTAAAAACTATGTAAATAGTTTAAAGTATGATTGCAGTGAAACAGATTCCCATAGCTGATGTTTTGTGTGTTAAAAGAATTATAGTTTTGTAGACAAAGATGACAAATATATTGGGCCAAATAAATGTGTGCGATTTCTTCCCCCCCTCCCCCCTCCACAACCTCGTCATACCCTTAATGTAATAGAGCACTTATAATAGTAATTTTTTGTATTTGTAGTTTGAAGTTGACACATTTCACTTTCTGGAGCCTGAACTGCGATGTGGTCCGTGTGGTTTTGGTTGCGCTAGGTCAGGTGCGCTGGATCAAGATAACATGTTACTGTTGGAGTACCGAGCCTTGCCGTATACAAAAATAGTATGTCTAGTGGTCAGCAGGAAATTACCTCTTGAATAAACAACTCTCAGATAGGAACAGTACGGTAGTAATAAACAAGGTGACACGTACTATCTCCTACCAAGCAAAATGTGGCGCGGAAGTATCCTACAGCAATACAGGTGAAGGAGACCTGTTCCTAATCTAACTTAGTATAGAATGTCTTCGACAGCAATTAAAAAACTCAGTGCAGCTACTCTAACTTGGGATGTCTAGAAGAGACATACAGGGCCACTACCAGAGGGGCAGTGGGTGTAGTTACCACTACCAGAAGTAGTGGTGGTCGTCGATTCAGGAGGAACGATGACGGAAGTGTTGTTGCTGGTATAGACGTTGAGCAGATGTCTGCCAGCTTACTGTTTGAGAGCATCTGGTAGAATCTGCAGAACCTCTAGAGTCGCTGGTAGGTGTTTGGCGCAGCCTTTGGAGCTGCTGTGGTAGATGTTGGGAGAAGCCTCTGGAGGTCCTTGCAGCTGGTGGTAGAATCCTTTGGAGCTGCTGGTAGGTGCAGCTGAAGCCTCTGGAGTTCTTGGAGAGGGCAGTGAGGGCCCAAGTTTCAGTAGAGAGCCCTAGCACACGAGGTGTTGAGGCGAGCTACTGGAGAAGATAACTCTCATCTTCGGCAGCGCACTGGTAGTTATAGTGCGCCAGTCAGTGCACACCGGGACTGGAGTGGAAGGTGTGACGTCCCTCTAACGTGAGGCCAGGGTGGGGGTGGCTGCTTTGTGGCAGGTGGCGGCTTGGTGTGACTCGTTGCACTTCGTGGAGGGGAAGGAGTACGTTTCATGACCACTTGCGTAACGTCTTGTTCACTTGCCTAGAATTGCCCTCCACAACACAGGCAATTGTGCCAGCACTCGAAAAGGGAATTGCTTGAATTATTCACGTGTGTAATCACTCACTAGGCTGGGAGAGATCCTGTAGCTGCTTGTGAATTACTCTGGGTTCAACCCCTCCTCGGGTTACGTAAAATACGATGGTTGATGAGTCATAGTCATTTTGTAATACTCAAAGTGGCACGTGTCAAAGTTAATTTAAACATTTTCACTAATTTAGCATATTTAGACACTTTAGGTTTCCCCATCAGACATATTGCTTATAATGAGGCTACCGTCTTCTTCTTTTCATACCTGTGGCCCTTATCAATTCTCTCGAAATCCACCGGTTCGTAACTTCTGTGGTGTTCAGTGGTGATTGTCTCTCACTAGGACAGTTTACTTTAGCTTAGTTTGAGGAGTTTCCGATCTGTGATTAGCCTTGGATTTGGATAAATAGATGACAGCTGTTGCTTCTTGTAATGCTGATCTAACCATGAAGATGAATGAAATCTTAACTAATGACACCCTAAACTCAGCTGGCGTCCTTGCTCCTATGCCTGCCAACAGTGACTTGCCAGATCTGGGAAGATGGGTTCGGAGTCTGCATTTTCGGTAAAGGTTGTGTCGAGGGTAGAGCCATGTCAAGTGACTTTTTAAGTCTGTGTGGGCCCTGATGAGTTTTTTTTGGGTTACATGTTTGCAGTGGTAGCAACTTTTTGTAGCTCTTGTTGACAAGCCATATGCAGTCACTGACATTTTGTCATAGGATTCTGCAAAACTTTTCTCCAATTGCACCAAACATGAACTTGTCTACAAGGCCATTTGATCATTAGAGAGAAGGCATGTCAACCCAGATGGAGCTCACTTCCTTGTGGATTTGTTACATCTCTAAAGTAAAATTTGCTGGTATGTATGGGCCTTGATATGAGAAGTGTAAATTAGTACTTGGATATCTGGTAAACAGCTGCTGAAGTAGAAGCATTGTGACCCATTTCCAGCTTGTCTTCCAGTGCTATGTAATCCTCTATCTGCAGATAGAAGACACTGCACAGGGAAGAAGGTTGACGTGTTACGGCCTGTATTGCTGGCGGCACGTCACAACGCCTAGCATTTTTGGTGGGGGTAGGCCAAACGCACCCAGTATGAGGCTTGGACTCTAGTCCTTTCATGGTACTGGAGCATGTCCAGTATATAAAACAGGCAGTGTGGCTTTTCTGCAAGGTACGAAATCAAGTGTGGCCAGGAATACTTTGCGTTTGGGCGGGATTCCCTTGACTAGTATACCTGGGCAATGCTTGACCGGTTGAGCTTGCAAGGTTTCTGACTGTGCTACGCTTGGGTGAGCTTTGGTGTCTGATGTGTTGCTGTGCAAGGGCTCGTGGGTGCTGTTTGCCGCAAGTGTAGACTGAGAGTACAGCATTCCCCAAAACCACAAATTGTTAAGGCCGAGTGACCTGTCTTGACCATTCAAGTAGGCTACAAGTACGAGGTGTGTATTGCCAGTAAACTGGATGGGTGGCTCAAAGAGATATAGCGCATAGTCGGGCGTGGTCGGTCTCCAGTGATGGGCTGCCGCTTGTTCCCAGGGACTGAGGTGCTAGAGTCCAGTGGAGATTGGACTATACTCCAGCTGTTATTTGCAGATCGTCTCAGCTTGCTTTACCCTCTCACTATGGAAGGAGTATGGCATGAGGTCGGAGATAGAGACATTACTATCGAGCCTCGTAGAAGTGGAGCAGGTGATGCGGTGGTCCTACTCAGGTGTCGAACCATGTACCGCCTCTTCTCACCCATGCGGAATCCCTATCCCCGTATCCACCACCAGAAGCACGGTGGATACGGAGAGTCGAGTCACACTGGCTGACGGTCTTGATACGTGGGTGAGTCTCACTTGAGGGCCAGTCTTCCCAATTCAGGGAATGCCCCCTCCAGCACCAGAAGCGCAGTGGAGAGAGCAAGCACCAAGCCGACAAACTGACTCCAAGAAAGAGAGAGTACCTAATGTCAAGGCTCTACCGTTCTGGCACTGTGGTACACAGAAAGGGTGGCTGTCCAAGGTGCGTGTGTGTATTCTACTGTGTTTAGTGGTTTATAGTAAAGTCTCCTGGTCACCTGCTGTCTCTCTGACAGGGCTGATGTTTCCTGGGAAAGGTGCTATAGCTACTGAATGGATACCCTTAAGTGGATAAAACTGTGTTTATTCCAATGATGGAAATAAACAGTGGGGGTGATGTACTACCTCCTACCAGCTGGAGATTACGGAAGCTTAACCCTCCGTGAGACAGGTGAGGGTGACCTGTTTCTAGGCTAACATGGGGAAGGTAGACGAGCGTTATGAGAATAACTTGAACTGGACTACGCTACTAAGTTGCCCTGAAGGGGCCGGCAGTGTCTAGTGTGTGACAACATAGATGTTGACTGGTAAGAATGGTTGGAGTAGTCAGAGTCTTCGGACCAGGGGTGCGGTGAAGACGTTGGTAGGGGAATGGTCTTCGGCACCAAGAGCATTTACAGGGGATACGGCCCACTATTTATACTGTGGCGGGCGCACCCTGGCTGGAGCTGGCGTTGGAGAGGGTGTAGAAGTGACATAGATCCTCTTGGCATGACGTCACCAGCCGGCGCTGGATCCAGCTTTGATGATTGTATTACTTTTTCGAGGTATACATTTATTTTAAAAAAATGGACTTCATAATATTGTTGTATGCACTTCATAGAAAAAATATTTCTACAGATTGACTGATGGCTAAATATTTTTGGCTTACATTTATGCACCCACTTTGTTGGCCACTCCTCAATTTTATGAAACATATTTATTTTTTCTCTTGGAGTTTGGTCAACCAAATAGTGCAGAATTGGGCAATGTGACAACTTTACTGTATTATTTTGTAACTCGTAGAGAACCACATAAACTATCACATCTTTACTCATATGCATCCTGACTGTGGTCCACAGAAAGCAATATAGTAGAACCCTGTTATATAATTTTCCAACTGGTCAGGAAAACAAAGGAAATAGTATTACACTTGCAGGGACACATCAAACACAACAAAATTCTAATGTTATAATTTTTATTTATAAATAGCCAGTCAAGTTTTTCAACATCTTCGTCTGAATGATTTATGCAAAAATATCAGTGATCTGAACTCCATGGACTATAGCATTGTACAGTACCAGTACAAACGAAAGTACAACAAATCATTTAAAACTCTCTATATTTTAGATAAATTGCCCAGTCAAACATAATATCAGGTACATTGACAATAGAGATCAATGCAAGTGATTTGTGCCGTAATTTGACAATTGCACATTAAGGTGCTTTGCAATTTACCAAAGTATGTTTCACACATTTACCATTTAAATTTAATGTTTGCGCTAACATGCAGCAAGACCAAAATCAGTGAAAGTCCAAGCAGTTTACCTACAAACACCAACTTTAGATAGTGCATAGAAAATTCTCATAACAGTTCATGACTGAGATATACTTTGGAAACATTTGACCTACCAAGACTGAGCAACAAAATATTTAACATCATGATAATGTTTACTAATAAAATCTATAACTCTCAAGTCAGTTTTCCGTTGAACGTAACATGTAATGAAAATGTTAATTTCAAAATTCACAACTCTCAACTTTGTACCATTGCTCATTTACAAATTATAAAATACATTGATTAGGATTAATATATAATACTTTCCCAGTACACACAACCATTCTCAATATTCAAAATCAATAGAAACTCTGGTCTTGAGGCACCTTTATCATTAAGAAAGTATACAGCTATTACAACCTCTACCATTAAATTAATTTTAAAAAGGGCTTTAATATTTCGGGCTGATCTGGCCAGTTGACTAGATTTTATGCTCCCTTCGTGTTACAAAAAACAAGTACAACTTCAACTTACATACAGACCTTAAATTACTGTTGGCCAGATTATGATTCTTTTAGTGAAAAAAATACTAGTATTACCAAATTCATACTGTAGTGCCCAGAATTTTACACCATTTAAAAAGGCACATAAAATACGTAGCTTGACAAACAACGTGACACAGCAGTTGTGCTAGCCCATTAAAGCGCGCCACGGATAAAACATTAACACATTAAAATTTTCATTAAAAATTATATTATAAGCCGTAGCAAGCTGGACAGCAGCTATCACGCCCTATCAAGGTGTACAGCTGTAAAATTAGGACATTACGTACATTTAAAAATGCTACCACGAGCAAGCTGTGGAAACGAGCCTCTCGCAACAGCTAATCAAGGAGAGCAACTGGGGGCGGCAGCAAAACTAAACTAGTTGTCTTAATACAAGTACAAGACACCAAACCATTTGCGTAGAATCTATACCGAAAACACAATTTGGTCTGTACCCAAATTGAATTTAGAAAATACGTACCACTATGGCATGCCCACACAAAATTAGCACACACTTTCAACTACAAAGTTAAGACCCTATGTGCCCATAAAAAATACACTCGCTTTCTATCCACTACTCATCGTAATATTCCATGTTGCGAGCACCTTTCTTAATATGAATTTAAGACAATATGAAACATGTTACATGATGATCTCTGCTGGAAGTCACTTCTAGCAATGGTGCCGGGCGAAAGGTTGGAGGGGAAGGCATGCACGAGTATATATTAACTCAACTCCTACTAAAAAAATTGTAATGCACATGAGGCGAGTGAGTGAAGAGATTTGGACGGCTCTGAACTTCGAGGTCTTTAGAGCTGATGACTGTGTTTGAGGTGAGTATGGAGCAGCACCGAAATGAAAGGGCGGGGGAAGCTGGCCAATGGTAACGTCCGGCACGATTCCCACATGCGAAAATCCAGAGTGACCCAGCTGGGGGATTGAACGCAGATTGCCTTGGTGGGAGGCGAGCAGGCTAACCACTCAGCCACCGTGGCCCCGCACATTAGGTGGGGAAACGAGGTAGGGGATCAGAAGGAGAAAGGAAGGGGAAGCCGCCCTCCATTGAGCAAGCCTAAAGACGCTGTCTGCCGGTGGTCGTTATAGGAACTAAGCACACGACAGTAAAAATAGTACAGTCGCAGCATCATCAATTAATTCACAATGGCATGCATTCTGGAGGCTCGCTCACTCATATACTCTTGGTTATCTTAGTAATTTTCAGGATCATCACCAGGGATGTGAAAATGTGGTTTTCTATATATGTATATGTGTGTTTGTGTGTGTCTGTCTGTCTGTCTGTCTGTCTGTCTCTCTCAGCCTTAAATTGTGGCATTACAGTTCAGATGAAAACATGGCTCTTAATAGCTTTAATAACGCAGGAACGGCTTCAAAACATTAGCAGTAATAATTACCCAGCATAAAAAATAGGATATTTGCGCCGGCAATATATATCTGGTTATTTCGTGGGGGTTATTTTCACATGGAAAAACACCATAAACACTACTTAATGGCCACCTAGTGTACGTACAGCCAGTGAAACATATTTATTTACTTTTGACAGTCACTATATTTGATAATTAAATGGCTATACATTTTTTGTGTATTATATTTAAAGTTTGTTCATTAAATAAAATTCTGACTTAATTTCCCTACCTACAAAACATTTATGAGAGAAAATTTGTATTATGTTGCAATGTTTCTAAGTATACCTCACGTGATTTCTATTCTATGGATGGTAATGTCACTGGAGAAAGCAAAACCATGGCAACAGGTTACACAAAATGGCGTCTGTCAATGTGCATTTGTGGCATGGCAGCAGCGTGTGTGCGAACTACGTAAGCTATCTTTCTCCTGTACAGCAGCGTAATTATTTTCTTATGTTGGGCACAGATGGCAGAGCTCCAATACATTTACATTTTATGCGTGTGGGATGAAGGTTATTTTGTTCATGAATATGAGTGAACAAATTAGTGCACAAGTGAAAAGTTTAGTCTTTTTTTTTTTGTATAAATGTGTGCCTTATACATTCTGAAACCACATTTTTTTACAAGAATGATCCATTTTCAAATTTTTTCACAAGAAATTAGAGTTCTTCCGATACCAAGTTTTCCGATACAGATACAGATGCCCCGTACCATTACCGATATTGGTGAAGTGTCAGCCGATACCGATATTTAGCATCTGCATTAGGACCATTTGACAAGAAATGTCCGTTTTTGCATTTTTATGTTATAAAACTAAATTTCACATTTTTTCATGAATTTTCACGTATAAATCATTACACCATTTTTTCCCATCTCTAATCATCACCTTTAAAATCCTTAATATTTCAAGTATAAACTGTTGTCTGTGTGTCTGTAGGCTACTGCTTTGTTAATATGTCTGGAATTTTACATAAGAGAAAAATTGCATTTTAGATGCTGCAAGGAATTGAAGAAATTCTGATGTTATAAGCAGGAAATTAAAAATAGTGACGCATGACAGTCCTGGCTGTCAGACTGTCCCCGCCCCTAGGTAACTTGGGTGACGCTAGACGAGTTGCGTCTAATCTACTTTATTCTGTCCGGGGTGCAGGTGCCCGCCCGGTGTATTATACGAGCCTGGTGGGTCGACGACTTGGCACAAAGTCAGGCCCTACGACCTTAACCCCCTTATGAGGTACCGGCTTGGGTAGTGGTGCAGCAGTTCGGCGAGGTGGCATTGGGTTGTCGGGTACCCGTGTATTAGCACTGACTGGTGTTTCGCTAGACTGGGGTGCGATCTGCTCCGGTATGGGTGCTTCTGGCTGTGGTTCGGGTTCGTCTGGCTATCTGATGCCAAAGAGTGCCTCCTGCACTACCAGATGTTATCCCTCAGCGACCCTGGTGAGTGGCTCGAACAATCCAACGGGAACAATATCTGGAACTGGTATGCTGAGGCGTGTTGAAGTGCAGCTTGTTCCAGTGGACTGAGTAACCCGGACCCACTAGGAAGGATACGTACTCCCTGGGAAAGCATAGCAATTGCCCTCGCCTTTCTGGCCCGTTTCTCAACTCCACCCCTATGGGTGTACGGCATGAGGTATAGATCAGAGCAGCAGGAGTTGGCAGTTGATGTGTCAGTGTTTAACAGTGTGCGGGTGTCCCGTGGGAGTAGACTGCCCTACACCAGATTGCAGCCCTCTCGGCATCACTAGGGGAGCAATGAGAGTTGGGCACTTGGTTGGCAAGTCCAATCCACCGGCAGTGTACCTAATGTTGTGGCTCTACCATTCCTTCCACGTAGTGCAAGGAACGGGTGGCTGTTCCTTCCACGTGGTGCAAGGAATGGGTGGTCTTCCAATGGTGGTGTGGTGAGGGTCCCAGGGTCACTGGTCTCCCCGAACTCAAAAGAAGAACCCCTCCTTGACACCACAGAGAGAGTGATGAGGAAGGGGCGACTTCGAGCTGAGAAGCCAATTTCCACGGTATCCTAATGTCGTGGCTCTACCATTCCTCCTACGATGTACAAGGAATGGGTGGCCTTCCAAGGATGTACTTGTTCTGTTGTGCAGTGTGCGTTTGGCAGTATCAAAACCCGGTCTCCTGCCAAGTCCTGCAGCCCTGATGTGACACAGGAAGGAGCTTGGAGTGAAAGCTGAGATGACTGGTAAGAATGGTGTTTATTTACCGAAGTGAAATAATCACTAATGGCAGAGGTGCTACCTCCTAATTCCCCCACGGAGTATACGGAAGGTTAAACACCCTATCGTTAAACAGGGGAAGGTGCCCTGTGCAAAGCTGGGTGTATTAGGCAGTTCCTTAATGCGTGTTTTCTCGAGGCGAGCTCTACTCTCAGGTGACTGTCCGTAAGGGACCGAACATGTCTAAGTGTAACTTCTTGATGTCTGCTGGGTCTTCCTTAGGATTCTGCGGGAGAGGAACTTCAGCCCTACGAAGAGAGCGATGAAGCTTAGGAGAGGTTAGCGCCTCGGCACCAGTAATTGGAGCGGTAAGAGCTCAAGAAGCAATCAAGTACTGAGAAGAACTGGCGATCGGGAGGCTTGGCTGCTGGCCCGTTTATACTTCTCAGCCATCCCTTCTTCTGTTGGCATAGTGCGTTTGGGGAGGGGGCACAGCAGGTGCGAGCCCGGCATCTGGATCCTCCTAGCGGGCGGCGTAGTGAAGAGCGCCAGGATCTACGTCTGTTGTCTGTGGCAGCATCTAGCGGTGCACTGCGGTACTTGCCACGGACCTCTTGCATATTCTCGGTGGCTCATTGGGTGAAATAATAATTATCAATGGGATGCCTGTCCCTGCCCGGTAGGTAATACAGTCTTGCAGACGTCTGCGGCACCAACATGACTCGTGGACGAGCTGTCAGGGGTGTAGTTGACTGATGAGTAGCAGTTGTTTATTATGATAGAGAAGACGTCTTTTGTCAATAGGGACATAGCTATATGTAGAAAATGTAATCATTAAGCTCTATGGAGAAATGGTGAAACCATGAAATAATGGTGTTACACGCAAGGAAATTATGTATGAGGGAATGTTATAACAGGATTTTACTGTATATTTGGTTCACTATTCTGGTAAACTTATTTTCAGATCATGCAGCTAGCCTTTAGGCCAGATGTGAATTCTAGTTTTTTCCCCCCTATGATAAATTTATTGTAGTTTATTAGTCAAATTCATATCCAGCTGTATATTAGGATTGCTTAAAAAAGTAATTGAAGTTGAGGAAAAATCGTTTTGCATAGCTCATGCTCAATCCAAACCCACTGTGGTTAGTGTCATTTAATTTTCCTCTTTTTTCATTAAAATACCTTCTACACAGTACCTTCAGGGAAGGTGTGTTTAGGTAGGACAAAACATGTTGAAATTACGTCCAAATAATTGTTTCATAAAATCAAGCTGTAAACAACGTCAGAAAATATGTAATGGAAATACATACACCAAAATTCCTAATGCATAAAATTTTAGTAACATTGTCGCAACCGACAATATATATGAAACTCTGACAGAGGCAGGATGGTCCCTTGGTATTCCTCGGGAATACCGTGAGAACATCACCACTCTAATACGTCCACAATCAGCATACTCCAACTTACTGTATCATAGAAGCATGACACCTTTGATGGGGGAGTTAGAAAAATGTAAAACGATTCAGGGCAACACTGACATTTTTTCTTCTCCATCCCACATAAGCTACAACTGACTGATTACAAAACTTTGATTAAATACATTCATTTTACGCAGTTATTAACTTCCCACAGTACTGTGAATAACTATAATATTAACAAATATTAACTTCCCTGATAATGTATATATCAAAACCGCATAAACAATATAAAAAAACATTATAAATTTCTAACAGTTAAACACACTCTTACAAAAATATAATCTTTAAAAACAAAATTTCCAGTAACTTAACTTGATTAACAGTTAGTCTTATATTTCAAAATTTACGTCTTTAAATTTTCCCATATTAAAAGGTTCTGCTGATGGATGCCTATCACCTACCAAGAGTGCCTGTCCTATCATGACCCCATCCAGTGTCTCACCCTACCTCACTTCAGCCATGGGTTTATGTAGTGCAAAATCCCACAACCGTCTTCCCCACCTTCGATGTGGAAGAATATGCTTGTAACTCCAGGGGACATTCCTTCCAATCAGTTCAAACTTCTGCAACTGCTGCATGCCGCACAGGTCACATGATTAGTAGCAAGGCAAGTTGGTGGTAGAGGAAACGCCCCTGTGTTCAGTCTCAACAGACCTGCCACCATGCCCCACGGCCGTGAGCTGCACTGTGATGGCCCCATTGGATCACTGCTCAGGCAGCAGTTTACTTGTACGGTTGCTCACCATGCATGCCCAGCATGCAATGCAACAGAACCATGTAACAAGTTTACAACTCCTTAATAAAAAAAAAATCATGTACAAGAAAAAACCATTAAATGAATGTAGATACATAGATTTTTTACTTGTCTTTTTAAAATATTTCAAAACTTGATTTTTAGAACATTTTAGAACATGATCAGTTTAAAAGCTTAAAATCCACAAGATAAGAATTCATTTAAAATTTCTTGATTTTACGAATGGGAATATGGTTTTTCTCACTGTATAGTAATCATGTGTATGGTGATTTTTTAATGTAATTTTTGTATCTGGTTTAATGATTTATTTCTTATTTTCAGATACTTAATTTCCAATGTGAATTGTTGATTACAGCACCTTCTAACCAACACTGACCTCTACTACTGAAATTCCTAGCAAAAACTTTACCACACACTAAAATTACAGTCACTCTTTATTATTAAATAATTTTGTCCATGTCTTTCTTAATTTTTCTCTGTAACGTTGGCAGCAAGCATGTACTGATTCAACGACCTAAAAGAGGTTGGACTAACATTGGTTTTGCAGTAAGGAGTCACATGAGAAGGCAAAAGAAATTTTGCCAATCTGGTAGGCCAATCACCTGAAATTATTCCTTGCAAGGTATCTTTTGTAGTTTGCACCATTCTCCCTGCCTGTCCATCAGATGAAAGGTGGAAAAGTGCTATGGTTACTGTACAGATTCCATTGCTAGATGCAAACTCCACAAATTCTGAAGATTGAAAACTGATTGCATTATCTGAAATGATGACATTTGAAGGCCATTTGCAACAAAAAAGCTACGATAACCTGAATTGTACCACGGGAGTTGGTTGATTGTTCTGGTACCAGTGGTGGCTCATGCTTATTGTAAGTAGGGGTTCACACTTATAATTTTTCTTGAGTAGAATATAATTCTTTGAAACAAATTTTATTACTGCAATATAACATTTTTTTATTCAAAACAAACATAAAACAATGCCATAAAAAGTTAAGTACATATAACTCTGAACACTGTTTGATAGTAAGTTTACTTTAGTTAAGGGCACCGCCTGATCACAGAACAAAACAAAAATTCAAATGTGTTTGTACACATTCATGCTTCTTTATTTTTTGATTTAAGTTAGACAAATCTGAGACGCCAAAACTTACCCAACTCGATTCACAACTTTGTTTAGCAAAGAGCAGGCAGGGAAAACAATAGAGTCGGTTGGTCTCTTCACATCCACAGATCCACGAGTTTTTTCATAATTGTCTCACTTGAATTCTCTTCTGAATTCCCTATTTTTTTACTTTGTCACTTGTACTATATTATGTTGAGGTGTTAGTTTGCCAGTTTGTTTTATTTCAATTTTCCTTTCCAATGACAAACTAGAGAATACCGGAGTTTTTATATATGAAACTGTTAACTTACTCAATGTCATAACGAGTGATTCTGTTGTTGAAAGTATTAAAACTAACACTTAAAATGTCGCACATAGCTAAAATAATAACACTTCACAAACAGTGTAGTCAACGTTCTCAATTAGTGGGGGGTTCACGTGCGAGTGTGTTCTAATGCATTAACCACCACTGACTGGTACAACCTGTAGCCATTTTGAGCACGAATTGACTACAATAAGAAATGTCTTCCCTTGATATGGCCCGGCACAGTCTATGAGAAGTGATGTCCACGAACAGTTAGTATATTCCTAAGGAAAGGTGGGGGCTGGTGGAAGCACATGTCAAGACTGTTGACATACTGAACAGTTATTTACAATTTGCCCAATTTCCTTATACATGCCAGGCCACCACATGCAATTATGTACAAAGACTTTTGTTCAAACTATGCCTTAATAACCTTGTTGAAATGTAAGGACATATTCTCTAGCACTAGATGGAAATAATGACTCTACAACCCCAAAACAAACAGCCATGATGTGCCGAAAGTTCATGTTGACAAATAGCAAATGGCTGGAATTGTTCTTCTGTCTTCATAAATGGCCAATTCTTCTGAACTCATTTTGTAACTCTTGATATTTTTGCACCCTTTGTGTATGTAATGCAATGTGTTTAGCCCTTAAAGGGGGTCAAACCAATTCGTCCAGATGTAAAACTTTCTTGAGACACATTTTGTGAAGATCAGCATTGTAGCCTGCTCAGATCATCTGCATTTGTGATTATTTTGCCTTGGGTAATGCACCAAATCATAATTATGTCCCCCAAGCATTCATGGAGATAGTATTAAGGGTGTTGCATTCCTATCCATGAATAAGCCCAACAATGTTTTGTGGTCTGTGTAAATTTCAAAGTGCCGTCCATACCAATAGTTGTGAAATTTTAGAATTCCAGCTACAATTCTTAGTTCTTCCTTATTGATTTGTGCAAATGCTCATTTAGCTTTGAATAAAATAAATTAACAACTAGCATCTCATTTCGTGATTCCATAAGCTGACTCAGGACACATTCTGTGACACACAAAGATGCATAGTATATAAGAATAAGATATCATCATGGAATGTAATGAGCCAACACAGCATCGGAAGTAAAAAAATTTTTGGTAGCTCGGAATGCTCTTGACTGCAGTGCTGTCCATACCCACTTGGCATTCTTGTTAAGTAACCGCTGAAGTCGTTCTGCAACTGTAGCCTAATTTGAAATGAAGAAATGGGAGAAATTCAGTAACCCAAGGCTGTTCTTTATTTGTGGGCATTGGTGCATCCTCGATAGCCTTCATCTTATCTTCACTTTGATGTATACCATCACTGATGGTCATATAATGCAGAAATGTTACGTGTTTAGTCTTGGTGAGCATACAGTCTCACTTTAGCTATTAGTGTGCATCTTTTACCCATAAGTTTGTGTATGCTCTTTTAACAGTAGAATGTTTTGAAAGGATTTTCAGTTATGCCTAATAGGTGCTCCTTCCATGATAATGTACCCTTCCACATTTTCCCAAGTAAAGATGACAGCTTACTTGTTTGCTACAAGCAAGTGTAAAAAAATTAACCAGAAATTCTTTACTCCAAACAAATACACAGAAGTGTGTTCTATTCACTTTTAAGATTGTGACTTAAAACTGTCATCACACTATATAAATATCTCTTTATGAATGAAAGCTGGGAAATTGTGAAAAAACGGCAGTTTATAGCATTAGGGGAGGTGAAAATACATGTTGATGTGTGCCACGTTCCCTCACCCCTAGACAGTTTGTCCAGCTGCTACTTGCAAAGTCACCGCATCAGGGATGTGAGCTCTACTGACAAATGGAGTGTGCACCAGGTCATAGGTGCACGGCCAAGTGCAGTGCAGTGCAGTGAAGAGTAGTGCAGCATGAGGGCACATCGATGCAGCACAGCCGGAGGTTGTCAAAGACGCCTACAGTAAAAACCCAGCTAGGCGGAGTAATATGAAAATATACCCTAATAATCACTGGACCTGAGGGCCCAGGGCTCACGCCATATATTATCTGTTGTGTGTTATTAAAGGATTTATTGCTTGTTTACCTTTTCTTGTTCCCAGGGAAGTGTTGAGCTTGTTGTAATATGTATTTCTTTCATCACTCATCCAGCGCTATGTCCATTATCATTCATCAGTGTTTTGTGTTGCAGAGTCTTATATGTATTTTTCTAACATAATTTTTGGCAGGTAGCATGCTGCTAAGCAGGGTATATGTGTTGTAGCAGAAATTAGTTCCGTTCTGGTGCATGGGTCAGCCGAGGCTCGCCCGTGCATCAGGCGGGAGAATCGGTCAGCGAGTAGCATCATACGAGGGTGGTGCATGTGTCGCGATCTCTGGCGGTTTCCCGCACTTCGGGCGACCTTCATCGTCTATCATGGACATTTAACTGCAACAGACTTCCTTTTCTGGAACCTTGTGGTTTTAGCCACCCGGTACACCACCCTCACTTCCCGTGGGAATAGCATTGCCCCGGGAAGCATTTAATACCGTAAGTTCATTATTGTCGAAAGACTATTTTTCCGCTTAACCGCAGTGGCCGGTATTGTGTAGCCACAGTTTGTCGGATGTAAAGTGTTCCCCTGAGAGGGATAGTGATGTCGAATAAATGCTGCTGAACTGAACAATATATAAGTTATTTCGACTGCCTTGTGCGTTTAAGGGGAGGGGCCCTAACAATACCCTCTCGAATCATGTCAGTATCACTTTATTTTATCCAGTTTTCTCAAGTGCATGTGTATTAGCAAGTTGTTTTTTTTTTATGGGCGTGTGGTTGGCCCTAACAATCCACATACACGAGTGTTAACGTTTTTGTAAGTTTCCCGCCAAAGACTGATCAGCATGGTACGTAGTCAACCCACCGGCTGCCGTTTAGTAAACAATGATCACGCAATCTAATTGGAAATAGCATCATCGGGGCAGAGGTCAACAGCATCATCGACGAGGAGATTCGATCCGGGTGTACGGCCCGCAATCCTGAGATAATTGAGAGTCGTCGTGCTACAACAATCATCTACCATCTCGGCGTCGCCTTGACGACACCTGGCACGTAGTCGGGTAAACCACATCCTAGACCTCACCTTCACTGCCCTCCAAAAACCTTTCTAACCCATTTCCACACGGCCACACGCCGTCAATGTGCATAAAGTTAACATCGCAGAATGCTCCGCCTCATAAGCATTAGTACTGTAGACTCAAAACATTGTACTAACAGTATTTGCTAACCTATAAAAGTACCTGTTTTTTCCTTGGTAGATGAAAATCCATTTTACACTCAAAAAGTGTATTTAAATTGTATTTCACAATATTAGAAATATGTAACCAAAACTTTTGCTTCATTACTGCATTTCACTAACTGGTATTTATTACATTAGACACACAGAGGTATTTCCCTTGATAGATAATTGCATTTTTTTGTCATAAATATGTACAGTTATATTTTGATGCTGCAATTAAAGGGCTCTTAGTTACCACTGGGATAATTCTTCTTTAAATACTAAAGTAATTCCAAAGTGCAAGCCAGTAGTGTAGTAGATAGCATGAACAATGTTGTGGAGGAAATTAGGCTAGACTATTTCAGTCATTTCTTGTTTTTCTTGTAAACTGTAATAGTCTCGAAAATGGACTTCTTAATACCAAATACTAGATTGCTATTGACTATACGAATTTATGGAAACGTAAAATAATTTGGAGTTGATTTACTCTTCTGTGTTTCTGCATGCGTGTACATGTTTGCATACATTAATTTGAAGATGGAATTAATAGCAGTTAGGACTTCATTATGTCGGCATCTGTAATATGTACTCGCATCCGTGTCATTAGCCTATTCGAAAATTTACTAATGTATCCACGGATGTAACCTACACTTAATGTTGGAGAATTTCTGTTTCTGTTGATTCCGTATAACTTGTTTATCAATTAGATCAATCAGCCTGAAAATTCAATGGATCTGGTAGATATGCACTAAAACATCAACCAATAAATTTTTGAATGTTTCCCCTGTAATAATAAAAGCAAACCCACATTCTTCCTGTTATATAAAGACAATAATATATTACGTAATATGGGTATGGCTGTGAAAGAGACTGATACGGTAAATAAACGTTACGTGGAAGACTTACACACCATCACGTTGAATGTATTTAAATCGCAATCGACCGAAATTCAAGAGAAATTAATAAACTTAGTTAATGGGAATGATAATGTTTATAAAGCACGAGTGTAATTGAAAACATTTTAACCAATATTTGTAATGATGTGCAGCATAATGAGCTTAGAATAGGAGAACTTTTAAATGGCTTTTAGTAAGGACTTTAACGATATGACAAACATCATTTTTACAACACAACTTGCAGAAATGCAAGATAATTTAAGAGTTGCAATTAATAAAGTGGTAAGCGCTACTATTACAAAACAACTTGAAATACGAATGGAAGAACTAACGAAATTATAAGTGCTGAATTGATTAATAACAAATTTAGTTTAGTTACGCAAACATAGCTGAGAACACAAAATAATGATTTGGAAACAAGAATAAATTATTATATTAATGATTTGAAAGCTAAAACTGTAGCTAAATTAGACGTTGTTTTAAGTAAAGTCGATAAGATTGAAAAAGCACAAACTAGTCGATCTAGTGTAGCAGTTAGTCGACCTACTGCAGCAGTTAGAAAACCAACGAGTTAAATTAATATACACAGTGGGAAATCAATGTAATATAATCAATATATGTCTAACTCTGCTTCGGAATTACATAACATTATATCTTCTGTAAAAGAGAAATATTTAAAAGCCAAATGAGCCCGTATGGAACAGGATGTTTTAAACGACGAAATATTGAAACATGCTATGAGTATAATTCTGTGTTGAATAAGCCTAATGAAACAGCATTGGAAATTAAAATGGAAGAAGAACCTTTAATAGAGAAGAAAAATAAGCAACCCCTTTCTCATTTAACATGTCGTTATTTAGCCTTAAAACATACTTCACCTATGTGCGATACAACATTCGGTGTTAATCGATATGAAAACAGCTGGTTCCTGGAAGATTCAGTAATAACTGCCTGAAAATAGAATTAAAATAGGTGATTAAGTAACTGCTACGAGTCAAGGATTGTTAGAATTATTGTTCAAAAACTTTCCAGATGTATATTCCGACACCGATTTGCAGAAATACAAAGAACTTTTTCGTCGTACGAATGCGAATATTCGTCCAGGAGATGAAAACCACCCGAAAATACATTTACTAAGCAATATTGTCGGGAGTGGAATATATAAAGATGAAGTTGGCGATTGTGGATATTGGAACAATCCCAATGAATTGGTCGATATATTAAAACTTCTCATCACTTCGAGAGAGTCTGGGAATAATTCACATACAAAAGAAATCGTTTCTATTGTTGAAGAGCTAACGGAAATGGTTATATTACCAACGATGTTTAGTAAGATTGCTGAAGAACTTAATGCCCCTGCAAGGATAAGATATCCTAGAAGGAAAGTTATAACTCATGGTTTAAATGATCTTTTCCAAGCCGATTTGTGTGAAATGACATTGCTTTCCAAATACAATAAGGGATATACATATATTTGAACCGTAATAGACATTTATTCCAATTATGATTGGGGTATACCTTTGAAAAAAAAAACTGGGAAACAGGTCAGCAATTCAATGAAGACTGTTTTACAAGAAAGAACACTAAATTCTCTCCAAACCGACAGAGGATCCGAATTTTTTCTGCACCATTCCAGAAACTAATGACCTATTATGGTGTCCAGCACTTCGCAGCGTATTCGGAGCTTAAAACCAGTGTTGGGGAACGATGCAACTCATCGATCAAACAGTTTCACGTCGAGGGGGACTTACAACTGGATGGGTGTTTTACCTGAAAAACTTAAATTTTATCATTCGAGATATCATCGATATATCAAGATGGCACAAGAAAAAGTTATGGACAACAGATTGATGAAAACTGTGTATAATAATGTAAAATTAATCGACCGGAGAAAACAAAAGATCAAAGTTGACGAATCTCTAAGCAGAAAAGAATCTTTGAGAAAAAATTTACGGTTAATTGGTTGTGCAAAATCTTTAATAAAATTTTTTCAGTTATAAAATCATATCCTAAAGTGTATTACCTCGAAACCTATGACTGACAGCCTATAAAAGGCAGTTTTTACGAACACGAACTACAAAAAGTCAGTAATCCAAATGAATATTTTGTTGATAAAATCAAAGGAAAAAAACAAAGGTCTTTGGTTCGATGGAGAGGCTTCTCGAAAGCACACGATTCGTGGGTCAAGAATCAGGATCTTAAGAGATTGTAATACAATGTTTGTAACATTATAATACTAAATAAAAACAATTGAAACATATTGTATGAGTTTTGTGATTTAATAAACCAATCGATGGTATTTGGTACAACTTATTGTACAATGTATCCGCTTGTTGATTGGATTACAGTTTCATTGGATTAGCATTTGAGTGGTAATCCATTACATTTATTTCCTTTCATTTGTGACATAATTTGTTGCATTTGATTCCTTTTAATTGTGATGTAATGCGCTGTGTTTGTTTCCTTTTAATTGTGATGCAATTCACATTTAGGTGGTAATCCATTACATTTGATAAATAATTCAATTGGTATCTGGGTTAGATTCGTATTTGTAATTCATTTGGTATTTGTATCTTGTGTTCTTTAATTGCTTTTAATGTTACATTTCTTGGAAGGGATCAAATTTCGTGGGATTTTACAGCTTAAAGATATTTAGGGCATGATTTATTATATTAGTTTAAATTGTTGTAATTTCCTGGAATCGAAATATATTTTCGCGGAATTTTACATCCTAAGAGCATTTGGGCACAATTCCATTTTAATGTTATTTGGATGTATTTTAAACATGATATATTATATTTCTTGGAACTTGGATAATGTTTCCCGGAATTTGTTTCCCGGATTAGATGTTAGAGTGATGGTTAGTTTATCGGAATACATTTCTGTGTTTCTTAATTGTTTGTGTTAGGTTATATTTCTTTGCTTGTAACAATACATTTATTGGAAATTGTTTAGTTTTAGAGTGAAAATAGTATTCCCTTCGCTAAAACATTCTAGGCAAAAAAATCGTTATTAAACTTTTTGTGGAAACAAAAATTTAATGTTGGAAAGTAATTTTACCTCAATTTATGAAATATTTTCTTTGTAAAATGGAAAACTGCAATTGATATGCAAAGTTTTCTGTTAAACATATTGTGTTCAAAACTGGGTTTTAAATTCAATACAAGGGTGATAGGTAAAGTATTAAATGTGTTGTAAAATGCAGTCTGTTCGCTTAGGAAGAAACATGTAGCTGGGAAAGACAGAGAGGACAGGTAAAGTGTGTCGTGTATTGCATACTGGACTAGCACCGTGGGACGCAAGCCACCTCACTGTTAGTTGAAGTCGGCGAAGGGGCGGTGGAGGGGAAGTGTCGACCATCTTGCACATGTGCAGTGGAGCCCTGGGGGGAAGAGCAGTGGGCTGAGGGAGGAGAACATCGAGAGATGTGTCTGTACACTGGCGCTCGCCGGGCCCAGTGACTGCTTCCCACAACTCTCTTCACACTGCTTCACTCTGCCGCGTACATCCCAAACTTTCGCCAGCAAATCACTCCCTTATCGCCTCGCTGGCATGCATGTCCCAATATGTTTTTGTAAACAAGTCCCAAAACTCTTGCATGCCATAAATGGTTGGAATTGCACGAGCACACTGCATTTTCAGTCACACAAAACTTACCTCCTTCAGTAAAATTGAATATTTTTAAAATAATACATGATTCTCTATCTAAAATGAATTGCTATTCACATTATTTGTTTACAATAAATTTGGAACATAATATTACTTATCATTTCAGGATAAACTTCAACGAGATTGTATTATATTTTTCTATACGAAGGTGTAGCCGAAAATCTCGCATGGAAATATTGAGAGAAGTCTATGTGCAAAGCATATTTTCTCTGCTATACACACATATTTGAATATGTACGTTTTCCATACTTAAAACATTTAACTTGTGTATTGCTTAAATCGAATGATGCATGTTGCTCTTTGAATACTTAATTTATATTTAAAAAGTCTTTAATTCTCCTAAAATTGAGAGAGTGAAAATATCTCTTATGAAAATTATTCATAGTTTCCTGGATTTATTTTTGTGATTTTAAAATGTATTGTAAGTTAACTGGAAATACTTTAATAAGTTTGCTGGAAACAGGATAAACTTGAAATCTCTTCTATGTTATCAGATTAAACAATACCAGTTCTTAGAAAATGCTAATATTTTTATTGAATTTAGTGGATTACAGACATTTGGGATGTAATTCTTAATGTTGAGGGAACTAATGTTATTTTCAGCGGGACTTGGAAAATATTTTCTTCGATGTTACCACCACAAGCAACCCAGCATCTAGGGCTGGAGAGTACGACACACAGTCTTCTGGACGGGTCAATGGCCAGGCGAAATTCTAAGATTGAAGAGCAGTGGGGAAGGAGGCAGGCATCTAGGATGTGCAAGTTAAAATTGTAGAGTAGAAGGCAGTTTTACAATCAGGTCAACACTTCGGGTGAGTCCAAAACTCATGGCCTGAGGGGAGGGAGGAAGTTAGATAGACAAGCAGGTAGCCCTCAAGCTAGCCAAAGGTGCACTGGACAGGGCACAGGTCCTTGTTGTCCACCACCATCTTAGTTTTTTGTTAAACCTCTCTGTGTGCATTTGGGTACCTGCTTTCTGCTCTTCCCAACTCCACCACCCAGGTTCGGTGCTCTGGTGAGGCTTTGTGTTACGATCGAGGGGTAGCAGACCCCGGCGAGTGGTGTCGGCCAGCAAGCTTCAGCTCTCCTTAAACGTTTTCATCTAATAGTATCTACTCCGGGCATCAGATGTCATTACATGCGATATTATATAAGCGTTTTAATATAATAATTTTTGTATGTTAAATTTTTACATAAATTGATATTGATTTCTTCGACCAAGTGTTTGGACTGAAATCATCCGAGGATTTATTAATTTTATAAATAATTCTACGTTTCTATAGAGTGTTGCGGGATTAAATCCTTCTTCATACGATCTGAGTCTCCCTATGCTTCGACAGAAATTGTGTTGAACATAATTTACTCTCATGCTAGGAAAATATGTGAAATAATGCAAGTGAATTATTTATTTACTTTTCCCATGGAAATGAAAGTAGTTTTAAAAATGGGGTAAGTTTTTTTCAGTACTTGTTTGCATGTGAAATCTTTGTTTGTCTGTACTATCGATATGTGGAATATACCTTTTTGCCTTTGGTTAAAATTTAAATAATTATTTTATATCACTCTGATTGCGTAAATGTGCTTCCATCTTTAAGTTAACAGGCTTGCAACGGGCAGTAAGCCAGTTTTCATTTTGATGTGGAAATAGGTTCTGTAATTCCTTTAGTGAGTTTTCACCAGGAAATTGTGATTGTTCATTCTGCTGTTTGAAATATATTCATTTTCTGGTCCATTCCTTATACTTTTGTCTTGTGCGACCTATAAAGCCTCCTAATTTCTCTTATGTGTAACATCAGTGGTTTAATTTATTTGGAAACAGTCGTTTTGTATTTGGACATAAATCGTATTCACCTTTCTTTCCTTTCATTTCCGAGTTTTTCGCATAATTTCAGCTCAATCGCTTGCCAACCGGCGTTCAAAACAGACGTCTCTAGTCATGCTCCTGACACACAGCTTATAAGGTGTTAGTCATTTGGAATATATTGTTGTGTATTCCATTGCTATTTCTTAAGGATTTACGACTTTTCGCCTGCCAGACGCACTAGTACGAGACACAACTTATAAGTATATCCTTCAGCAATCTCGTGACCCAGCGGACATAAATTAAAATTATTTAACATCGTAAGGTGTGTGTTTTGAAATACATTGTTAATTCATAGGGAAATTGCAGCTATAACTTGTTACTTGATATCTTACAGGATAGCTGGGGTCCGTTTGAAATTTTCCATTCAATTAGTCCATTCGTTATAATTTTTCCTGTGTGACTTTTCATAATTTCTTGTGTGTAACGATAGTGGTTTAATTGCATTTGGAAACTGTCGCTGTGCATTTAATCATTTACAATTAAGTTATTCTGTTTGTCATTACTAACATACAGGAAGTAAATCATAGTCAGAACTCTTTCTGAGTTTTTCAATAGCTAGTTCATTACCAACTTTTCACGTATCTAGAGCTCAATCGATATCGCTGAACATCTCTCAGTCGTCTGTCAGACGAAACATTCTAAAAAATTAATACATTACGCAGTACCTATATATACCCCTTTTTCAACACAAGCCCACCTCAGTACAACACCAGAGCTCCAGGGTACACCTACCATGCCGCTCTCCAAATACTAATATTACACAATACATATATACCCCTTCCCTAACACAGCCCCACCTCAGTACAACACCAGAGCTCCATGGGTCAAGACCTACCATGCCACTCCCCAAACCCCAAAAAAAGAAATAAAAATAAAGTCCGTTAGCACACTCTTACACCAAACTACCACTTATCAATTCACACAATTAAAAAATTCTATTATTTCATTCGATAAAATTAATTGGATCAATCTATCAAATTTTCATCGCATTATTTTTATCAGATTGAGATTTAAAACATTGATCGGATAAAGATTAATGAAAAAATCATCAGATTAAAATATGATTAAAATTTTTTATCAGATTAATCCTTAATCCAATCAATTTGATATCAAATCAATAATCCAATTAATCAAAGGTGGCATTCGTTTCTATCTGAAACCGGCCCACCCCTATTACTTCCATAACTTGCAACAGTTGAGAGGGGCCATTAATGTCTGGTTTACAAGGCTTAAGAATGCCGCGATGTTGTGTGAGTTCGGCGCTATGTTGGCTGACTTTGTGAAAGATTGCTTTGTTGTAAGCATGCTTCCCGTTGCCATTGTCGACCGGCTATGTGAAGCGGGCCCGACGAACAGTTTGGGTGACTTGCTCAACATCGCAGTGAGGTAGGAAAGTTCAATATGCGAATCACCGAGTGCTGCATGTGACGTCAACGCCGTGGGAGTGAGAGTGTCCTTTCTACACTCCGGTCAGTAGCGAGCAGAGAGTACCGAATCTGGCAGTACGACTTCTAAGCAGAAGGCTTCCTGGTGGCAGCGTAGTTCTACAATGTTAAAAGTTTCAAATGAAATTTTAACCACAGACAAAGCTTTTACAATGAATAGCACAGAATAAAACTTACCCCATTCCCAAGCTTTAAAAAACAAATGATTTTTTTTAAAACACAACTTCCGTTGAAGCCTAGTGAAGCTCGCATCACATGGCAGATAAAAAACTGCAACTCTTTATCCAGTCGCAAGGTCGCTTAAATTGCATATAATTTTGTCACACAATTAATAAAAGTATGAATACTAACTATACGACTTGAATTAAATAGTCCACGCAGTTCCTCGAAAAACTATACAATTATATAAAATCAATATTAAGTTACATTTAAAAAAAATTAAAGACGTACTTAAATTACTTGTATTTACGAAATCACAACAAATGCAGTATCCCTATCGCGATAAAAGTATTTTAACACACCTTTCGTCGAAACCTACGAAGTCCTGCATTGCGTATGAAAAAACCGAAACATATTTTTTAAATTGTCGATGAAATTTCAGAAAAGGAATTCACTTTTTCCAATGTGATTATTATTGACACATTCAATGTTATGAAGTATAACCACACAAAAAAGCTATGAAATTATCTAAAAAATATTTTACGAAGACTGTGGGTAGATATCCATGCGTGCAGAGCAAGAGTTGACCAGAAACTAAGATGACCTCTCTGAGCTACAGGCGGGCAGAGCAGGTTGGAGGATACCGCTATATACCTCCTCCCTACCTCTACCCTTCCCAAAGCATGTCTTTGTCCAGTTTGGCCTTACCTATACATCCTCCCTCTGGCCATAAACTTAGATGCTGCCAGGGTGAACTACCTGTAAGCCTTTGTCACAGGAAAACTGTTGCAAAAATCCTCCAGCCCCAGATTCTCACCTGTTTTGAATGTTTTAGTGCAATGAATATAATTTAACAATTCCTACTGAAAAATTATTTTATCAACACTAAGAATTACATTCCAAATATTTCAAATCCAAAAATTGCCAAGAAATTTAATAAGGAAAGTTACATCCTGTTTCCAATAAATGTTATTTTAAAAACACAAAATCCCACATAAATCTAACCTGAGAAAATATAGCAATAAATGACGAATAATTTTGTACAAGTAAATACAAGACATATTTTCACTAAATAAATTTTATGCAATTCAAAGTTTTTTTTTTATGTAATTTGTTTTTTAAAATATTCAAAGAACACTGTTTTCAAACATTTATCATTCGATTCAATAAAATTTTATATATGTTAACAATACATAAGGTTGGACTATTGCAATGGGAAACACACCACATATGCACATATTCAATCTTTAAAATATTTGTGTGTAGCAGAGAAAATACATTTTTCGTATAGTTTTCTTTACAATGCGAAATTTTAGTTATATTTCATAGAATCAAAGTTTCATTTACATGAAAATCTAGCATGATTTTATAAAATTCCTTGGGAAAATGCTGTTATCCAAGATTTTTTGGATATTCCGTCTACCAAATATACCAGAAATGTGTATACTTGGGCAAATATAAAGTAATTTTATTTAAAAATACTACATTTCGACATAATATTAATGAAATACCATGTTTTCAGGCTGAAATGACTTCTGTCGGAGCTATAAAATGCAAAATTTTACAATATTTCAACAAATTTTCGAAAAGACCCTATTTTAAGCAAAATTAAAGGGAAATGGCTGCCATTTTGGATTCGATTACAATATGAGTAGGGAATAAATTAATTTTTTCTTTAGTGTTAAGTCAACAGCTGTCGAGGTCACATTGTGTGCATGCATGTGCATTGTATTAGACACCTACAGTACCAAGAGTTAGGTGTCAGCAGTAGATTTGAGAACAATGCCAGGTGTCCACAGCATCGAGAATGACTCCAGGCATGTACAGCATCGAGAACAATGCCAGGCGTCCACACCAAGAGCTGTGCCACGTGTCCACAACAGCACAGAGAGTTACGCCAATCATCTACATGATTACTTCTCTCTGCACCAGCATCATCTGGCAACAGGTAACAATGCATGAGGGCCACTGCTGCGATAACTGTGATCAGGAGTGTGTAGAATTATTCAATGTGATTCTAGCTTATGGACAGACGAAAATGTTGTTGAGTTTAGACTATTCTCAATTGCGGGTATTACCTAAAGAATTTATTAATACCTTTGCATCCCACATAATAAAATTAGTTTATCCATTCTTTCCTGAACATTTAAGAGCAGACAAGGATATTATGTCACATCTTCTGTGTGAAGACTGCCCATACAGCATGCCTGTTTTTGTTAACAATGTCAGTCAACAACATATGCGGAGGGATTGAATGTCGCGAAGGTTGGAACAACTAATTGAAGTTAGGATCATCCACGGTGCAGTGATGTTAGACTCCAGGGTTGACGAAGTGGATTCCAAGGCTATCAATGAGATCTTGTAAAAATGTTTAGAGACATTCTATACATACTATATTACTTGAACTTTATAGAGTAAATTTTGTAAATGAAATTTCGTAATAATGATGAGCTACACACAAGGATTTGAAAATTTTCAAGATAAGTCTTTGTCATTAAATAACTTGCCATTTCAACTGCAAATGATGATAATGACAGTAAAGTATTAAGTTTTAAATAGCTTACATCTTGGCCTGCTTTAAATCCAGATGTGAAAATTATGTTTCAGCATCAGAAATATGAAATACATGATTTAAAATGGGACTCTGGTGTTATAGCACACAAGGACCATTTCCAGTACGTGAACGATGCGTCCCTCGAAGACTATCCTGTATACGTACTTGGAAAAATGCAGAAGGAAATTTTAAAAAATTTAACTAATGCAGAAGTTATAAACATCAGAAGATATCAAAACTGTTCAAGCATTAATTCACTAGTAAAACACTATAACAGTAAACACTGTGGGAAAAAAATGTCTTGTTCTCAGTGTAAAAGCAAAGCCTTAAGATAGTATTTGTATCAGCATCCTAACTATGTTTAAAGATAATAATATAATTAAAAAATATTTTGTTCCAGGTTCATACCTGTGTAAGACATTGAAATGGAGACATTCAATATATATAAGGCATATGAGAGTATGGTGTGTGGATACAAGAAAGTTTGGTTCAAGTCTAAAGGTAATATATTTTAACAATTTCAGTTGTGCAATGGAGATGAGCATTGAAACTTTCCACAAAGTCTTGCAGGAAATATCTATAAAGAACGAGTATTGTTGGCTTAGTTTTCAACATGCGACCCGACATCGAATTCCCATGTAGTTCAAACAATTTATGTTGTAAAACTAGAAGTGAATAAATAACCAAGGAACCAGGACTTAAACAGATAAATTATAAATTAAGTAGAGAGTTCTATGACAGCACTACCTTGTGGAAAGAAACCTGTAATAACAAACTACACATCACGCAAATGAAAAGAAGTTAGTCGACTTCAAATATCGACATGTGGAATGTGGGAATGTGAAGTATGGCAAAGCAACACTATTGGCTGTAAATTCGACATAACCAAGATGTTGTTAAACAACTAGTATGTTCTTGTAGTGCAAGAAAATCTAATCTAATAGACTACATAAAGAAAGAACTGTACACCTGAATGTTAGTTACGATGCAGAGATTCAACTCAACTCAACATTATGCAAGTATTACTCCAGATTATGGCAGAATGTGGTATCGAGTTGAAGAAGCTAGTCCACTACAGATTCAGATGTGTAATGGAGAAGAATATTGGAGTTTTTCAATAATCAATCCTGTATATATACAAAGAGAAGTTGGAGATTGCATTGGGCGACGATTTTGTCCGTTGTATAACTTGCATCCTGACAATAAGTTACCTTGCAGTGAGAAGAAACTATCATTTGAATCTCAAGCTGGACACATCACGAAATGCACATCATGCAAGAAAATCGAATACATAACATAGAAGGAACATTGCTGTTGTTCTATTCCTACAGTATTGAGCAAACAATTTAACAACAAGTATCATTTTACGTACATTGAAAACCAAGAATTAACTACTCCCTGTGGCATGTGGCAATGGAAAGTTTTTCGAAGCAAGAACATTTAAATGAGAAACAGTGACATCACGACATCTATATAAAGGAGAGTGTATAGTTATATATTGTAAGTCATGGCTAGTGTCTTCGAGCCTACAGATGCATACAAGGTCCTGTAAATAGGATACAGAAATTTTCCTTGGGCTGTATGATGGTATTTTACAAGTTCAAGTATGCAATGATATAGAACATTATTGCTACACTTTCGATAATTGTGTCGGCACTTGTTTTGGTGAAGGCATAGCATGCAATGATTGTGCTATGAGTTACCTCCACCCCGACAGTGAATTACCATCTATGCTAGAAGACCTGATGATAGCCAGTCTTAGCAAAGAGGTGGAAGAAAAACGAAGTAATGTAATAATCGCCAATGAACTCACCAGACCTCACAAGGGAATCACCATCCGCTGGAAGGAAACCTGCGATGGAGACGTCCACAACTTTATTTTCGAACAAAGAAGTCTAGTTTTCCCATCAATGTGCAAAATCTATGCTTGTGAAGTGGCTAATTCAGAATAATGTTCTCATCAATTTGAAAATATTTGTTTATTGAAAAGGGTTTGTATTCTGTAACTTATTGCTCACCATATTAACATGTTACTTTTAAGGAAATGTGCGAGCCAGACATTCATTCCAAATGTTCATATTGGCATGGATATATGATAGCATGTAATAAGCCATTTAGTTTTTAATCTAGTTTAACCAACTGTAACAGTTCAAAATATCTTGTAAATTAGTGCTGACTTACGATTTCTCTCTACCCTGTGGTTAAGACTGAGCATATTGTTACAACATCTTGTGAAGTAGAACAGAGTTTGAAATATGTTATTTATAATGTAAATAATTCAATGTTATTTCAGTATTTTGAAGAATATGACAAATATATTCATATGTTTGTACACAATAATAATGAGTTTTATTATACATTATGCACTGGGTGTGTTTCATCAAATTATTACGTACATCTGACAGTAAAACAAGCAGAAATAAAGTTTTGTCAGTAATAATTGTTTAACATTAAACAATAGAAGAGTATTTGCAATACACATACATTGTTCTTTAATATTTGTTCTCAGTCAAGTATTGGGTTGCAGACGAGTAACATGTATTTTCATCCGGGAACCATTATGTTAGTGTCAATCAAGGCAAGTCTAATATAACATACACTTTATGGTGCGGGAGTTTGCGGAAACTTGCAACAGTGTGTTCCATATTAAGTGATTTATTTTCTGCTAGGATATGAAAAAAGTCATGAATTGATTCAATGCAATGACACTACAAAATGTCCTGTGTTTTATATGACTGCAACAGCACCTCTTCCATCTAGTATTGACGATGTCTACTCGCACTATGTAGAAACATACTCAGACTTAGTTGAAAGTATTGTTTTACATTCCCCTAAATGTAAAGATCTTTGTGTTCAAACCAATAGAATCAAACCAGAGCATCAAAAACATTCCCTCCTTGAAAGTAGAGTTAAAAAGAGGCCGTAGACCCAATATTATGAAAGTGTATGAAATCATTGTTTACAGAAGTTGTAAATAGCTTATAAGCTGTGTTAAAATATTTGCAAAACTCCCTATATTGGTTTGTGTTATGAGTTTTGAAACATTCAGTGGTAAAATGATTTGGTGTTTATATAATATTCTATACTAGCTAAATGTTGTATATATATTTTGAAGAAAAAAACATAGTAAAAATGATTTGGTATCTAATAACATCCTATATTTGCTCAATATTATGATTAATTTTTAAACACCTTGTGTAAGTTTTGGTATATATGTTTGTTTCTTAAAAATCTTGTATATAATTTGTAATATCCTATAGTAAAATGATTTGGTATTTGTGAAACAACCTGTACTTAGATGCTAAATATGTGTACATATTTTGAAACGGTGTGTAACATGTGGTATGTTTTGTAACATTCTGTATTTTTGTGTGCATTTCGAAACGACTGTATACAGAAAAGATTATTCTGGAAAAGAACCTGTTATTATTTTTAAATGATACTTTCCAACACAACACAATTACACAAAAATAGTTCATTCATATAGCCAACCTCTGTAGTGTAATTGGACTATGCTATAGTTTGGAGGTTCTAAGTTCGAATCCCAGGGAAGGCATGGGTGATTGTAATCTAGTTTGAAGGTTCTGGGTTCGAATCCTGGGTAAAGCATGTATGATTATAACCTATTAAACATATTATATGTAAAATAAAATTCCATTAAGGAATGATGAACGAATAACATAATGCTTGATAAGTAATTAAAATACATAATTAAATTTGTTTGTGTACATAAAAAGGATTTTAAAAAATTTTCCAATCATAATGCATTACATTCTGGGATAAAAAGCTCGTGTTGCTAAAGAATTACGACCGCTCGTGTACGAAATTGTTTTGTAAGAACGTAATTCAAATGAAATATAATCGCCAATACAGAATAAACATGCATATTTCACGTTATATTTTAAAGAGTACGTGCTAAAGGTTTAAAATGTGCCCAACTGTGAAATAACCCTTTTAATTCTGTATATTTGTGTTAAATTTGTTTAAATTTTACTTAAAAAATGTTTCAAATATGTTAATTATTCGATTTAGATACATTTGAGGCGAATAGCAACATATAAATTATACGACAAGGGACGGTGCCTGGCCTGTATATAGGGGTTCCAGACCCGACCTCCCAATTTTCAAATCAACCACCATGGAGTGAGGACCTCCCCTCTTGTGCACACTTGTGATCTGCTGCTGTGTCTCACCACCCACCATGCACATCCAGAGCTGGTGGGTATTCGCGCTGCTCTTAGGGGTTGGCTTGCTCGTGCTTGGTAACCTGTTGACCGCCCACCTCCCACCGCCTGCTGGCATCTGGAGCACTGTGGGGTTACCCAACCCGCTGGTTTTCGGAGCCACCTAGGTCTGCTTTACGCCTGGCTGGGTAGTCACCCACAGCGCTTGCCTGGGATACCGGGCTCCACTCGGAACCTTAGATGCCTGGTCTGGGTTCAGACCTTATTCACCAACTACCATCTTTGGTAGTAAACTTTATGTAATTAAATATTATTAGCATTTAGGGCTTTTTAATACTGTTCAATATTACAATAATTTTCAATTTAATATTTGTTTTATTTCTAGCTAGACTTTTTAAAATTAGTTTAGCTTTGTTTTTATTAATTATTTTTCTCAATTTGTTAAACTTCTGGGTTTGAGTGCATTTAAGATGTATATGTATGTAATGGTATGAGGATTAAACTTAACATATTGTGTAGGTTTTTTTTTTAATCGTTGAAAATTTTGTTGGTTGGGTGTGTGATTGCTTGTGAAATTGATAGAGCAGAGGAAAAAATGTTGGAAACCACCATTATTACAATGGAGAGAAGATGTGATAATATCACGATCCAACTCTCTCTACTCAGAATGGTGATGGATGAATGTAGTTTTGATGTTAGAATGGGGTTGGGATTTTTTAAATTTTAAATTTAGTTTGTAAGTAGTTTGTAAAGATATTTTGGGCTGGTTTTTTATGGATGTTTTGTGTGTTTTATAGAGCACGGAAAAAATAAGAGGGAACTAAGCTAAGTACACGCTGCATATTTGGAGGTGTGAATTTGACGAATGTGGAATGATTGAAAATGGGTTGGGAATTTTTTATTTTAAATTTAGTTTATAAGAAGTTTGTAAGCTATTCTGAGCAGGTTTTGCTATGAATGTTTTGTGAAAATGACAGAACAAACTTAAACAAAATGGAAGAACTAAGCCACTTACGCATACTTGAAAGTGTAATACACTTGCTCCTAAGTTTGTTCAGAATGATTTTGTATGGAGATGGATGACTGAATGTTGATGGAAACAAGCATGTTGTGAGAACATAGTTATAATATCTGAGGGGGTGGGTTGGTATTGGCTTAGTTTGTATGTTATTTGCCAAAGTTAAAATTTTTTTTTTTATATAAATTTAAATTAAATGATTTTTAATTAGTATGTGAGTGAATTAAATGTTTAGTTGCGAGAGTGCAAAAAGGTATTCCCCTTGCCAAACTCGTTAAAACATTCTGGACAAAAATGTTATTAAACATGGTTTTTGAACTTAAAAATTTTATTTAAAAAATTTAACAGTATTATGTGGGTTAACTTTTAATGTTGACAAGTAATTTACATTACTTTAGAAACACTTTCTTTTCAAATGAAAAAAAGTAAATTAATATTTCAATTTTTATCTTAAACAAAGGTTTTAGTATTCCAAAACTTGTTTAAATTCAATACAAGGGTGATAGGTAAAAGTATTAATTGTGTTATAAAAACACCGCTTGCCTGTTACAAAAGTGTAGGTTGAGTACTGCAAAAGCCGATTGTGTGTCTCACAGCACGGTGTATACTGGACTGGTAGCCATAGGGATGCTGTCTGCACAGAGTCCAAAGAGAGGACTCACTGGCGGGCAGGGTAGGGGAATTGATGTACATCATGTGCATGTGTGATGGGTGCTGCAGGGAAGGCTGTCGGAGAAGCACGGCGGTGAAGGAGAATAGCCGCAGAACAAGTCTGGAAAGTATTGCCTGCTGTACTCAGTGACTGTTTCTCAGACCACGTCCCACTGCATTTCCACAGCTCTCTTGTCCTCCAATATCTACTGCTTGAAATGGTCCTTTCTGTAAACATGTCCCAGGCTCTCGCGTGCTGTCCACTTCAGCAGCTGGTGCTCACAACAAGAATTTCTGTAAAAACATCCCAAGCTTTTGTACGCCCCAGTATGTTCTGTTAACACATTCCATGCTGCAGAAATAAGCTTTTTATACAATGATTTTCAAACATTAGGATTTTGAATTAGATTAGGTTATTCCATTGCATATCCAATATTAGCACACAGATTAACTAGGCCACCCTTTCCCCCTCTCTTTAAGATGTTACATGCAAATACTTTATTTAAAGTGTCTCAATACATCATGGTAAGTGTCTATGAGTTTTTTGTTTCTTTTTCCAGAAAAAGACTGGAGTTTATATTTGTTGTGTTACTGAAACAAATTTGTGAGAAACAAAACATTTTGTTAAGAGTAGCAATGAGTGAATGCAAGTGACAAAGCATTGACAGTTTGTTGGAAGATCTTTTTGTCAGTGATTCATAGACTGAGTCTGATTGACAAATGAAAAGACCGACTAGTACATGCTGCCTAAACATAGTTGCTTCACCAAAGTAGAGGGAATTTAACTTGTTATTGGATTACCTTTATTTGAGTGATTCGGACATGGAATCACTCACAGAAAGGCTGTCAACAGCAACAGATCGAATCGAGTTCGATCTTCCAGACACAAAAAAGTCGATCTCTTGTTAGACGATCTCTAACTGTCTAACACGAAAAATTTTGCGTTATTCAGAAAGTTTTTCATTAGTCACAAGCAAGTTCTGAGTCAGTTAGAGATGTCATCTAGGGAAACAGAAAATAATTATTTTTCCATTTCCCCAGCTTCAGTGGAGCCTTTGCCAGACCTCACATATGGGCTATTGGCCATGATGTTCGCCATGAGGCTAACTGACATTCAGATAGTTAATGACAGGGTTAACACTGATGCAGACTTTGAAAGATTTTCCATGAGGTTTATGGCCCTTCTGATATATTTAGCATTGGCATCACCCTGGTCTATTAGAATTAGTGTTACTATAACATACAAATAATTGAAATACCTCACGGCAGAGGAAGGTGCTATGGAGACTTTCTATTTTCAAAGCAAAGCTATTCCCGTCCTGCATTTGTCCAATGATGGCGTATAATGAAACAATTAAGCATTATCTGACTAGCAGGCTTGAGGAGGTTAGTGCATGTGGTTCTGGTTGGAGTTTGCAGCTAATATCATACATGGATGTCCATGTCTAACTGTATAGGGCATTCACTTTAGGTGCTATGCACACTAAATTACTTAAGTTTATTTCCAATTACCTTTCTTGTATCGATGGACATTTCCCAGAGGGAATGTGTTTCCATTACACCATCATAGTAACTTTGTTTCCTGCCATATGCCATGCCAACAGATTTAATTCATATCCAAAACCTCGAGAGGTTTTGAATACTGAAGGTTTGTCGGCACCTGTAGTCATACAGGATATTTGTATGTTCAAGGAGATCAGTTTTATTTCTATCAGTGTCTACTGTGCGGTGGACAAAGACAGCAATATAATGATGAAACCTGCAATAAGGGTGGGGTTATCATACCAATGTGTATTTCTCCTGTACATTATGCTCCCATGTAAATATTTTGGCCATTCACTCTAATGGGAAAGCTGCACATTTGCATTTTGTTAGCATTAGAAATTTGTCACGGCTGGTTGGTAGTCAGCTGAGTAAGAAACAACACAAAAAACATGTTTGTAATCATTGCCTCCAGTACTTTGTTAGTAAGGAGAAACTCGCAAGTCACACTATTATTTGCCAGCAACAACTTGTTGCTGTCTTTCATAACCTGCAAAATTATGATGCTCACTTTATCATAAAGCCTTTGGCTGAACATTACATAACACAACCTGACGAAACCATGATAATAAAAAAATATGGATAAAATCCAGGTGATTGGAATGACCTTGGAGAAATATAAATATATAACCAAAAAAATTCCCTATGGGATCGATTCGAAAGGAAATGCATACTATATCAAGTTACATTTTATTGATTCATTCCAGTTCATGAGCACCTCTCTGGAAACTTTGGCAGATAATTTACAACCTGCACAATTGAGTTTAACCCACTCGAGGTTTCCAGACAAAATCCAATTTGAATTGGCAAAACAGAAGGGAGTTTTTCCATATGACTTTGTTAAGTCGCCAACAAGTCTGATGTGCACATCACTCCCACCAAAGGATGCATTTCATAATGAGATGAAAGTCAAAGGCATTAGCGATGAAGATTATGTTCTTGCTCAAGCAGCTTGGGATGCATCAACAGTGTAAACTTGTTGCAGTATGCCATTCACTATTTATGTGTGGGCACTTGTTTGCTAGGAGATATATATATATTTTAATTTCTGGACCATATGTTTGGCTCATTATGGTATTGACCCCACCATGAGGTTGAGGCTGACGTGTTTTCATCGTGGAATTTCTAGAACATGGTGAATGATGGTGACACTTAATTTTTCACAGAAGTGGATTTGTCTTTTACAGATTAATGCTATGATGCCCTATCAGATCTGCCTTTGGCCCCAGTAACTGACATACCTTCGAACGGCTCCGATGAAAAACTTCTTTTGACGCTTGCGCCGCAGAAGAAATATGTTACACACAGGGAAACACTGAAGTACTATTTGATGTATGGGGCCAAACTTGACTCTGTTCATTGTGTTTTGTGCATTGAGCAGAACGCATGGATGGTGCTGTACATCGAATTTAACATTGACAAGTGTGCCCAGGCTGTGAACGAATTTGAGAAATAGTTTTTTAAGTTGATGAATAATACCATATATGGAAAAACTGTACAGAAAGTTCATCGGGAAAGGGACATAAGAGTTGTTTCCAGGTATGGCTCAATCTATGGGGCTGTGGAGCTGATAGGTTGTCCTACATTCCAGGCAAAGCAAATAATCGATGAAAATATGGCCCTGATCGAGATGTCAAAGAGTTCTGTTACCTTTAACAAACCTTTGTACACTGGTGTTGTCCTTCTTGACCTTTCAAAATTAATTCCATATGAATTTCATTTCAGTATATGTGTACCAAATTTCTCCGCCAGCCTACCACCTCCTGTATTGCGACAGTGATTCCTTGATATATTCTGTTGCTTGCAATGACATATATAAAGTAATTATCCCAGATTTAAAAGCACGGTTTGTACATGCGTTCGATAACCTGCAAGGATTATCCCACGAGAAGAAATGTCGTTCAGGGGTGATGAAAGAAGAATGTGCTGGTCAAACTTTAAGCATATGTTGTTGCAAATGAGCAGTGTATACGTAAGGCAAAGGGTGTAAAATCTAATGTCTTGGAGAAGCTCCGATATGAGGATTATCGAGATTGCCTCGAAAACTGCATAAGGGTTTAGAGGACCCAATATCACTTTCGTTCGCATGGTCATGAAGTCTACACTGAATGCATGACCAAGGTAGTGTTTTCAGGTTTGGACGATAAATGCTACATTCAAGTAGATGGAGTATCGACTTTACACTGGGGGCACTACAAAATCCCTTCCTAATTTTTTTCCCCGTAACATTAGTTTCAGAACACAATAAATACACAACTGCCACCTACACCACAACTGTCAGCACCACACAACCAATGATGACCATCTGTCAACACCACACCTAACACCAGATCCTAAGACAGCACCACAGCTGTCTACAACATCTACAACTGTCTGCAACCTCTACAACAGCTGTCTGCAGCATCTGCTGCATAAGTATCGAATCCACGTCCCCTCTCCACTCGAGAGGATATTCCTACTTGTTTAACATGCTTGACATGTTTTTTTTTTACCTGCCATTTATCTACCTGTAAGGCATGTTAACTGCTACCTGTTAATAAATGCCTATCTTCAGAAATGCATTGACCATGTCTTCGATCCAACAACCCTTGTGGTCCTTTTTATCAATATTCTCTACATTACCTGTTGTGGTTCTCTTCACAGCGCGACATCGCATAATATGATATGAAATCTATGAATACAAAGTGCTATGTGTTTTTATAATGTTATAGATCATTGTTGGTGTGTGTGTAGGTGCTTGACAATGACATATTTCCCACCTGGATATGGCCTATGAATGCCTCATCTGTGCATCATAACAAACACCCCATCAGTACCACGTTTTGTTTGTAAATTTTGTACATAGTAAATTTTAAGAGAGACGTCCAACAATATGTTCAAGTTTTTAGGTTATAAGAAGATTGCTTGTTAATATTCGTTCTTAATTTTTAATGGTGTGCGAATGTGTGTGAGAGTGAATGTTTGCATATTCTAACATGTGCAAAGAGGCTTTGTATATATCATTGAAGTGTTATACAATACAGTTATAAGAGTTTGTGAAAAGTTATAAGAATTTGTTGTAAACTTTGTATGATTTATTTAAATATTTGTTGTAAACTTGTAAAACTTTGTATGTAAGTTATAAATCTTTGTACGACTTGTTTAAACGTTTGTTGTAAACCTGTAAAACTTTGTACGAAACTTGTAAATATAGTTATAAGGATATTTTTGAAAAAATTTAAATAAAATGTTTCTATGTTAAAAAGAATAATCTGTCTTGTTATTTTATAGTTTTAATTCTTCATGTTACAGTTTAATGTCTGATCTGTTTACACTATTTAACATTGGATGAAAGGATATTGCGTGTGTGTGAAAATAAAGTATTTGTGGATGAATGTAGATGCCATTTTTGATATATTATTTGGTTATTTGATGATTTGATGATTTATTTCTTACATAAAACTAACATTACTACACAATTTGAGAAATCAACGAATATGTAAGAGCTTTGAAAATTGAAGGACTGGGCAAATATAAGAGCTCGAGGAAATCTTTTGAACAAATATGAAAATTAAAAGGAATGAGGGAGTTGTAGAAACTCGAGAAAGCCTGTCGACACAGCTCAACTTGGAACACTTTGGTTGTATAGCCTAGAGATTTTGTTACTTGAAAGAGTAAGCTTGCTGGAAGACGAAAGTGGTCTGAGAGAAATACAGTTATAGACCCAGTTTTACGACCTCTTGTCTGCACAGCGCGGCTAAAGAATACTACTGCTCCATTATGTCCTTCACCCTGTTTCACTAAGTGATGGCATGCATCAACTTTAGCTTTTAAACACTTTCCAAGATAGGAGAAACATACTTTATACAAACTCCGAAAACCTAAATTATTTAACGTTTTAGAACTGAGAGGCAATGAGGGAGAGGCATGTGTCTATTATGATTAGCTTTCATTGTAAATAAAAACAGTTGTGTTTTGAATTCACAACTGGCATTTGTTATTAGTTCAGAATGTGTCGTTCTTGTGTTTAGGACTAGTCATGTAATTTATTCTGCCGTAAATTATATTGACAGGGAAATGGTTTTTTGCCCATGTTGCTTTCTTTATAACACCAGGATATTTGGGCCAGTCATTGATGTGGAAATAGGTTCTGTAATCCGTTTGCAGTTCCTCAGTATTTGATTCGTGTAATTTAGTCTGTCTTAAATTATATTGGTAGGGAAATAGTTTTTGGCTTTGTTGTAGCTATAATTCTATTCACTCGTTGAATTCTTTATGACACCAGGATAGCTGCGTCGCTATTTACATGGAAATAGGTTCTGTTGCCTGTGATTTGTTTATAATTTGTATTTTATTATTGTAAATTTATTCTTGAATTTGCTTGAACTCCAAATTCTTCAGTATTCTGTAAAGACTTTAAAAAATGTTAAATTGCTGACAATCTAACTTTTGTTGAGGTAAACAATTTCTCTGCTAGAAGTGATCATCTTAAGGTCGGACCAAGAGGTGGAGGGTGTGATGTGAGCTGTGCGGCGTAGCTACACCACAGGCAGGTTCTCGTGGATTGGCTCTGGCAGCTGGAGTGCTCACTCGCTCGTCTGAGTCGTAAATTATATTGGTTATATATATAGTTGTTCATATTTTTTTAAACATTTATTGTTTCATTCATTTATCTAGTACAAGCATCATAAACGTAATTTTTGTAGATTTGTAAAGTCTTTCAATAAGTAATTTTTTAACTTGTTTCCTTTTGTAATAGTCAAATAGTTGCGTTCGTTTAAGTAACATTAGTAAAATGATGTTTTGTATTTGGGTGTTTATCAGATACAGGTCTCTTTTCATTTAATTGATTTGCAATAGATTACTTTTGTTATTTCCGAACTCCATCAAAACCTCAGTCAATAATCAGATATCGCTGCATGTGTCATATCCCTCAGTCGCCTGCCAGATGGTAAGTGGGAAGGAACTCCTCATCCCTCGTCAATATCACAAAAAAACTAGGAAATCGGCTCACCGGCAGAAATACCAGAGTGTTGCCGGGATAGAGCGGGGCAGCAACTGCAAGACCAGAATCTGGCAGCCGGCTGCCGGGAGGGGGGAGCGGGTAACAGCAGGCTGGAGCTTCAGTCTGGTGGCACAGCCTATTAGCTGGCTGCAAAACTCCTGTGCATCTGCAACAGCTAGATTGCGACATGGTGGGGAGCAAAGCTCTTGTTTACTAGCACACAGCTGTGGTAGAACTCCACGCACACGTGGGTTGGCCCTGTGCTGCGCATGCAGGCACTACAAGACGACTCTAACATGTATTTTGAACAAGTGGGAAAGAACCTTTTTTTAATATAAAGTGTTTGAAATAAAACAAATTAATCATTTAATAAACTATATTTCAAATAATAGGCCTACAAAGGAAATCTAACTTATACTTTACTGAATATTCATGAAGAAACAGACTTTTATATAATAAAAATTATACTTTACTGAAAATTTATTAAGGAACAGAATTTTTATGTAATAAAACTTATACTTGACTGAAAATCCACATGGTAACAAACTTTTATATAATAAAACTTATACATAACTGAGAATTCACACACTTGATTTCAAATAACAAGAGTTGGAATAGCTGAGAGACTCCCAGTCAATAGGTGATCGGGTTCCAGGCTGGTTCTGCTGGAGCACATAGCCTGCAGGCTAGGTGGTAAGGGTTTATAATTAATGACAAATACAATGTAAGTTCAGTCTGTAGTGAGGAATGGTAAGTTGCGGATGTGCAATTAGCTTTTGTACTTGGTCAATTGGTAGTTGTATTCATATTTATTCTCTTGGTACTGATTGATTTCAATTACTTTTATTAATGTCTCAGTACTTATTGATTTCAATTGTTTTAATTAATGTCTCAATACTTTTTGATTTCAATTATTTAATTAATGTCTCAGTACTTATTATTATTCAATGCATAATATTGCCCTTTACTCATTGCGATTACTTAGTAATTACTCATTATTCGATTTGTAATGGACATTAATCAATTCATTATTATTGTTATTATTATTTAATGCACAATTGCTCTTTACTCATTGCGAGTACTTAGTGATTATTCATCGTTAGACTTGTAATTGTCAATATCCAATTCGATATTACTATTATTCAAACTTTTAACTGTCATTACACAATTCCGACCACTGTCGCTCGTCGACCTCTGAACAGGAAGGAACTATGCTACTCCAGAGCTCATTCGTCCATTAGATTCTGAAGAGGTAACACCTATATTGCTCCTAACCCCTTCTTCCTTCCCTCCCCATCCTCAGAGCTCATTCCTTCCTCAGACTCTGAAGAAGCAGGACCTATCCTTTTCACTACTCCCTCCCCCCTTCCCTCACCCACCATCAGAGCTCATTCCTTCACCAGACTCCGAAGAGGCAACATAGACACTCCCCAAATGTCTTCTGTGCCTTTCTTGCTCCAAGAACCAGCCGACCAACCACAGCACACCTCCAGCGAAGGAGGGGTAACCCATTTGCACGAAAGGGTGGTCATGTCCACAGACACCAGCACGAAGGGGTAACACCAACAGCCCATCACAACACACCTTGTAGGGGAAGTAGGGTGAGGGGAGTGGGAAGGAGCATAAACCACTTTGGCAAATCACGGTGCACCTTAGGGCAGGGTAGAGGGTACACAGACAGGGGTGGGAGGGGTTGAGGGGTACAAGCATTTCTATGAAATGGCACATTGACCACTCTTGCACTTTATGTCGCAGGAGCCCGCTGCTCTTACTACTAGTGCTCCTCTGGATCATTAGAGGAATTAACACACAAAACTCGTCAGACTTTTTACTATCCCAAGGCCACTCTAGCTTTACTCGATGTAATTACATGCAATTTATAGACGCACCGATTAGGGTGCACTCTAGTTTTAATGCCTGTAAGCTTAGCTTCGAATTCGGAAGGCGTCTGATTTGGTGTACTCTGGTGCCAGTATCCGAAAGCTTAGTATTCGAAAGTACCCGTATGCCGCACTATTTATTTACCTTACACAGCAATACCGACTCAAGAATACATTTCCTGTGAAAACGTCGTTTTGTGCGAATACGTGTAGTATCTCGGTAAATAAAATTTCTGGAAGTACGAATTTTCTCCTGATGGAAAAAAGGGGGGGGGGGATTATCCATGCTCACACATATATCTTTTGTTTTTACTTTTGTCATACTAAGTATATTCATGGAGGAATATCGAGAAAATGATCAAATATCGCCACGACGGAAACACTGCACACCTTGCGCGTAGGAGCGACAACTAGGCGCTAGGTGTGCGTGTAGGCCTTGTCCATAATAGCTAATCCGCAGTCGCGACATGGCATGCCTCAGATGAGGAAGGAATGGTACTTTAAAGTTAAGACGCATGTTTGTAAGTATTATTTTGGAGCCCTCCCAAAGTAGTTAAAAACGGCTTTTTTTTTCAGGCTGCCTTATCTTAAAACATACTAGCCGTACTCGAGCCAAACTACCGACAGCAGCCTATGCTGAAATTTGCTATAGACTCTGAATCAATAAAATGATAGGGTCACCGCTGAAAGTCTAGTAGGTACACGCAGCACTACGAGAGCACTGCACTCCAGTTCACAGCCCTTCGCGTAGCGGCGATGGCGCTCTTGTGGCGCGTGCCAGTGTTGTGCCTGGTTCACGTGTACGCAGAGCAGGCAGAACCGACGGTTGTTAACACGTAAGCAGATGTTCTGCGTAGCCATTTCCCCGTTGAATTCCTGATTTTTAACGCCAAGATTATAAAACAGATTATAACTAGTTACTGACGACTTTCTACTCTAGTTTATTAATTCCATTATAGTACGATTTATTTCCTAAATTATTTTCTAGAGATTGTAATTTTATTTTTACATCCAAAAATATTTTACACTTTAGTGCTATGTTTCGGTTTATTTTCAAACTACAGATGTTTAATCAAATTAACCTTTATATTCACGTATTTCATTATAAATACGTTCATTAAACTATCCTATACATTTACATCAATACACGTCGATTATTCAAGAAATAAGTAGCATAAGATATGTGAACCAGCTGACTTAATGGGTAATATCGGCGATGTCTGCTCTTTCCGCGAGCGGAAAATATCGGCGTGAGCTCAATTTTGCTGCGTGACTCGCGCGGGAACCGAGGACGGCTTCTGATTGGCTGTTATAGTCTTCCACGCTGTATGTTTTGCGTGGTCGGCGTACATGTGAACCAGCCATAAGCATAGCCCTTATAGCTCCGGCGCTTCTCAACGTGAAACGCCGTTATTGAGGCTGTGTCCGAATTCGCCTGAAGTACATATTTATGCGTACCTATTCCCGGAAGTGACGTCGTAAGTGCGGTCCGAACTGCAAGTGAAGTTTGCAAGCATACAAGTAAACGGAATCATATACTTCTCGCATACTTGTGAAATGTGCCGCCATTTTAAGAATCAATTTGTAGGTTACAATTGGTTTTAGACATAGTTATTTGATTTAAAGTTTAGTAGGGCAGCATTACTACTTTGTGGACATAGCTTATTGAACTGAGTAAATAAATATCGCAAGTTTCGCCTTAAAAAAAGGCCTAAGCAATACATTCGTATTAGGCCTATGTTTCTAACCTACAGAAGCTAAGATAAAAAGAAAAGCTATTCAAACTGCACTTATATACAATAATGCAAGACAGTAAATGTTAATGTAAATCACATTTAAATATTATTTAATACTGTATTTAACCCGTAAAACTTTCGGCAATTATCAAATTCTTAGTCGGAAAACATGGACATTTAAAGTGGTTAGCTGACTAATAACTGGCAACTAAGCCAACAATACTGCCTGTCCGAATTCAGCAAGTTTGGTGCCAAGGGTAAGTGAAGTAAGTAAGGATGAAAGTACCCAAGTATATACCTGAGTTCAGACTGTAGACCTGTGAGGTAGACCGTTTATTCGTCTTCTGCGCACATACTCAACATTGACCTACCTCAATCTTACACAACTGTCAAAGTCATATTGTCAACAGTGATGAACGTGTTTGTTTACATCTTAATTTTTAAGTGACAAGCACAATTATGCCAATAAAATACTTTTACCAGTTTGAATGTAATCAAAAAGCATTACAAATTGATTAGATGAAGTATAAAAACATTTCAATAACACTTGTTTACTAAGCAGTGTTCTAACCTCAAACCCAATCCACGCCATCTTTGCCAGACGTATTGGCAGAAAAGCAGTGCCATGTTGGGACAATGGACGTAATAGATGATGGAGTGGCAACTCCACGTTTATCAAGTGAAGCCGATGCCTTGCCTGACTTCTTTCAACTGCGCATGCACAGACCGATTGTTCCCGTCAGCCGCAATATTATGAGTGGCAAAAGTAACATAGTAAGCAATGTAAAACATGCACCTTTTTGCCACTACTAGCCCTGTCCTTGTCCTTCATTTCGGCTTCACTTTCGTATCTGAGCTTCCACTCCATAGACTAATACCTCCATGGATGGGACACGGAGAATGGTTGTGCGCAGCCAGCGAGATCGGTCTACCACATCTTTAGTCTGTGGTTCAGACATGGCCTAAGCTCCAGGTGTCGCTGCAAGCGCTGAGCAGAGCAAACGGTACTGTCCCTACTCGGTCGCTTCTTGGGCGCGGAGCCGCCTGCAAGTGTGTACATAATGGAGTCGTAAACACAATGGGGGCGGCGACTCCCGGTGCTTCCCCCTCCTCCCACCCCCAGCAGCTCTACACACGAACACCCGCGGAGCTGATTGTGGCCATTGTCCCCGGCGAGCGCAGTAAATCACGCGGACCATTGTGGCGAGACCCGCAATGGTGGCGCGGGGGGTCCAAGGCTTATATTCGCATCTCATTAGCGCAAGACAATGGCGGGGTCCAGCGGTCCCCCCCCCCTCCCTTTTGCAGGGGTGAACCCAGGTGATGTCCGCGACCCCATAGCTGGTTCTCCGCGCCTTGCTGTCCGACTAAAGCCCATTCGCGCATTCTTCACACTTTTTTTTTTTTATGGAACCTTTGAAAAATCGCCCCACGTACTACGTGTTTGCATGTTTCCTAAATAACTTAACGGCTGTTCACGATAAAGTGAGCGCTTTTGAAATCAGTCTTAGAAAATAGTCGCTGCTTTTATAAGCTGTTTACGGTAAAATGAGCACTTTTGAAAGCCCTGCTTAAGATCTATTTGCATACACGTTGTGTGTTCCCCCGCCTTATGTAAAATTAACATAGCCATGGGCCTCGTCACTTTATTCATGCGTCGGTCAAATGAAACTCTGAAATTATTAAGAAAATAAATACTTTATAAATCTGCTAATTTTTACACCTCGATGCATTAAAAAAACAAAAAGCGAAAGAAATATTTTTTTAAAGTTATCATAAATGGTTACCTAACACTCTTTATTCGACGTTAGGGCATGGAACTACTTTCCATCCATCGTTACCAACTTTACTGGGCGAATGTCACTCAGCGCGGCCATTAAAATATGTATATCAAGAGCAGTGGCTTTTTTCTATGGATAATTTCTAAAGTGCTCACTTTATCGCGAGCAGCCTCTACATGTATATATTTTAACAAGCGCACTGAGTGCCATGCACCTAGTTGAGTTGGTAATGATGGAGGTAACGTAGTTTCATATCATAATGTCGAACAAACTGTATTAGGCAACTATTTGTGATATTCTTAATTATTTCGTTCGCTTTCTGATTTTTTTTTTTATTTTATCGAAGAGGGGAATGAGCAGATTTGTAAAATATTCACTTTTCTATTAATTCCACAGTATCACCAAAATGACGCATGACTAAAGTGGCGAGGACCATGTCAATGTTAATTTTACATAAGGCGGAAGAATACACAAAGTGCATACAAGTAGATCTTAAGGAGGGTTTTCAAAAGTGCTCATTTTACCATGAAGATCCTATACCTCATGCGCCACAGGCATTTTACACTTGTGTTAACATAAAATTATCTCATTCTTAATTAAGTTGGACTGTTATTCATATTTTTATATATAAATTATAATATTGCATATATATAATATATATAATTAGTATGAATAAAACAGAGAGAAAATATGTACGTTAGTAAATATCTAGTAAGAAATAGATCTCATGAAAAATGTATGATTAAAACTAAGTGCACTCAGGCGACATACGTTGTCCCTTTGGTGTTACTGACAAGAATCGGTTAAGCTTTGTTTTCATGCAACTGAGGAGTAGTCTCGAAATAGCATGTTTTCAGGGCTTCAGGAAAGTTGGGAGTAAATATGGATGTACTACTGTACTATACGCGCGTCTGTCCCGTGTATCACTCGCTACTGCGTATACCTTCCTTTCTTGCACCTGTGAGAACTCCTTCCCCCCCCCCCCCTTTTACGGGGCTCGCCCTGTTTATAGCCACGCAGAGCGTATATTTCAACCCTTTCTTCAGCCAAGTGTTTCTTGCATTAAAGGCCGATTCACATCGAAGTTAAACATGGAGCTCTCTATTTTTGCGATAGTAGCTTTATTCGCAATAGAGTTAAGGAAGGTTCGTCTTTAATAAATTACAATTCACTGCCACCAAGTACGCTGTATGTGAGATCTGAAAAAAAAAAAATAAAAAAAATAATAAGGTTAGTGTTGTAGTGGATTGTGACGTAAACTGATGATATTGTGAAAACATAACACAAGGGTGAATGTACAACTAAGTTAAATTATAGCAATTTTAATATTTCAAGGGCGCCTTTTCAGATGAATAGATGAAGAATATCATAATCGGTATCGCTTTCAAGTGGAATAAGTAATTATAAGAACTCATGTTACACAAAATCTTTAAAAATAGCAGTCATTCATATATATTATTCTGAATAACTAGTGCATCTCAACTAAGCACTCTACATACAAAGAACACCAGACAATTCAATAATAATATGAAACAAACTACTTATGTTGAAAAATGATAGGTTTCATATTAAAATAATATTCAGTGATTAAAACGAGAAAAGCGATGATTATAACGTTGCTGCCAGATATGTAAAATAAATAAGATGAGTGTAGTATTAATGACTTGAAAACGATTACCATCATCCTCACAAATATTCATCCGTTTGCATGACTGTGAAATCATGTACAAGCGTCATTTAAATAATCTTGCACTGTTTCTTGAATTGCTAATAAATTAAATAAGTAAGTGTCCGACCAGTCATAGCTGAGTCCTTTTTAGACTCACAATACCTGATTCATTCTCTCTAGCCTCTGGGTATCTGATTAGTTTGCTACTGTACTTTGGAACACATTCTTGGCTTTAAGATGATACAGCATGCAAAATAGGATATTGCAATCTTACATTAATTTGCGACGACTAGTAGACTAGAAGTTCTCGATGCCTTCAAAGCGCAGGGAACCAGAACAGTTCTGAATAGGATTCAGGCAGACTCCCCGGTCCATCTCGTCGCCATCTAGGTAGAAGCCGTTCTCAGCAGAGGAACGGGACTCCAGGCCGATGATTATCCTTTTAATCAGTTTTTGGCTCTCCTTCTCCGTCGTGGAAACTACCTCGTACAGTTGTGCCTGCAGCCATCATCTCCAGAACGTAATACCTTTTCTTTACTTCTCCAGCCAAAACCTTCTACTCAAAATGTTCCAACACAACTCAAAGACAAAAGCTCCACCTAGCAACCATTCGTGAGATCGGCATTTTATATGGTCATAAAATTGTTCTCCGTGTCGACACGTAGTGTATGAGAAATTTAATATGAAATCATCAGTTTGTATGTGCGTTGCAAACAAACCAAACATTTAGTTAAAAACACACGGTAGAGTGTGGATAAACTCTGCAGTTTCACATAAACATCTTACAACGAAGTCCCATTCGTGACATAGCCTTAATAAAATCATGTTTTAAATTGAAAACATACATAGATGGATGTTTTAAGGATACGTTAATTTATGATGAAACAAGTAAGATAAATGAATAATGAGTGAGATGATAAGTGAGGAATAGCTGTAAGGGAACTCCTTACAGTGTATATGTGTGTTCATATATTGCCAATAAAAGGTATACAGTTATTCACAACTATCACATACATTGACGCCGATTTGCGCCCATATATTTTCTTTCATTCTAGAGTTTTTCAAATCGTTAATTTACTATCAAATACACGCCCACAACACTGACAACTTAAAAGTTTGTTGCCATCGTGGCACAGTAAATAACTAGAAATCTAATCGATAATTGGTAGAAAGAAATAATAACACAGAAATAAATGAAAAAAAAAACTATGTTCTTTGAATCTGACAGACGGATAACTACGTTATAGACTGTTCACGGTAAAATGAGCACCTTTGAAAGCCCTACTTAAGATCTACACTTTAAATTCGAATTAGAGGAAAACCACTGATTCACAGCGAAAATGGCTTCACTTAGAATCAGTGAAATTTTTTACAGCACTAATTCAATCAGCGTAATTTTTCCACTGAAACAATCAGTGCTTCTTTTTCAGTGATTCTAAGGGGGGCAATTTTTACTGCGAATCTGTGGTTTTCCACTGATTCAAATTTAGAGTGTATTTGTATGCACATTGTGTATTGTTACATCATCATTGTCATCGGTCTCATCACTTAATTCATGCGTCGGTCAAGTAAAACTGTGAAATTATTATAAAAGTAAATATTTTAAAAATCTGCTCATTTTTACACATTTTGCATAAAAAAAATTAATAGAATGCGAAAGTAATAATTTACATTATAACAAATGGTTACCTAACACTTTTTATTCGATGTTAAGATACGGAACTAATTTCCCTCTATCGTTGCCAACTTTACTGGGCGCATGTCACTCTGTGCGTCCATTAAAATACATGCAGGTAGGAGCAGTGACTTTTTTTTAAGGTTGATTTCAAAAGTGCTCACTTTATCGCGAACAACCTTCTCGCGTGAAAAATTTACCTTTCCGCCGTTCTTAACTCAATTTGAATACACTACTACGTGATCTATAGTATTTGAATATGACGACAACGGTTCCGCCCGTCTTGGAATTATGGAATTTTCGCTACACTCTGCTTTACAGATTTTGCATTATGTTTTACTGATCGAAATGGCGTAGGGAATATGTTTGTCAGTTTCTTAAATTTGGTTTTAATTTTGTACTGTTACTAATATCATTCCTGTAATCCCCTGCAATAATTTTTTTTCCTGGCAGTCGCTAGTCAAGCATTAACAAAAGCATCGAAGCTGTAACATTTTAATAAAGCTTCATAAGCCATCATTTATGCTCTGACGTGCGAAAAATTTGGTTAAAAATTACGAAACGGAAATTGTTGCAAGAAAATTGACGTATCTAAGATGGCGGGTACTGATCCTCATTAACACGCCGAGCTCCATACTAAGTTCAAGTGAATAGGGTGAGTGAAGGGTTTTCGGCGGCTCTTAACACCGAGGTCTTGAGAGCCGATGAGGGTGAAGTGAGGTTTGCAGCAGCTCCGGAATGAAAGGGCGGGGGAAACGGGAGATCCTCGAAAAAACCCGTCGACCAGCGACATCGTCCGGCACGATTCCCATAAGCGAAAATCCGGAAGTAACCCGGCCGGGGATCGAACCCGGTTCGCCTTGGTGGGAGGAGAGCAGGCTAACCTCTCAGCCACCGTGGCCCAAATGTGAATAGTACTAAGGTATTCCGGGCTGGCGCTAACTCAAAGGAGCGAAGCGCTGACTTTATGGGATTGTTTCAGAAAGACGCGAATTTCTGAAGCAACTGTACAAACGTTAGGGCACGTGGGCTGGTAGTGTAAGGTGGAGTATTTACGTGCATTTGATTTCAACAAAAACTGGGTCAATTTATATTTTTATTGCTTATGTATGCTTCTTATCATTTGCAAAAAAATTTAATAACTTAACGCAATTTTCTTTCTCATTTCCATTCATTGAAACCTTTTAACGAGGCAAATTTAAAAAAGACCACCAACAGATTGCATCAAAGATATTTTCACTGTACTTATTATGGTCTCCATGCAATGGCCGCAGTAATCGCCACTTACGTAAATGGCCATGTTTTAAGTTTCGTTATTTTATAACAATGGCAATGGTGTTAAACCACCCACCCTACAGCAAGGCACTAACTTGTTAGTTTGCTTGAATTCACTCGCGACGACATGAATTCAACTGGCGTTCACTCTAGGATGAGACGTGCTCCATTGTTTACCACCCGTAGCACGAAATTGTGGATCTCCAACTAGGCAATGCCATTTTCTGCAGCGCTGCCGAAGCAGTGACGGAAAGGAATAAATATAAATTATCGTGCGTAAAAAAGCTTTATAGAATTCGTTTTACACAAGGCGACTTAGTTATTGCAACACAATTGTAAAAGTAATTTACTCGATTGATTTACAATGCAAGCCATACTATTTGTTATGGTAAAAATGTAGAATCTACTGTGATAATGCAGAAGAATTTCGGACACATCGCTTCTCATAGGAAGAAACACGACTTGGAGTATTTCAGTATTTTGTGGTGCTAAATCTTGCTATCTCAGTAAAGTGATTGAGGCACTGCAGAAAAATATAAACATAGATATAAGAGTATAGGGAAATGGATTTAAATTACCTTCGATAAATCTAAATTTCCTCATTTATGTACCAATTGTCCTATACCACGACATTTATAGGCTGTTCACGGTAAAGTGAGCACTTTTGAGGCCGTAGTTTCTTCTTCCTGTCAGCCATTTTTTTGTATCGCTTAACAACTTTCTAAAATAAATATTGCCTTGTAAGTAATAAACAGGGTGTGTATATTCCACCGCACTCAAAAGTTAACATCCAAGGCTAAAATAAAACGTATTTATTGACAGTTATTGTAAATTAGAGGGTTTCCAAAATTGCTCACTTTACCGTAAAAAGCCTATAATTGTAAATACAGCGAAAAACATCGCAGCTCCTGAGGATGCTCATTTAATGTTACGAAGTTTTATTGGGCTTCTGATTTTTCGTGCGTGTTAGAACGTACAACTTTCATTTCACGGATCTACATTAAGCCCTATGCATTATCGCTGCTCAGACTTGTTCAAAATTTTCTGCTCTTCCTGTTTAGCGACGCCTTTTGTACTCGCTCACGAAATCCTCCGTTTTGTTTGAAGACGTCGGCGTTTGGTCTTGCCTCCTCTCGATTTTTCCCTCGTTTCTCTCGACATTCTCCTGGGACTCGTATTGTTTGACGTCAGGTAGAAATTTATTATCTAGTCTCCTCCGTCTTCTTAATTACTTTCCAGGGAAAACTTTCGAGCAAAATTAAATCTTACATGTAAAAAAAAAAAAGTCTCGCTTTTTACGTCGAGCAGGCAAAGCAGGGGCAGGTCGGAAGTTTTCAATTGAAGTTCTTTGAATCGCTCGGGATGGCGAATTCCAAGCGAGAACTTTCGGAAGAAGTTCTATAATTTGAAGATGTCAACACACGCGGTTTCAAGAAGCGTCCATTCTAGAGGGAGCGGCCATATTTGGAGTCTAATATTGGTAGAAGACCCAATAAATTAGTGTGAGTAACAAGTTTCGCGAGCCAGATGGGTACGATTATTAAAAGTAAATAAATGTGAACCAACTCTTATTATTTTTTTAAATGAGGTTTGCTGACACCCAAATGAGAAAATATGGCCTTTCCGAGAAAATGTTCTTTAAAAACCAGTAAAGAGACTAAGGTAATCGTCGGGGATCTCAGTATCATAAATGCCATGGTTAAAATATGTGTTTACCTAGAGTAAAATAATGTATTATGTTGTGGAGGTTTAAAACCCTTAACATCGGAATGGCAGAATATTTTACGGGTGTTATTATAAGCGTAAACATTATAATGTAAAATCGGAAGAAATTTATTTACACGTGCATCTTTAAACAGTTTGTGCTAGTGATGAATAGCTTGTTCCAATGTAGCAGCGGATGTAGACTTTCGGTTTAGGAGATATAGGGGAGGAGGAGGGGATTTTCTCTTTTTGTAGTTGCAGGATCTGACTTTAGAATCGGGGAAAGGGAGGGGGACACTGCCTCATCATAATTTTGGGAAACAAACTTGATTTGATCGAATAAAATAAGTATTTCAAAGATTTTGATATTGTTTCATTTCAGTTTTAAAACGTTTACAAGGCAGTTTCAAATGAATGTAAGGGATTATGGTGGAGGAGGGGAGTGGGGAGGAGATCGTGTACCACGTGACACCCTCATCTTTTGTTTTGGATTCGCCCCTGAGTTTAAGGACATGGAAGTGTTAGGTATTAACGCGTTTATGACTTAACAGTCACGGGTTTTTATGCCCTTACTAACACATGCTACGTATATAAATAATGCTGTGTGCGCTTTACATTCCTGTTTGAGTACTTCAAAACCTTTGACCAGGGAGTAGAACTACATTTTTTCCCCCTATTATTTATAAGGTATAAAATTATAATTAATTAAATTTGATCTTACAAATACAAGTCAAGAAACGGACAAACAAGGCCAATCGATTATTAGGTCGCGCACTGGGTGAAAGGAGTATATTTCCCTAATTCAATGGGGCACCCAAAATCACTGTATAGCATTCTGGGTTAGTGAGCCTCGGTTTCCTAGTGACCTTTCAACTCTGTGTTTTAGACGAGACCATTTTTTGGGGGGGAGGGGGTGGCGGTGGGATTTTTCGCGTGTGTGCAGGTACAACTGCTAGGCTCAAAGAAAAAATTAAATTGATTGTTTTCGCCACGTTTTATTTTTGTTGCACTGTTGGCAACATCACGGTGTAGCAAGGGACCATCGACCTAACACTGGAGTTAAAAAAATTTTTTTATCGATCCTCCAATTTTTACGCTATTTTATACTGCCATTCTGTATAATTAAGAACATACTATGTTAGTTTACATAACTAACTGTTGCAATGATATTACTTTACGTTATACTACCGAAACGTTCATATTGTGCCATCGTTGAGTTTTAAAACTGAAGATGCTACCATAATTTGTCGTAAAGTTTTATGGCAGTATCAGATAACATTGAAATTGCATTCTACCCAACCAATGCAATTCACGCGTTCCATCGAACATTCCTAGAAGATTTTAAAGTTATATTGCCTGTAAACACATCTGGAAAATTCAGATGATACCTGCGGCAGAATAGACAATTCTTAATACTATGCATGCGTGCAGCTTATGTCAGTGGCGTGGCGTTGCAATGCTTGGGTATAAGTCGTGCTGTTGCGTCCGAAACGGAGATCTACTGAATAAAACGTTCCACCAACACATAACATTTAAGCGCCACTTAAACACTAAATAAGCTGTCCCTAGCACCTTGTATCGTTTCACCAACTTTAAGCTCTTCTTGAAATGCTTTAAGCAGCTCTTAATTAAGGCAGCCGAAATCGGATGCCCAACTCTTTAAGCTCTGCTTAAATCATTGTAAACGAATTAAAAGGAAAATGGCTACTACTGAAAAAGTTGTGTGTAGATAACCCCAAATGTGTTATAAAGTATTTAGTTTAATAATTTAATTTTTTTCACAAATAAAAGTAAGAAATTATTGTGTATCAGAGTTATTGAGTCTGGGTGCAAGTCCTTATTTGCTGAAATAACCTATGACGTTGGTCAAAACTCGTGACGCAAATATTTGTTTATGTGCATTTTCAGCGTATTTACAAGAGGAAAAACCAATATATACATAGAAATTTGAGCGTAGGTAGGGTATCTGATTGATAAATATGATTTTATTGAGTATGCACACGCTACGGAAGTATTTTTAACAAATGAAAAAAAGTGTTTGCCTTCAATACACTGTATAATTTTTACAGTGAAAATGTGTCTACATTATGCCTGTATATGTACGATATGTAAAAATATATGATTACTTTGATCGAATTTGAGACTACATAATATAACGCATTTACACATACAATTCACTACACATGACAAATTTGCAGTACAAGTTTTGCACACATTCGACTTTGTTTTTAATTAGAAAGCTAACGAAAGCCCAATTAAAGATGTCATACAGGTGTGACTGATGATAATCATATTTATTCCAATTTGGGCATTAGGTGTTTCTAAAATGCACGTAAATATCGTCAATTTTATTATCAACAAACTATCGCAATTACAGAAAGTTCAATTCTGGTTAGTGATGAAAGCCAACATATTAATTAACCATCCTATCCTCAATGGGGAGATGTATTTTCTTCACAGTGTAATTGTTTGGAATATTATCGGCGAGACTAAAGCACGCAACGTGAACGCTTTAAAAAAAAAATCGGATTTCAAAATTGCCAGTAAGGTCAATACTGTCACTGAAAAAGTATATTAAAAATAAATAACTTCAGACGAAACTTGTACCGGATCTTTAAAACATAGCAGTAATGTCGTACGTAAAACCTAAAACAGTTCTATTAAATAGAAAAATTAGGGATGGTCTTGTAGTAAATGTAGGCACAGTGTTGTTTTTTGAGGGCAGTGCGATTTTTGCACGGAATATACATTACGTTTAGGGAATATTCAATCAGTGCCTACACAAACCAACAGTTTCATTTTAAAATTTTTCATTTACATAACGTGTTATTTTTATAAAGCATTGAATATATAGATGCTTGACGAAAGCTACGTAAATATATGTAACGAGTCTAAAACATTTCCCGAGTAGATAAAATATATAACAATTAACATTCTGACTAGTCAAAAAACAGCCCAGGCCTATACGGATCGTTGTAACTTTCGCTGCGAGAAATCACACTCGGCACTGATAATTAATAAAAACGAGATCACAAAACATCACAGAATTGCAACACAATACTTCCACGACAATAAATTAGCCTCGAAAAATAAAAAAAATGTAAAAAATTTCGGTACGCGTGGTTAGTTGAACAAATCGAATACACATATATTTTTAGTATAGGTATGCAGTGACATATATTTTAATTGATTCTTTACATTCGTCAGGCAAACGATAAAGCTTTAATTTTTATTATTATAAAACAAATATTTGGTTAGTATTCGTTTGCTCATTACAAAAGTAAACACAAAATTTCAAGGGGAAAAAACGTCCCCCCCCCCCCCCCCGGTTGGAATAATTCTCACTATTTCGTTTAGTCACATGACCACAATGCACCACTACCAATATGAGAATATCTGCAACTTGTTTCTTTAAGCAACACCCAGCTAAGACACGCTTACAAACATTAGTTTTATATTGGTGAAATACTTCGACATCCTTAAGGACTGCTTCATCTTAAGTGTCGCTTTGCTGGCACCTAGTTTATTCCTTGTTGGTGAAACCGGCCTTAAGGCCCACATTGCCACGCGCAGTAAGTGATCAATCGCCGCTACGCTCAAGGCTCTAAACTGACGTGCAGTGTTTTCGACAAGTTGCGTGTATCGATGGAACTTCAAGCGGCGACCCTACCATTTTATTGGTGGAATGGTGTAGAAAGCTTCAGTACATGCTCCTATCTTAGTTTCGTTCGTATCCGGGTAGTGTGTTTAAAGATACAGCAGCCTGAACAAAAGAGGCTATTTTTAACGTTGTTTGAGGGCTCCAAAATAATATTTGGACCCCTACATGTGCCTGGTATCGTGAATGTGCAATTTGGCCATAATCTAAGTCAAGTTTTCTATTCGTAGGTAAAAATATTGGGGACACGTTTAATAGTTCTGTAAGAAAAAAACGCGTGACTCAAACATCAATAACCAGTCAGACGGGGGCCTTAATTTTGTTTTTTTTTTTTGCGCGTGAGTGTAAACGCCTTTCACGTGAGGTGATCGCAGCCCCGGTCTGAGTCATCACAAAGCGAGAGGCGCAGAAGGGTTGCAATCAGCTCGGTGGCAAAGCGACTTTGCGAGATAAGCAGGTGAGGACACTCGACAGCCCAAGTGGGGGATTACCGCTTTCAGAACTTCATCCCTCCCACTTCCCCGATCCGCGCCCCGCGATCTAGCGTACCATCCTTTTTCCTTTCTCCACCGCAGCGAGTGTTTTTTTTTTTTTTTTTTGCCTGCGCAGTCATTAATTTTAATGAAACGGTAACCGTCGGAAAAATCTCATGGCGTTGTCGATCCCGATAATTTTTGTGTCCTGTTATCCGGACCAACACACCAGCGCGAAAGTATCGCCCAGGCCCAGACGCTCTCGCTGCGAAAGATCCAACGTGTGTAGGTGCACTCGAGGTAAATACGTAGACTAAAAATTCGAGTCTCCTGCGTACGTATCCAACATTAATGGGGCCGCGGTGGTGTAATGGTCAGACCACTCGCCCTCCCACCAATACAAATGTGAAAATCTCGCACCGTCAGCAGCAACGACCGTGTTTCCTTACACCAGGATTCTCAACACACCCACGCTTCTACGTGAATATAATACTTTTGCCTAACTCCAAGTTGCATTACAGCAAGGGTACAGAAAGTTCACAATCACAGAGCGCTTACTTGCAAGAATAGTGTTTTAACCTCAAATCCTATCCACGTCATTTATGAGACTGCTATTGGAAGAAAAATAGTCCAATGTTATATCTATAGCTTGGTGCTAGAAGTGGCAAACTCACTTTCTGGCCATTTTGTGTTAAGTGTTACATCATGTTGTAAGAACTCTAAATTATTATGTACTAGAATAGTCAATCTCTTGCTCACACTCAGAATAAAATTGGGTTTGGCTGTGTTGGGGAGACGGCCGTTTGTTTTGCGTGAATACGTCTACGTTGACGCGCTCGGACGCCTTGGTGCTTTTTTTTTTACGTTCCCGGAACCGCTTCACTCGATCATATGGAGTTTTATGGGTATCAATGGAATGATTTTGAGATGCTCTTTCCAACCGTATATGAGTTCTGTATTTCGACTTGGTTTTTTGACGATTATAGGTCAGAATTGTGTTACGTTTTCTTAATTTTTTTTTACATTAAATGCGTACCATTTCACCATAACCACGCCATACACATATTTTTATGCACACAGTCGATTGATTTTGATGAGAGCTATCGATTGAAACTTAAACGAGCTTCTTAGCTTCTCGTAGTCATAAGTTATACTATGCGGAAGTTATGAGACGCGACGAAACGAACTCAATATTGATGCGCCTCCCCCCCCCCCCTCCTCATACTTCGCAGTCCTCGCTCGACGTAACATATTCTTTGATCCTTTGGAAATCGAGTGGTGTAATTGAACTTTGAATGTAGATGATAGATTCGGAGTTGCAATGCCAAACTGTACCCCCCGATTTTGTTATCATCGGATTTCCTGGATTGCTTCCCACTATGGTTGCAAATTTACAGACGTATTCACGTCAAAAGATCGAATCGATTTTTGACATTGGTCGTGTTATGTATTGCAACATTCCACATGCAAGCAATATCAAAAAAAACTTTGGTGTGCATGGAAAACGAATTTTAGTTCCATTATTTGTGCAGGAAAAGTCAACATTAACTCATGCAGTTTTGTATGAAGCTTTCTTAATCAGAAGCACTGCAATGATCGTTTATGAAGTAGCAATATTGACATGCATTCTCTTTGCATGGTGATTTTACATTAATGCATTCTTTTCAATTGTACCAGAACTGCCAAAGTCAACATAAGCTGTTCTTGCACAGAACTCCAGTCAATTTCTAGCATGACTATATTGTCGTAAGTCTAGATTGGTTATTTGCTTCATTTTGGAGCTTTTCCGAAAATGCCCAAGACCAATTCTTAGTTAGTTCAGTGGAAGAGGGTTGGAGTTGACGTCCATGCTGATATCACTCGGGTCCTACCGGGAAGAGATCCGGGGAACTTGCTGGCCAACAAGAGTACTTCAACATGATGCAGGCATTCCATAAACACGTGTACCGTGCTTGTACGAGTGTTATAGGCGGTTCACACTAAAGTGAGCACTTTTGAGGCCCTAGTTACTTTCTCCTTTCCGGCATTTTTATTCTTTAATTACCTTTTTTTAAAATAAATATTGCAATGTAAGTAATAAACGAATTTTATATATTCCACTGCACTTGAAAGTTAACGTCTAAGGCTAAAATAAACTAGGCCTATATTTATTGACTATTATTCCAAATGAGAGGGCTTTCAAAAAGGAGGGCTTTCAAAAATGCTCACTTTACTGTGAATAGTCTATATCTTGTCGCAGCACTGCGCCTCCCGCTCACCGTTGTTCTAACGCTACCACCTCACCCGAATTTCCTTTTCTTTTATTTTTTTGGTCGCTTTTATGTGCGGCTCTGGTTGACTGGCAGTTTGAACCCACCCGCAGCTGGGGAAATGGCTTTATCTTCCGTCCGTATTATGTTCATGCTAACACTTATACTGGGGGGGGGGGGGGGGAGTGCGTGTGTGTTTTCTTTTAACGAAACTTAGTGTATCTGAAGACTTGACGTGATGTTTATGGATTATCCTGACGTCACATGCGTGGCGCAACAATGACAACCGATCTCTCTTGCCAAAATGAACGACTTTCAGATTCAATCTCAGTAAAACAGTGAATGGAACGCAGCGTAAAAATGAAATATAGTTATGCCTTGGAAATAAATAAGTCCAAACTGACCTAAAGATGTAAACAACATCAGAAAAAAAAAAAGAGAACATATTTCCTTATTCTTTATCTGAAATTAAAAACGTCTCTATTGTCATTTATTTGGTACATTATTTAATATGTAGGATGACTATCAGACGGAATAAATGCATATTTTTGGGTTATATCTACAGTTTACGATATTTCAAACACTTTATAAAATTCCTGAAGACCCGCGTTGAGACTCGAACCCATCACCTTCCAAGTGACGAGCAGGTACTGTACAACTTGAGTCTGGCCTGGGTGTACGAATTAAAATTTGGTAGCTGCAGACGGAAATGTGGACCAGAGCAAAGAGGCTGTAACGAACAATGAAATTGATTAGGGACGAAAAGAAAACTGCTGAACAGGAACAGGGTCACCTGTAGGCCCATCTGAGAACCGCCGTGCAGGCCTGGTCCAACTCTACGTCGGGGAAATTTAACTCAGTTGTCTTAAGCCTAGTACACGCGGGCATCTTTCTTGTACCAGAAAGTGAGCACGTTCTTGTACACCCGGACTTGCATCGTGCAAACGGCCGCCGAGTATGTTAGTTAGTAGCACACAAGAGCTTGTATACTAGCTAGTGCCATATAGGGACGATCATATTTTTCACCATCTTTCTTGTACAAATCGAATGTTAACAAAACATATATTTTGTTGGTGATGGCAATAAGCAGATATGTTAATGTTTTTAATACGATAAAATGTTTAATTGTCCCACCATTGTAAATAATTCTGTGTACGAATTTTAAAGATAGCGAGGTTTGAATTTTTTTGTGAGTGATTTTTACTTTCTACATTTTTATATATTTAGTGCTTGAAATATATCTGATTGGACTAAATATTTTTTTTTTTTTTTATGGCAGATGCTTTTGATAACGCACAAATAACCCCCTCAACTCCAAAAACTGCCTCCAAATCATACATAGTTGACATCAACCATCTACTTTGTAGCTCACCAACTAGTGTCGCGTGTATGGATCACACAATTCCGTGCATACTAGCTAGTAGGCACTTTAGTGTCCACTTTCTTGTACAAGAAAGATGCCCGTGTGTACTAGGCTTTAGGCTGCCTTACTGCCGTAGACTGCCTTACGTATAATTTTTAACTAGCATTCCCAGGTGGTGTAGTGGTTAGACAACTCGCTTCCCACCTAGGCGAACCGTGTTCGATTCCAGGCGGGGCCGCTCCCGTATTCTCGTATGGAGGAATCGTACCGAACGATGCCGCTGGTCGACGGGTTTTCTCGGGGATTTCCCGTTTCCCCCGTCCTTTCATTCTGGCGTCGCCCCATAGCTCGCTTCACCCTCATGGACTCTCAAGACTACTCCACTTAACCTTGGTTCCGCCTTGGTAGACGTGTCGCTACGGTCGGCACGCCCATCTCTCGACGTTCTCATGGCGCCGTTACTCAGGCGACAAAGACGTCGTCCGTCACGCCTTCCTGCTCTTTATACATGGCGCGTGTCGACAAAGAAACGGCCCTGCCTTGCAACCGTCGGAGGGAGCTCCTTCTGTCGCGGCCCTGGCAATCACAGCTCGTGTCTCAATTACCGGCGATGTGTTCGAGAATGTCATCAGGCTAGAAAGTCCTGATATCGTGATCACAACAGTCTGCTCCTTTGTCGCGAACATATAACCCCCTTCTTCCAATCCAAGCCTTCTCACTCCTCAGAACTGATTAGATTTTAACACCTGACGAAAAAAAAAAAAAAAAAAAGTGCATGTCGTTCAGTGTTATCGCAAACTACCAAGCTTGCTTTCGATTCATGTCTCAAGTCATGATTTGACAAATACAATATTTTAATTCTTACGGAGTTAAGCTTTTAAAAATAAGAAATATATATAATCGCGACCAAAGGGTTTTAGCTATGAACGCAATACTGCCACAACTAACGTAATAAGGATTTTTAAATACCAGTACGTTTGCTCTTGTTCTTACAACTATCAAATAACATACATAATGAATTGCGTGAAAAACATGTGTCAAGATCATTTCTAAATTATCAGACTTGCAACAGTAAAGAGATTTAATTTTAATTTACCCCACAGTAAAAACAAGTGTATAGTTTAAAAAAAACATTACCTTAATACACTATACTTTTAGGGGAAAATAATTTATTCTGCCACACAGAGCGTGGAACTTGTGCCTTAAAATAAATTCGATGCTAATAGATGCGAATCTCAAATATTATTATAGTTATAGGAATATCTATTTAAAAAATTGGACATTATGCTTTGAATGTCGTTTAAAGTGTTGATTTCTCGGAGGATGTGATAAGTATCTCAGCTAAAGCTTCTCTGTAACCGTTGAAACCATGGTTTAAAGTTCTGGTCAACTGGATGCGGATAATTTTCTGTAGCTGACTGACATGCTAACTACCGGCTGACTTTCCGTATCGTTCTTTGTGCTCGCAGTATTAAAATCTCATTAAGAATTGTAAATCTGTCGCATTGAAAAATAAATTCTGTGCAGAAGTTATTTGCAACAAATGGAAAAGTTTGTACAATTCTTATCCAACGTATCAAATGGTTAATAGGCACGTTTGTTCAAACGATATGTGTTGTAAATATCAACTGATAGTATTTTCTCCTTAAAATTTGTCTGAACGAGGGGGTATTACATTTTGAATCACGCTATTTATAATAGGTTAATCTCCATATTCTCGCCTCGTTTATTTTCCCTTGCATTGCCAATCAGCTTGAAAAATTACGAGTATTCCCTGTGAAAATAAGAACAAAGATTAGTAAAAGAGCAATAACTAATTAATTTAATCCAATTAGATCTTATAAGATCTTTCGCTGTGCGCTTTTCAAAGGACGTCTTTGTTAAACCCGGGAAGAACGACGAACATTTAGGAATGTTTTCTACACAGCTCTTCTGGACTTATTAAACTTTCCTTCACGTCATTTATTTTACACCTATTATACATATTTACTATGCATTTGATATACATAGGTTAATTGCTTAGTAGAATAATTTGTGTTTTACAAGTTTTAACATTTTGAAAGAGCAACAACATACGCGTACAACCGTTTTTTACGAGCTTTTTTTATTTATTGGTCGCATGGGACCGCAGTGGAGTAGTGGTCAGAATGCTCGCCTTCCACCCAGGCGAACCGGGCTCGATTCCAGGTGGGGCCACGCTCGGACTCTCACACGATGCCGCTGGTCGGCGGAACCGCCCCTGCATTCCGGCTCCGCTCCATACTCATCTCATTTCACCCTTATCGGCTCCCAAGATCTCGCTGTTAAGAGCTGCCAAAATCTCTAAACTCACTCTTATCACGTAAACAATGATTCAGTGTTGATTATTCTCTCCTCATCATTTGAAGCCATCAGCACTTTTATATGTTAGGTATTTTTGAGAATTGTGCTAAAAACTCACTTATCCAAGCTGCATATGCGGGATATCCTGAATGTTATTATTGTATATTTTAATATGAATGGTACTTATGGACTTTACCTTTTTTCATCTTATGTTTCATACTGGGAGCTGGCAAAGTTACGAAAAAATCATAAGCAAGAATAATTGTTAACTCGTAGTATAAAGACGGTAAAGGGCTACTTGTGATCGTCTGAACTGAATAGTTTCCATGATAAACATGTTTTGAGACATTATTTACTTTAGAAATTTGTACAATTTCAATAATATTCGAGATTCTCATCTATTAGCAATGTATCTATTTTAAGACACAAGTTAGACGCTCTGTGTAGCAGAATTAATTCTTCTTCCTAGAAAATATAGTATTGAAGGTAAGGTTATTGAAAATTATAAACTTGTTTGATTTGTTGGTCAATTAAAATGAAATCCCTTTGTTACTGCAAGTTTGATGATGTATGTTTTTCACTCAATTTATTATGTATGCTGTTTGATAATTGTAAAAAAAAGGTGGCGACGTACTAATATTTTAAAATTTTTACTATGTTTATTGTGGCAATAGTGCGTATAGCTAAAGCTATTTAGTCTCTCTCCCCCCCCTCTCTCTCTCTCTCGCTCTCTCTCTCTCTCTACACACACACACACACACACACACGCACACACACATAATTTTAAATTTTATTTTAAAAAACTTAAAGTAGTATGAATGAACAAACTGTATTTGAGGAAGAAAGACTTGGACATGAATCTTTTGCAAGCACGGTAGTTTGCGATAACACTGACCCACTTGCACAGTTTTTTTTTCCGAGAGGTGTTCTTAAATTCTAATCAGCTGGCTGCAACTTAACAAAATGATCAGGAGGAAGAGGAAGCCTTCGAACTGCTCTCCTCGTGATTTCTCAAGCGGCTTCAGCCAACACGCGGATTGCTTCGACTTCCCGCCTGCATCTTGGTACCAGTCACGAATTATTTATGTCTCTTCTCTTGCCTAAAAGCTTTCGATCGTTACCATGAAATAAAGGCGCTAGGGAAACGAGGTCTTCCGGGTTGGTTTTTAATTTGAGCGTTCTCCCTCGTAGCGAAGACGGTCGCAGCACACGGCTACAAAACTAAAGAAATGAAAAGAGTTTTTAAATGTCTTGTTTTGTTTCTGGAGATACAAATGTGACGCGGCAAATTAAGAACTTTCGAAATCAGTATCTGAAGAAAAAAAAAAATACTGCCCGTTAAATGCAAGTATATATTAGTGCACAACGTAGGCAAACCGGGTTCAATCCCCGGCCAGTTCACTTCGGATTTTCGCGCGTGGGAATCGTGCTGGATGATGCCGCGGGTCAGCGGGTTTTCTTGGGGACCTCCCGTTTCCCCTGCCCTTTTTATTCCAGAGCTGCTCCATGCTCACCTCTCTTCACCCCCATCGGTGCTCGAGATCTCGATTTTAAGAGCCGCCGAAATTTCGTCACACGCTATTACCGTGCAATTTGGTTTGCAGGCTCTCAGTTCAGTTAGCAGAGAATTAAGTAAAATATGTCTGCGTATTAACGTGGTATTATGCGAGTAATATTTAAATATTTGCACATCTAGTTGGTATTTTTTATTTATACATGTTAGAGCAATTATTATCGGTATATAACACATTTAGGTGTCAAATAATTGAAAGATTTAAATACAGTGTATTTGGACACGTCCAACGAAGAGAGAAATATGCCTATATCATACTTAAAAAGTGTCCCCCGTAGGAAACTCTCTCCTTATTTTGATGACGTTGGTATGCTATTAAAGTACTCTTGCTGTGGTTTTGTACATTCTGGACCCGAACTTTACTTGAATTGCGATTCAAAGAGAGTATAGATGCTGTAGCAGCAACAGTTCTGAAGAAGACAATTGCTTAAGGTGATATTTCTAATTTTTCTGCAGTTTGGTTATCTGAGAGAGGTTTTGAAAAGTGCCCCCGTAATACAATTGTTAGTTGTCAAATCATTATAGTTTTCAAAATATAACACTCAATTCCCTACACAAGAGTGTTATAGGCGGGTTAAAAGTGTCGAATTAGAGCCTAAGCGCGGCATACTGCATTTGTGTTACAAGCTGCGAAAGGAACAAAAACTACTTTTCCTCTACAGTTTATGGTTTAAACCATTTATTAAATAAATGTTAACAGTTTCGCTTGAATGAACAAAAATATATTTACGACAAGTCTGACCCCTATTTTCAGCAAAATTCTGAGTGCCAATACTCGTTCACCTGTTTATAAATCGCACTCATCAGTATGTTCTACACACCATACAGATTGCATTAAATGCAATTTGACTGGGAAAAAATATATAGGAGCAAAGCCTAATATGCTACAGGTTCGGGAAATTAAGACTATTGGGTGTCATATTTTTAAAACTATAATGATTTGACAACTAATAACTGCATTGAGGGGACACTTTTCAAAAGATATTTCAGATAACCAAATAAAAAAAAAATGAAATATCACCTTAACGGTGCTTTTCATTATAGGGTTGCTCCCATCTGCTTTTTTGTTTTTGGTCATCAGCTCACAGCACGAGACGTTTTGAGTTTAAATATTGCTGTTAAATTATTTATATTAGCGATAACATTTCATTCAGGCTAAATATTTATTGTCATGAAGTACGTTATACAGTACAATTAGCTTTTTATTTTTTATTTATGCCAAAACTGTTCCACTTTAAGATACCATTTCTGGCAAATAAAAATTTAGATTTCCTAATTGTTGTGTAAATTTGCGTCATAGTCACAGATTTATTGCTTTTCATAATAGAAGTAAGTTAAAACTAAGATTTATAGAAAAATGAAATAAGATAATAAAAAACCACATGTTTAATTTAATACGTGATTAGCAAATATTATTTCAGAAAGCCCAGAAACAGTGCCAAATAAAAAGAAATATAAAAAATTATTTTGCAACAGTTAAAATACAACAAAAACATTTCTGTATTATTGTACGGACGTCTTGAAGTAGCTGGTGGATTTTTTTTCCAGTATGCATTATCTTGTTTCTGAAGGTAAGATAATTGTTATTGTACGATATTAAAAAAATTAAATTACTCAATTATGTAGCGTCATCAAAACATATGTAACCTGGGAATGTTGGTGGTATAGCCCGAGAGGTTTGGTGTAAAGATGTGTGTGAGTGAGAAAGAAGCGGGTAGACAGTACTCTTGTTGATGATTGGAGGCTGTGGTTTGGGGTCAATATATTTAGGGAAATGTGCAAGGCAGTGTAAAGTGAACTGTCTTAACCTAGCTTATTAATTCTCCCTCGTATTGAGTTGTTTCGGTGAGACTTACAACACTCCCGTCTTATACACATAAAAATTGTATTTTACAGTACGAGGCGATCTTGTTTTTGGAGTTATGTGACAGTGGTGTAGCAGAATTAAATGCAGAAATTTTCTGGGATTTCTACATTGCCGAAGCTGATTACGAGAGAAACAACCAAGGTTGCACGAATGTGAGTAGTTCAAACACTTTTTTTTTTCGTGTGTAATATTTTACCATTAGTTGTTATACCGGTAATGCTAACACATTTCTGAGTTTAATACGACGTGGTCCACATTGCCGGAATGAAAATATAACCAACACTTAACTTCCCTAAAAATTTTTTCATCATACGCTTTACATTTAATTAGCAATCTTTTACTGTCTTCTTCAGTATACGTGAGGTGTGTGGTAGAGGTCATCCAATATTTCCGGTACTTTCTTCTTTCGGTGATAAAAGCAGCATGAAGCTGTTGTGTCATTTATGGCCTCCTCATCGGCTTCGGTGATGGCTGCTCGCAAAATTTCGCCCTGAGAAAGTACTATAAAGCGACGCACTAACTGGTTTATGCCAAAATTTCTTTCTTACTTAATGTGATAAATTTCCCGTAAACCTGCTAAGTTTCCCGCCACAAAAATTTAATTTTTACCGTGCTGATATACGTGTTCTTAGTCTTACGTGACCTACGAGAAGAATAAGGTCGTTATCGATTACGTGTAAGCTTTGTTGCAGTTTTCCAGGTCTTGAACACTGTATTTAAACCGGCATCTTTCCGTACAGTCGTAATAATGTTGATATAATTTTATATCATCTTGGCCTTCTTCTGCTAAAACTGTACACTTTAAGACACTCGCAGATATGTGATCACGTGGATGATGTCCGAAATAACTTTCTTCGGTCTATTCGACTTTGCTTTAAAAAAATTTACTTTTGGAAACATCTATGTAAACTCAGGGATGAACGTGAATTTGAACGTTCCAAACATAATGGAAACCGGAGATAGAATATTTTGGGACGGACCGATAGATGAAATATTGTTGATGTTAAGAAATTATGTTATTACATGGAATAAAGTTTATAACTCTGCCACCGAGTCCAAGCAGAAATGTTCTGCGTGTTATGAATTCTGAAATACACAGTGTGTTTGTTAATTCTTCAGAAAAAATTGGGTTTATCTTCAGTAGCGTATTCTTTGGTTTTGGCGCAGGATTCAGGATTCCGGATCTGTCCGCCATATTGGTAGGCGTCACAACCAGGGCGGCCATGTTGGTCTGTGCAGTCCTCCATCTTTGTTGGCGTCTCAGCAAGGGCTGAATGACATGTTGGATGTTCTTCCCCTCCCCTACCAACAACAAACCCTAGAAATTAGTTTATTAAAAATTATTTTAATACAAAATTTATACAAATTGAAATGTTTCGGCCCACCACCTTCGATTCTTAATAGTTATGTCGGTTTAGAGTGCCATGCAGATCATAATTCTATTTTCTAGTTTTTTCAATCATTTTATAAAAAAAAAAAAAACTAATTTAATGAACATTTCTTAAAGGCCTCGCATCCATCTTCACCTATGAGTAGGGAACTGCAAAATTCCCGTTATCCTTTGGCATCAGACTAAACTTCACAGTACTTTATATACTGGAGCCGATAGAGGTGTACCATGTTACCGTAGCGACAAGCGACCATGCGTCTGCTACTGGCTACTGTGCACTGCTTGCTCTGGGCAACAGCGTGAATGCCTGGCCACGGCTTATTTGTAACCAACAAGAATACCAGGGACGTAACCAACAAGAATACCAGGGACTTACTGAAAGTTTGTCCCTCTATTTTTTCGATCAGTAATGAAACAGTCTAGTAATATGTGGCATATGAAAGCTTCGTACGAAAACAGCACACGGGTAAATCATAGAATGATACATTTCTGAGGCAAAATGTGCTGATGCGTCAGGCGACCGTACTCGGCGAGCGGCCGGGTCGTCAAGCGACCTTACAACTTCTGCTTTGAGGAAGAATAGTCTAAGTTCAAACACACTTTCCCCATTCAGTGCTACATGCGATGCTTCGCCTAACCTTGTTATTTCTCCACTTACGTCGGATGCAGTGTAATAAACGTCACCTGTAATTATTATGAAGTTTATAAACGCAAAAATTGTAGTTTTATTAATATTTTACTTTAGTAAATAAGCAGTTTGATGTTTATAAATATTGTGCTCTAACTATAACACTGAAAATATTTTGTACGACTTTAATTCGACGCCAGATGGAAGTCACTGATAGTAAAATTATTATTGCTTTAAACATCCAGGGTTTGTCGATCGTCGCAATGAGTGAATTGTTACCGTGGGTGGTCGCTAGGGCACTCCCTACGAGAGGCTCTAAGTACACTCTAAATCGGAATCAGTTATTTTTTACTGATTGTCAGTTGAAATTGCTCTATCCGTTATCAGTAGAAAAAGAAAACTACTAATCTCTTCAGTGAAATGAAATCCACAAATACAAACAGTAGAAAATCAGTTATTTATAGTCGATTAATAAAAAGCACAAGGATTGAAAACAGTGAATTACAGTTTGAAATAAATTAGGTATACAATAATTTTGTCGCAAAAAAAGAATAATTTCGTGTACAAGCTCACATGGAAATTCTGGAAGTGGTTGGTATTGAACCGCCACCCCAAAACGCAACACATTTTCTTGTTTATTTTGGCTGACGTTCTACGAACTCTGCTACTTAGCCACCGAGAGAAACGGTCTCGCATTTGCGTAGTAACATAAACTTACATTTGTCTCGTTGCATTGTAAAATGGCGAATACTAGTGTCCATCGATAACCTCGTACATTGAAACCACTATATTTATCCTTTAAAGCACAGAATCCGAACCAAACTAAAGATAGATTGACTTTCGAACTTTGCAAAGACATGTACTTGCGCAGAATATCTATATATTTCGACAACAAGAAATACTTTCACATCACGAAACTTACAGTAATATTTGACATTAAATTTCGTGCTTCAGTACCCATAATAAGAGCACACACATTTGGCAGTGGTAAAGTAGGGCAGTGGATATGGCTGATCATGAAGGTTTCAGCATGCTTTACATTATGGGCGGAGGTTCGAGCCCAACCACGTCCAAAAACGTTATTGTGTAGACAATATTTGTGTTCTGCGACAAAATATATCGTACCTAACATATCACATAGGAATGCTCTGTGCTTATTTATTAATAACAACTATAAATAAGTAGTTTTCTACTACTTGAATTAGTAGATTTCTTTTAACTGATGAATTAGTAATATTTTTTCTACAGATTCCGGATGGAGCAGTTTCAACTGACTATCAGTAAAATATAACTGATTCCGATTTAGAGTGTAGTCGGCGAGAAATATTTAGCAGGATATTATTTATCCATTACAGAAATACGTATACTAAGCTACAGTAAAAGCATTTTTTAAATATATTTCTCATTATTTTTTTATAAAGGGTAAGCATGCCAATCAAAATTGTAGTCTTTGATTTCACCTCATTGGAGAAATTAAGTATTCTTTAAAAAAATGTTAATTAAGTCGCTTTAAAGTTGTTAGCAATATGATACGAAATAATGTTTTTGATACCATTTCTATTATGAAATGATGTGTAAATTTTTAGAAAACATTAACTAACATATATTAGTCAAGAAGGATTCACGAGGAGTTACCGCCGCCGACATGGCTTATTCCTCAAGCTATTTGGAGCAAAAACTGTCACATGAATTTGTCACGAGAATTTGGAAACGCAATACAGTGAACAGCTCCACTAGATTATTGCGTGTGGGGATGGATGACATATATTGTGCACCAAAGGACTGCACAAACACGTGAGGAGCTACTTGCGTGTGTCATGCATGCCGCTACAGAGACAGTCGTGTGCAGCTACATAGAGCGACACGTGTGGTTCATAGCCGTGCCGTCAAGTGTATGGAAGTAGACGGAACGTGTTTTGTAAACTTGTTACACTCTATTTTGATGCTCAACTGTAAACAATAGAGTATGCAGTTACATATAAAAGTAGTTACTTCGACAAGGGTTATTATTTTCCTTCACCTTTCCCATTTTTCGAAATAGTCTGTAAATATTGGGAATAGAACCGACATTCGTATGACACTTTTTGCTCCAAATGACTTGAGGAATAAGCCCTGTGAGTGGCGTAACTCCTCGTGAATCACTCTGTATATTGAAATGTTTGTAATATTTAAATTTTTCTGCATTCTCGACGTTTGCATTTATTGTAAAATGTCTAGGAAATATTTTTATAAAGCAAAGAATATCAGTTGTTTGGCTTTAATTTTGGGGGATATACAACTTACCAGGCGGATTTAGGGTTCAGTATTTAAAGGTGGATATAACTTCGGAACATTTGTTTCTTTAACATGCACTCTTTTGAATATTTTTGCGTCAATTCATCGTGTAAATAATACGTAATGTCAGCAAGACTTTCATCATTCAAACACATACGTGAATGGGATACATTCTTAACTTGCCGTAATTTGCTGTCTATAATTAAAATACTGAAACAATTATATAAACATCCTTATCAGGTGCGGAGGCAAGATTTTGACAGTTAGAGGAAAGTAGTGCCGATATTGTGATTTTGTTAACATAACATTCATTCCTCCTTAAGTGTCATGACACATAAAGCCATATTTTTTACGTTTCAATTGGTTGTTGGCTACGTTTCCCTAAAAAAAATCATTCCCTATGTTAGTGTCTATGGGGTTTTGCCGTTTTCAAGAAGAAAAATTTCCCTGGTTGGTGAATTAAAAAAAGCAAGTGGGGTGGATTTGTTTTTAATTCATGAGCACTTTCATTTTGTTCATATATTTTTTTAACCCATAAAAGGATTTCCTAATAAAATATAATTATTTATTAAAATTGCTGCGTATTTTTATTTATTCCTTCATTTCGCACCGCGAGATTGGGCTCTATATATATATATATATATATATATATATATATATATATATATATATATATATATATATATATATATATATATATATATATATATAGAGAGAGAGAGAGAGAGAGAGAGAGAGATAGAGAGAGAGAAATTGATACATTGGGGGATGGTTGGGCTATTATTATTTACATGTTTCGTTAAAGGATCGGATTTCAGAACCACGAAATTGCTTACGAACAGGAGTAGTGGAACATAGTTTCTTAGACGATACAGCTCGTAGCTCTGGCCACCATCTTCAAATTTTTCCCTCAAAATTTCGCTTTTTTCCTTTAAAATTCCCTTTTTCCATAAAAAAAATTCCCGTTTTCCTTAAACAGTTCCCGTTTTCCTTAAACATTTTCCGTTTTCCCTTAGAAATGAGTAGACTCTTCATGTGCAATACGAAGCCCCGAAATCCAATTTTCGAGCTATTTTTAAGATCTGTGGTGCTTCCTTAATATTTGAAGGCTACCATTCCGTCTTGTATTTTCATGCTCTATCGTTCCATATTGTCATTCTTCCAGTCCATCTCATTCTCTCTTTCCTTTCTCTCTTGTCGCCTTCTCCGCCCGCCGTATACAGTACGTAGTTCCTTCATCGCCTGCTACAGCGCCTGCCATTACGTTAAACGCCCTTACCCAAGTTAACGTAGTCGGCAACGTGAGTCTGCTGAAGGAAAACTGACGAAGAGGAAATATTAAAGCTCTCGATTAAACAACTTTTACTGTGTGCACGTGGTTAAAAATTGGAGATGAATGGCGTAACCAGGAGACGACGAGCTAAGCCCTGCCTAGTAACGCTGAATTACCTGCCACTGCCCGCACTCACCTAGAATTCTCACTGTGACTTACTTTTGGTTGTTGTACCCAGGATTGCACCTGAACTCCAGGTTGATGAGAAAGTCGTATTGGTCTGAATAAAAGAGAAACACACACAGTCCCCGCCTTTTTACTCAAAGCAACATGCTCTTTTCTATTGCACGTAAACACTTTAAAAGGGTTTTTACCCACTTTGGTTCTTGTGGAATCTTTGTAGGTTATTAGCCGTAATCAAAAACGATTCTGATTTTGATGATATTGTTGTTTGTATGGCTCAACTCTCCTGTGTAGTCTCCCTACTCCGTCACAACTAGCTATACTGTGATTACTTCTGGAATTAATTGGATAGCTGCTGCGAGATTCTAGGCTCTCCTGTGGTTATCTACCCCTGATGACAGATGCCACTGAGACACCGCAGCAACTTAGGTAGTCTAGCCACTAAGACACCGCGGCACCTTGGATAGTGTAACCACTGAGACATGGCAGGACCTCGGGTAATCTAGCCACTGAGTCACCGTCGCATCTCGAATAATCTAGCCACTGTGTCCCTGAAGCACCTCGGGTTGTCTAGCCACTGAATCACTGCGGCACCTTGGGTAGCCTAGGCACTGAATCATTGTGACACCTTGAGCAGTCTATCCACTAACTCACCGCGGCACCTCGAGTAATCCAGTCACTATGATACCGCGGCACCTTGAGTAGTCTAGCCACTGAGAAACCGTGGTACCTCGGATAATCTAGTCACTGAGACAATGCGGCACCTCAGTCAATCTAGCCACTGAATCACCTAGGCACATTAATTAGTCTAGCCACTAAATCCCCGTGAAACCTCGGGTAATCTAGCACTAAGATACCGCGGCACCTTGAGCAGTTTAGCCACTGAGAAAACGCGGCACCTCGGGTAGTCTAGCCACTAAATCATCGCGGAACCTCGGGTAGTATAGCCACTTAATCATCGCGGCACTTTGGGTAGTCTAGCCACTTAATCATCGCGGAACCTTGGGTAGTCTAGCCACTGAGACACCACAGCACCTCGGGTAATATAGCAACTGAGAAACCACGGAACCTCGATAAATCGAGCCACTGAGACACCGCGGCGCCTTGGGTAGTCTAGTCACTGAGGCACAGTGGCACCTTGAGTAATCTAGCAACTGAGAAACCACGGAACCTCGAGAAATCGAGCCACTGAGACACCGTGGCACCTTTAGGTTGTCTACCCACTGAATCACCGCGGAACCATATGTAGTCTAGCCACTAAGTCACCGCGACATCTATAGGTTGTATAGTTACTGACACAATGCGGCACGATTGGTAGTCTAGCCACTGAGACACTGCGACACCTTTTTTAGTCTAGCCACTGAGACACCGCGGCTCCTTGGGCTGTCTAGCCACTGAGTCACTATGGTACCTTGGGTAGTCTAGCCACTGAGAAACCTCGGCACCTCGGGTAGCCTAGGCACTGATTCACTGCGACACCTTGGGCAGTCTATCCACTAACTCACCGCGGCACCTCGAGTAATCCAGCCACTATGATACCGCAGCACCTCGGGTAGTCTTGCCACTGAGGCACCGCGGCACCTCTGGTAGTCTAGCCACTTATATACCGTGGCACCTCGGGTAATCTAGCCAATGAGACACCGCGGCACCTTGGTTAGTCTAGTCACTGAGACACCGCGGCACCTTGGGTAAACTAGTCACTGATATAGTACACCGCGGCACCTTGGGTTGTCTAGCATCTTATACACCGCAGCACCTTGGGTTGCCTAGCCACTGAAACACCGCGGCACCCTTTGATTGTCTAGCCACTGAGTCACCGCGGCACCTTTTGGTAGGATTACCACTGATTCATCGCGGAACCAATTGCTTGTTTAGTCACTGAGTCACCGTAGCACCTTGGGTAATCTAGTCGCTGATATACACCGCGGCACCTTGGGTAGCCTAGCCTCTTATGCACCGCGGCACCTCAGGTACTTTAGCCACTGAGACACCGCGGCACGTCGGGTCATCTAGCCACTGAATCACCCCGGCACCTTTTGGTAGTCTAAACACTGAATCACCGCGGCACCTTTATGTTGTCTAGCCCCTGAATCACCGCGGCAAATTGTAGTTGTATAGCCACTGAGTCACCGTGCCAACTTTTGGTTGTCTAGTCACTGTATCACCGCGGCACCTTCTTGTTGTGTTGGCATTGTGTCAGCGTGGCACCTTAATGCTGTCTAACCACTGTGTCACCGCGGCACCTTTTGGTAGAATAACCACTGATTCACCGCGGCACCATTTGCTTGTTTAGTCACTGAGTCACCGCGGCACCTTTTGGTTGTCTAGCCACTCAGTCACCGGGACACTTTGAGCTAGATTACCCGAGGTGCCGCTGTGATTCAATGTCTAGACTACCCAAGATGCAGCGGTGATTTAGTGGCTAGACAACCAAAATGCGCCACGTTGACTCAGTGGCTAGACAACCAATATGTGCCGTGGTGACCGGAAGTGGCTAAACAACCTGAAGGTTCCGCGGTGATTCAGTGACTTGACAACCTAAAGGTCACATAGTGATACAGTGGCTAGACAACTAAAAGATCCCGCGGTGATTCAGTGTATAGACTACCCAATGTGCCGCGGCGATTCAGTGTCTAGACAACCAAAGGTGCCGCGTTTACTCAATGGCTAAACAACTAAAAGGTGCCGCAGGTACTCAGTGGCTATACAAACAAAAGGTGCCGCGGTTATTCAGTGGCTAGATAACCATAAATGTGCAATGGTGTTTCAGTGACAAGACAACCATAAAGATGCAGCGGTGATTCAGTGTTGGGACTACCCGAGGTGCCATGGTGTTTCAGTGGATATACTACACAAAGGTGCCGCGGTGATTCAGTGGCATGACTACCCAAGGTGCAGCGGTGTCTCGGTCGCTAGACTACCCGAGGTGCCACGGTGTCTCAGTGGCTATATTACCCATGGTGCCGCGGTGACTTTGTGGCTAGGTGCCGTGGTTCAACAGTGGCCAGACAACTTAAAGATGCCACACTGATTCAGCGGTTAGACAACCCAAGGCTCCGCTGTGTATCAGTGGCTAGACAACCCAAGGTGACGCGGCGATTCACTGTTAAAACTACCCAAGGTGCCGAGGTGATTCAGTGGCTAGATTTCCCAAGGTGCCGCGGTGTCTCAGTGACCAGACAACCAAAGGGTTCCACGGTGATTCAGTGACTATACAACCTAAAATTACCGCGGTGATTCAGTGGTTAGACTACCCAAGATGCCGCAGAGATTTAGTGGCCAGTTTACACAAGGTGCTGAGGTGTCTCAGTGTCCACAGTACCAAAGGTGCCGCGGTGTCTCAGTGGCAAGACTACCAAAGGTGCCGCGGTGTCACAGTTGGTATACTACCAAAGGTGCCGCGATGATACAGTGGCTAGACTACCATAGGTGCCGCGGTGATTCAGTGTCTAGACTACCCAAGTTGCAGCGGTGTCTCAGTAGCTAGACTATGTACCGAGGTGTCTCAGTGGCTAGACTACCCAGATGACGCGGTGATTCAGTGTTAAAACTACTCAAGGTGCCGAGGTGATTCAGTGGCTCGATTTCCCAAGGTCCCGAGGTGTGTCAGTGGCGAGACTAACCAAGGTGCCGCGGTGTCTCAGTGGCTAGATTAACCAAGGTGCCACGGTGTCTCAGTGACTAGACTAACCAGGGTGGTGCGGTGTCTCAGTGGCCAGACTAAATAAGGTGTCGCGGTGTCTCAGTGCAGAGGGAACTGTCTTCTTTTCCATGGCGTTGCCGAAAAACCAGGTGAAAATGTGACATATGCGGTTTTCAAAATAATGAAAGAAACGCTGGACATCAACATAGATCAAAGTGCCTTCGACCGCGCACACAGAATATGCAAATCAAACAGATCTGCTGCCCAGACCATCAAAGAAGGCAGAAGACCGATCATAGTGAAATTTGCGAGTTACCAGTTTCGTTCTATGGCATTCCATGCTAAAAGAGCCCCCAAGAACACACCCTTCATCATTACCGAATCGCTGACAACGGATAGACAGCACGCCTTCAAATCCGCAAAATAAAAATTTGGTCCACGCAGGTGTTGGACACAAGATGGCAGAATTGTTGTTCTGCACACGAACCACCGTTTTTACTTATCATCTATGCGTAACTTATTAACATTCAGTATATCCATCTACCGGTGCTAGTCCTGTGCTAGAATTTCATAATTTTTAATTATGTGCGTAAGCTTGTGTGCATGTGTGTGTGATCTCAAGCCCTTGTATCTACATCACTGCAGTCGCCCTGCATCTTTGTTATATGGAATACAATGGCAAGTCTTCCTCACTTAGTTATAATAATTTAGTTAATTTTTCGAGTCCATGATCAACAATAGTAAAAGCAAGTTGGTAACACTGAGGCCCACTACAAAGTTTTTTCTATAATTGTGCTCTCTACCCGCGACCCGACCTTTCAGCTGCTCGTCTCCCCCACCCTCCACAACCCCCCAGTGCGACTCGCCAGTTACACTTCCCCCAGCTAAGGGCACTCCCTCCAGACCTCCCACTAACAGTCGCATTAGTAATGGTCAGCTTGTTACCTCTTCTGGCCCAGAAATCACAAGTACTATACTCTCGCAGAGGCTAACTCACAATCTAGAGCTTTCCACGCGGCACATTTCAACAGCCAGTCGCTACTCGGCCACATTGACGAGTTTAGAGCAATTTTTAGTCCTCTAAATTTTAATGTAATATTAGTGTCGAAACATGGCTTAAGGAGAGTCTCCCATCTTCGCTTGTTGACTTGCCGAGTTATAATTTATACAGATTTGATCGACAAGGTAAAGAAGGCGGGGGCGTGGCAGTTTATGTGCATAATGATATTACAGTTAAAACTATATGTAGCTCTCCTAGCCCTTACTGCGCAAAACCTGAGTATTTAATTCTTGAATTAAACATTTCCATACAAAAATTGCTGATTGTTGTTGTTTACAAACCCCTAAGATATGGTCCATGGATGACTTAGAAAACGACCTATATGCGATACTTCCTAGTAATGTTAATGTATTGATTATGGGTGATTTTAATACCGACCTCTTAACAGAATCACGCAAAACATTGCTCCTTACTAATCTCTTCTCCTCATGTAATCTAGTATAATGTCCGCTTGAAGCCACCCACCATACAAATAACGCGGACACTCTGCTTGACCTTATATTCACGTCAAAAGCTTACAAAGTCTTACACTGGGGACAAATCAGTGTGCCGGGTTTATTTCACCACGACCTCATACATGTAACCTATTCATTTCGTACTCCAAAATTTTTACCGAAAATTATCACCTACAGAGATTTGGAAAGGATTTACACGCCACATTTTATTAACGATGCTTCTAAAATATAGTGGAGTAACATAGATTATTTGTATACAGTGGTGACAAACTAAATCATGTGAACACCTTATTATACAAACTTATTGATAAGCACATTCCGAAACAAACTAAGTTGGTTTCTCGTGCACCAGCACCGTGGATGACCCAGGAAATCAAAGCTTTAATGGCCGATCGGGATAATGCTTTTCGTAGATATAAATCTTCTAAGAGAAAAAATGATTTCCTTGTATCTGTGAGTTTCGAGGAATACCGTTTACTCAGAAACCGGTGTACCCAAACCATTAGAACGGCTAAGATTGCGTACGTTTGCCACTTGATACAACCAAACTAATCCCCACGGCATTTATGGAGCAGTGTTAAAAATATGGGTGTAAAGTTTAAAGACACTAAAAACTATTGCCAAAAACTCAATCCACGTGCTGACGAACTTAATACTCATTTCACAGCTCCATGTACCCGTATTACTTCTGAAACAACAGATGAAGCATTGTCTCTTATTAAAGCCCACACTTGCTGTGTAGACGAACATTTTTACTGCAATGTCGTCACGCCTGTTGACGTTCTGAAAGCTATCAGACGAATTAAAATTAAGGCCGAGGGTAGTGAGAGAATTTCAATTGACATGATAAACCTTGCCTTGCCGTTTGTCTTAGAAGCGATAACTAAAATATTTAATTATTCGCTGGTCACAGGCAGCTTTCTAACTCAGTGGATATCTGCTTTAGTAATACCGATCCCGAAGACAAATAAACCTCAATGTGCCAGTGACTATAGACCCATAAGCATTCTTCCCACAATTTCCAAAGCCCTTGAATATATTGCACACCAACAGATAACAAGGTACATTATTTAAAATAACCTGATGGTCGACAATCAGTCTGGTTTCAGAAAAGGCTTCAGCACTTATACAGCTCTTCTTCCTGTCACTGATGACATAAAATATAACATGGATAACTGTTTGATAACGATTTTGATATTATTAGATTTTAGCAAAGCATTCGATTTCGTAGACCATGGGCTATTATTTGCCAAGCTAAAATCATATTTTAATTTCTCCGAAATATCGTTAGAATGGATTAAAAGTTACTTGTGTGGCCGTTATCAGAGAGTTGTCTGCGGAGAACAACAATCTACTTAACGCACAGTTAAAACTGGAGTTCCCCAGTGCTCTGTTCTGGGATCGCTTCTATTTTCTATTTTTATTAATGACATCCCTCAGGCACTTAAACATTGTAAATACCATCTTTATGCAGACGATTTCCAAATCTACCTGCCAGCTCATCCCGGTAATATTACGTTCTCAATTAACACAATTAACCATGAATTGTCAAACATCTTAGAATGGTCAATAAAGCACGGTCTAATATTAAACCCTAAGAAATCCCAGAGCATTATAATTGGATCCAAGAAACTACTCACATCACCAAAAATCACTAGCACCTCTAATATACTTGACGGCGTACCTATTCCTCTACCAAAGTTCGTAAAAAACCCAGGCGTAATATTATGTGAAACTTTGGCGAGAGCATGTCACTTACATCTGTAGACAAACAAATGTCACTTTACATTCATTAAGAAGGCTTTAAAAAATTTTACCTGCGAAATTGATGAAAACCTTAACAGAATCATTAATAATTCCACACCTTGATTGTGCTGATAAAGTCTTCAGTGATCTGCATGAAGATCTAGCTCAAAGGCTTCAGAAAATACAAAACAACTGTGTACGACTAATTTTTAATCTTAAAAAGAAAGACCATATCACCAAATACAGACACTCTCTCTCATGGCTTGATTTAAAAAATCGGCGATCATTGCACAAGATCTGCTTGTTAAAAAATTAGTTTTAACAGGATGTCCTCGATAACTTTTGTCTCGTTTCTTACCGCCCAATGCATCAAACACTCGTTCTTTCGATCAACAGAAGCTTCTAGTACCAAAACACAACTCATTTTACGCTTCATCTTTCATCGTCACCGCAACCAAACTTTGGAATTGCTTACCTCAGGAAGCCGGAGATACAATTTCAATCACTAAATTAAAAAAAAAAAATGTTATAACAGCTTGGTCACGCTATAAATATTTAAATAAACTTGAAATGTAGGTCTGATATAAACAAACAAAATATTTATTGTGGAGGTTCCTCTTTTAGAATACCTGTAACTTATTTGCTTTCTGCTTCATGCGGCTGTAGTGGTGTTTCTGATGCTTATGTTACTGTTTAATTAATTAAATGTATTGTTAATGTATGTAGATGTGTGAATTAGCATGTGCGAGTACACGTATTAATTTTATTTTATGTATATTTCTAGGTAGCTGATAATTTTAGACTTTTTATATTACAATTTTAAATGTCTTACATTAACTAATTTTTTTTTTGTCTTTTTCCCGTGTTTAAATAGTTATATGCTGTGATTTCCTGTCCTTCAGTAATCCTTAAAATAAATTTCAGTTTTAGAACTTTTGCTAGTCAATGTTATCTTGTAGTTTAATTTTATAAATAGTACAATTATATGTATATGGATATATGTAAGATGTGTATATGGTTTTTTATATGCATGTTTGTGTTAATCGTGTAAGTTCACTATTAAGGTTAATTTTATTTTACGTAAGTTGCTTTTATATATTTCATATAAGCTTCTTTCTAAGTTTATAGTAGACATTAAGTTCTGTGTCATTGTTTTATTTCCGAAACATCTATAAAAAATATTTATTTTTAAAAAACTTACATTTCCGGAGGTCCTCCCAGCATCACCAATTACTTACCTCTGTTTATCCAGCCAACACTGCGCAGTTCTGAGATGATGTCGTTACCAGTTTCGAGGACGAAATTTTTAGTAGCAGCATCCCCGGATCGTTCGGGTTCGCCAACAGATTGAATTATTCTTCTACCAGTATCACACGTTTCATAATTTCCTAGTATGAGACAACCTCCATCTTCGTCATTGTGAGGACGCAGCTTGAGGATACTTTGCCCGAATTTTGATATGCTGTAACTCATTGTTGACACCTGGCGATGAACTGATCGAACCCGCACCTGTACCTTCCATTATATAAGGGACAATCCTTTACGATTGACAAAAATCTATATTTCTTTTTCCAGCCCAAGGCACACATGGTTGAAATCTGATAGCACCCTGTCTGTATTGACGTGATAGTCGTAAACGTGGCATAAATTAGTGTCGTCCATGCGAAACAGCACCAACACATTATAGGCTGTTCACGATAAAGTGAGCACTTTTTAAGGCCCGCCCAACAGGCATTAACCACTAATAAATATATCTTATTGCAGCCTCGGGCATTAAGTTTTGAGGGTGGTCAAATGTATAAACTGTGTTTATTGTTCACATTGCAATGCTTATATTAAAAAGCAGCAGGAAGGACATTTGATGAAAGGAAAAATTTAGAAGGGCCTTAAAAAGTGCTCACTTTACCGTGAACAGCTTATAGTATTATTGCGAAGCATCTGTTTGGGTATGTACTAATAAGTCTGTTCTAGGTACACAGTCTACTTATGAATGTTGTCCAATGCTAAAATATTATTGAATACAAGTTTGTTTCTCGCAGGCAACGTCGTCGAAGACAGATATCGAGTTTGACAGTGCTTCGCTCAGAGGTACGACGGCTCAGTTATCACTACATGGAAAATAACCCATGCCTTCCACGGCCTGCAGTACTCGTGCCAATCGCCGGTATTTCGGTTACTGGAGAGATTTCGAATACAGGTATACATTATCGAACCAAAACCCATTCTCTTCTTCCAGCAGGCTCAGTAAGGCACACGTTTTCCCGCAAATTGATGGTCCAGTGATGATGCACCTCACGGTATCCGAAAAAAGGCTTCCATGTCACGATTCGTGGGAGATAGCTTCATATTCGGTATGAATTCGTATGGGCAGAGTAACATATTGCTTGACTATCTGTATACTGTTTTCGTCTGCTTGGTTTATGTCATACATTGGGGGAGAAGGAGGAGGACGATGAGGAGTAGGAGGAGGTAGTATACATAAGCCTCTTGATGACATTAAGCACATTTTAGAATGTCTATTCAAACTATCACTCCGAGTAAACCTTCTCGGGCAGAATTCGCACTGAAATGTCATATTGGAATATGTGATAAGTCCGTACTGTTCTAAATCTAGAATGATACTGAAACGAAAATGTATGAAAGGGTCGTATTTAAAATTTTCTTGCTCAATTGACCGCAATGCTTCGAATAGGTAAGACCATAGCTGGAAGCGGGGTCGTCGATACGCTGATCAAAAATCTACCATTCGAGTTGCACACTCCCGGATACAGGTTATATGGGCCAGGAACTAAGCTAGCTAAAAGGCTGTCACGCAACAAGATGAGCATAAACGCCCTGGACAAGGCGTGCAAGCAGCACGACATCGCCTATTCCCAGCACAACTATCTGCAAGCCAGACACTGGGTAGACAAGATACTTGCACAGAAGGCGGACGAAACAAGAAAATCATAAGCCGCGCTGGGAGAAAAAATTGCTGCGCGGGGCGTTTCCAGCTCGATGAACGCCAAAGTGAAGGTGGGCATGGGAGATAAGAGCAAACGAAAGAAACAAGTGCAAAGAAAAGCTGTTACAAAAGGAAGACGAGCGTACAAGGTTTCTATTGATTTTGCTTGCACTCGGGGCCCTCGGAGGCATAATTGGAGCCACGAGTGGTATCGTCCGAGCTGTCACACACCATCGAACGAACGGAAGCAGTTGTCCGTGATACAAAGACACAATGCAAACATGGAAGCTATCGCTATGGGTAGAAAAAAACTGGCAAGCCCTCTACCTAAGGCCATACCCAGTAGGAGGCGGAACTGTTCAAAAGCCATGCAGTAGAAAGAGGCAATAAAGAAATCTATGCTGAAAAGAGTACTTGCGAATGTAGATTTGGAACTGTTTGCACGCAAATTGAAAATACCTAATTTTAGAGGAGTGTTTATGAGAGATGATTTGCCCGTTAATCCCAAGAGACACGAATGTGCCGTAATTAATCTGGATACGACAGCAGGGCCGGGCACACACTGGATAGCGTATGTAAAAAAGGATAAACAAGCAGGCTATTATGACAGTTTTGGGAATTTGCGTCCTCCGCCCGAATTCCGCAAGCATTTGAAATATACCAAAATAACATACAATTACGAAATGGAGCAGCTGCCTAACAAGTGGAACTGCGGACATTTGCGCCTTCACTTCCTGGTTCGCTCGTACAAATAATTGTATAAAAGGTTATACACCTTGAGGAAACCATCAGTCATGTCGATAATCCTTACCTTGACGGGCCATAGCTCCGAGCTGTGTGCGGTAAACTTTCCGCCCCTCGACCTGGAGGAGAATAGAGCATAAGCCCACTGGCTCTTATGAAATAGACGATATTGCAAGGTACATTGAAGATTCGCTGTCCCCCGACACAGAATTCGAACTACGTGGGTATCCCAATATTCTGAAGAGTGTTATCAGATGCACCAAAGATATCGACTTTACGAAACCGGATACAATTGGACCTATGCTGGGGTTCGAACCACACACTTGTCGATGCAGCCTGTTAAAATTTTGCCAATCAACGTGATACGAATAACCTGCAATTTGGCGAGCGGTACGTACCTCAATGGCAGGCCGAGCAATACGCTGCACGAATTTTCGCCTATGGTCCCTCCAGGTTATAAACTGGTCGTGGCACCGCAAAGCATCATTTACGTTCCGGTCGTCGCGAAGAGAGCACACGAAGTGGTGGTGACAGTCGTCGACCAGCGAAACTTTCGAAAGGAAATCACTCTACGCCTGCATTTGAGAAGATGGGAATATGATTCACGCCGACCAGAAGCTATAAAAGAACATATCGTGCAAAACCTGCAATCAGTGTGTCACAGGTCTCCAAGGAGTTAACACGTGCTAGCGAGATTATCCTCTGCAATCTCGGCTACGAGGTCGATCGCCATTCATTCCCTAAACTACAAAGAGCCAGCCATTTTTGAAGACAGCATAACGAAGGTGGAACTTCATGCGTACCAGCCATTCATAATCAGGCCATACACACTACTATCGGATGTTTGGATAGCTGTCCACCCCAAGATATCTACACTCTTCCTTGCCAGGCTTTCTTGTGGATCAGGGGGACTCCGAGGAAATATGATGGGTCCAATCCAGCATTGACGAAAATCACGAACAATGGAATTCTTCACCTGATCGATCGCATCGCCTACTTTCTCAACAGTGCCCAGGTGGACCAGTCGCGAGAAGAGGGTATAACCTCAACGATAAAAAAATTTCATTTGGCTCACGCCGAATGAGCTGTCTGCAGCCAAGATGGCAGGCTGGGGAATCGAAGATGATTACAGTGTTCCCATTTATGCCGAAGGCAGGTTGAAAGTACGTGTCCCACTCTCCATGCTACTAGGATTTGCCGAAGACTACAAATTAACTATCTTCAATCTGAAGCAGGAGCTGGTGATAATGCTCGCCAATACACATGTGGATACCATCGTGGGCATTGGAGAAAACCTGGTGACAGTGGAATTGAAACTACACTCTATCGAATGGACGCTGCCTCATGTGCCGTTAAACACTGAAGAACGCATACACATGTTGCAGAATGTGAAAGATGGTAAACACATCAAAGTGGCTTTCATGTCGTGGAGTCTGGAGTCATACCCCATATTTCCAGCAAGCTAGCGCATCAACTGGATGGTGAAGTCCAGCTCTGCTTCTGAGAAACCGAGGTACATTATTGTTGGTGCTGCAGACCAGAAGACAGCACAATGTAAGAGTGAGCCGTTCGCAGTTCGAAACATGCCAAATAGAAAATGTGAAAATATTTCTGAATAGCGAAAGCTACCCATACGTAAACATGAACACGAACTTTGTAAATGGCCACCTTGACCTAACCACCACGTCGCTTGGCTTGCACGTTCACCCAACTTGACTCCGCTAGACTACTTCCTGTGGGGCCACATGGAGGGCTTGATTTACAAGACCCCTGTGGAATAAGACTAAGACCTGCCGGCGCGAATTATGGCTGCGGCGGACTTTGGACTTCCAGGTATTGGTGATCGTGTGTACCAGAACATGGTATGTGGGTACCGTGTTTGTGTAGACGTCGCTGGTTGTCACATCGAGCCCTTCTTGTATGTGGACCCAGAAGAAAAACAACGTACAGTATGTTGCAGACGTGAGAGAAGTCAACATATGATGTGGTGGTGTTTTGTTTGTCACGGGGAAACGGTACGTTTCCGCATCTAAGTTCCTATGCAAAACGTAATTGTCTTGGTCCCCAATACAAGTCCTTACATTGTGTAATGGGAATTTAGACACATTCTGTATAGGACAGTGAATTTTTAAAGTGCTACCAAAAAATAACGCCAATTTTGCTGGACCGTACTGATAGGTTAATTGGTCTGAAAAAGTTACCAGCATGATTGTGTTACTTATATATTAATTCGTGAACCTACAGAAGTCGAAGTAAACAAACTCAGTGTTGACAAAAATAAACGCCTGTAGTAGCAGGATGGCTGACGGTACGTATGGCGCGTATACAAAGCGTGTAAGGCGAGAAGAATTAATGGAATCTGTGTTCTTGGTGCTATAGTATGATGTTCTCAATGCGGCCAAAATTACACCTTACCCTAATTATTAAAACAAAAACTTGTACACTTGCAGATTATTCTATGCACATGTAAACGACGAGAATTTCAGAATGTGCACGAGTGGTTAAACAAGGATTTTCCTTGGAACCTCTTTTTCAGTATGCGAATCGCCACTGCCGGGCAAACTGTTAGAGTAGTAAAGTACCTTGTACTATTCAGAAAAGGATTATCACTACTTTGGGTATTTTGCAATATATGTATACGGGTTAAAACTTTTAAGAAAATTTAAAAATTATAGAGCTTTGAAAAGAATGTTTTACAGAAATATTATTCGTGTTGCCTTACATCAAATCTGGTCATAAAATGCAACATTTAATATGACGTTTACACATGGAAAATAAAATGTTTAACTATGGATCTCGGGGCATACCAGTCAGTGTGTGCAGTGGTGTTTGATCATATCTGTGTTTCAGGTGCGGGATGGGGTTACAGATAGAGACTCGAGTCTATAGGCTATTCACGGTAGAGTGAGCCATTTTATAGCCCTCTTCATTTGGAATAATAGTCAATCAATATATTTTATTTTAATCTTAGATGTTAACTTCCGAGTGCGGTGGAGTATACACGCTGCGTTTATTACTTACATGGCAATATTTATTTCAAAAGCTTGTTAAAGGATACAAATGGATGAAAGAAAACATTAACTAGTGCCTCAAAAGTGCCCACTTTACCGTGAACAAAGAGTGGATCGCTTTTTCAAAACTCTGCTGGAAAGTAGCTGAGAAGGGGAATAAATATTCAGGAGATTTCCCCTTTTTAAAAAAATGTAATAGTAATGATCAACATTTTGTTGTTTAGATATTTTCCCCCTTTTGTTCATTCATATCTTAACACGATAAAAAAATATTCCGCTTTTGCATGGGGTGTAATTTTGCTTTAATTAAGATCACTATAGCTGCGCAAATTATCACCGTTATAAAAAGTGGGGCAATAACAATTTTGGAGCGGTAAAAATGCTATGTTATGAATCACCCATCAATTTTCTGGTAAGGAGTTGGCGGGGGTGGGTGGGGGGCTGCTGTTGGAGGTACGATGTCCCCCCCACCCGCTTATGTTCTTGCACCCTTGTAGTGTATCCGTTACAGAGTTTGCAAGGATTTTGGTCAAAGGCAGATTTCAGAAGGGGTTCAATTTATCGTGTACCAAGTGTTGGGATCTTCACCTAGTAGTATAGGTATGCCGATTTTGAGGCATGTTTCATGAGTAGGATTCAGGATTCGTCCGCCATCTTGGATGACATTACGAATTTCGCATGTTTTCCCTCAAAATTTCTCTTTTTCACTTATATTTCCCTTTTCCCTTAAATATTTCCTATTCATCCCACAAAAAAAAAATCCACCCCCAAATTGCAAAACGAAACCCCAAAAGGCAGTTTTTGAGCCATTGAAGCAATTTGGGAGCTCGCTGAGGACCAGAGGACATGCCCGCCCCCTCCCCCAACCCAACACTTAACTAAGCTCACTTCACCCCTCCACACCCCACAACCCTAACAATTATATGAGACGGTTACTCCGTCTCGTTTAAATTTCGGTGGCACTTTTATGATTGACTGTTCGTATAGGTATTTTTATAGGCTGGCCAGCCATATTAAATATCCTCTTATGTATTCCAGCCATAGTAATTATTTTTATACTTATTCTTAGCGAATATCAGTTTATATTATTTATTTTATTAGTGTGTGTTTTTATATTACGTCTCGTGTAGTTTTAATCATGTTAAAAGCCAGCTGAGCGTGCGCGATGCCAGCGCTGGCCACTTGGCGTGGTGGCAGCGTGAGGCAGGTAGGAGGGTCGTCCAGCAGTCTTCGGCCGTGAAACATGTGTGTGGCGAGAATATGACTTAGCAGAATGGGCCACTGTTTTAAGCTCGAGTTGTGATGAGTTCGGTGTATGCAATGCTCACGAGTTGCATGATAAGTTGGTCGCTAAAAGTTTCGCCGCCGGATAAAAATTTTAATTCGGTATCCATGGTTTATTTGGCCTGTCTGAAATCTACAAAATCGAAGAACGTATAACGTTGCCCTACCCCTCGGTTATCACTCCACCCTAATCTCATCCCACCCCAACCCCCCACAGCTGGCAATTATTATAAAAAATCGCAAATATCTATATAAAAAACTATAAAATCGAAGAATATATATAACGTTAACCTCACTCATCCCTTCACCCTACCCATCAACTCCTAATACTACCTACAAAGCCTCCAATTATAAAAAATTGAAAGAAAACACAAAAAAATAGAAAAATTTATTATAAAGATCGAGCAACGTAAAACGTTAACTTCACACTCACTGCAACACTCTAACCAACCACCCACCCCCTCACCAAAATCCACATAGTCATAAAAATTCGAGAACGATCGTAAAAATAAACGAAAAATTGATTCTAAAAATCTAAGAACATATGACACTAACCTCACATTCATCCCACCACCTTCACCTCACCCCCTCTCCAGCCCATCCCCTAGCCATTATTATAAAATCGAGAAAAATCACAAAAAAATCTCTAAAAATCGAGGAACCTATAATGTTACTCCACCCTCCCACTGCTCAACACCATCACCCTAACCATCGACCCATACTACCTCTACATACACACCTTCCAATCATAAAAACAATAGAGAAAATAGCAAAAAATTAATTCTAAACTCAAGGAAAATCTTACATTGATGATCCCCTGACCATCATGTTGGTTGTTGACAACCTTGGCATTGACCCCAATAACCTTGAAAACTAAAAATCGAGAAAAAAATTGTAAACATTGAAAGACAATAATAAAATTTAGGAGCATATTACATCACTGACTCCGAAGCCATGTTGGTTGCTGGTGGCCTTGACCTTGATCCTAACAATATTAAACTCAAAAATCGAGAGAAAAAATCTTTTACGAATAAATTAGAACAAACTGTCGAGCATAGGCCTATTACATGCATATTACAATAAACCAAGATGGATGTGTGTGACACTGAGAGATCCATTCTCGTAAAGATGACAGATCACAATCACTTCCTAGTACGACAATCAGCAGCCGACTGAACATACACCTCTATATTTCATTGGTTATATAGAGGAGAGTTGGATCAAACAGGGCACGTAGTGTTTAATTGCTCGTAACGTCTCTGGTTATTAAACCAGAGTATTCACTGTTTACAGCAAAACATCTTCAATGTCTGTATTGATATTTATGATATGAAATTCCAGCTTCCTGCTTCGAGAAATGAAAAATTATTATTTTTCTCTCATGTTGCAAAGTACTCTGTTTATGTATTATAGTCTGACAAAACGGGATACACCAATATCGTATATGTTAATGCGGGTTATTAGATATGTGACAAACCTTATAATCGAAAAGTGTTTACAATATCATTGTGCATTATTTTTTTAATATACATGTTTATCACATTTTACCCTTAAAACATTTGCAAACATCACTTTTGTGAATTCCATTGCTACAAGCATCATTTTATGTGCATTTTACTGGAGAAAATACCTAGAATTACACACTTCGAGTGGCAGTGCAAGTTATAAGGCACACTTAAATTGCAAGCATCATCTAATCTCTTTGTAACCTACCAGTATACCATCAAGTTTACAATAACTTATCATTTGCAATAATCACATGTGTAAGGTCCAACATCATCAATGTCCATTCCTGCACATTGTTCATGTGCCCATCCATCGCACAAAACTCACGTAATCCACTCTTATTCTGATTTGGAGCTTGAATGTAATTCATCACTTCCAGTATATTCCTCCGCCTCATACCAACAAAGATTCACCAAGTCTAGAAATTACAAAAAAAAGGGACAATTCGCCACATTCGTGCACACTCAGTGTAGTTATATTTGCACGGGAACGATTTCTTACTAGGTATTACCAACACACCTAATTTCTCCCTCTTTTTATTCATATTAATTTTAAAACAATATTAAAACTTATAGATAAAATATAAGTAAAAGTTTATTTTATTCAAAAATAAGATACTTTTTTAAAATGCTAACACAAGTATAAAACTCTCATGATACATCACATATTTAGGAAACAACCAAGCACGTAATGCAGGGGGCGATTTTTCAAAGATTTGATATAAAAAAGTGTGAAGAAACCGCGAATTAACCTTAGTCGATCAGCTGGTGTAGGCTGTTCACGATAAAGTGAACACTTTCGAAATCAACCTTAGAAAAAAGTCACTGCTCCTGCCTGCATACATTTTACCGGGCGCTCTGAGTGAAATGCGCCCAATTAAATTGGTAACGATGGGTGGGGAAAGTAGTTACGTATCTTAACGTCGAATAAAAAGTTTTAGGCTATCATTTATGTTAAATTAATTTTTTTTTTCGCTTTCTGTTTTCTTTATTGCACCGAAGTGTAAAAATGAGCATATTTGTAAAATATTTACTTTTCTAATAATTTCGCAATTCCACTTGACCGTCACATGAATAACGCGGTGATACCCATGACAACGTGAATATTACATAAGGCGGAAGAATACACAACGTGCACGCAAGTAGATCTTAAGCGGGGCTTTCAAAAGTGCTCATTTTATCGCGAATAACCTATGACCGAGTTGAGGACTTTGAGGAGTTGGGTTACAGACGGTGCACGCACGCACGCACGCACAACACACACGCACATATATGTGTATATTAGTTTCATTTACTTTTTTTTTTTTTTTTTTTTGTGTGTGCAGAACTGAGAAAGAATAGAATTAATGAGAAGAAAACATCTTCACCTCCTTCATCACTTGCCCGATTTTCAGTCTGGGGTCGACGGGAATCTTGAATATTAGGAAAGACGATGCTATTGTGAAGTGAAAACTTTGGTTCTCAACTTAATAAGAGTCGCCACAATGGACAGTTTCGATAATCCGACACACGATATTTCATCCCAATTAAATGATAATCAAGGAACGTGATCACCGTTATGACAAAAGTTTTAGAAATATTTTCTGTAATGTGAAAAATCATTAGTATAGGCATTCATTAATCAGCATTTTCTCTGAACATATACAACAGCAAAACACTAGTTGCATGTACTGAATTCGTATATAGCCAGTTTTGTGGCTACAAGTAGTGGGGTAGTTTTTCATAATTTTGTATTCTAAAACAAATATATTATATTAGCTTAAAGCAGCAGCCTAAACATAAACGTGCCTGTAGTCGCGGAAGTGCAAAACTAGTGATGCTGTGGTGTATTAATATTCAGTTTATTTTCGAAGATGTCTATGATACGGGATATATGACGTGCCATCGTATTTCCATAAGGGGCAATTCTTCCAGCCCCAGGGTACGGGAAACCCCCCACAACAATAATTGCACACCCTAGTGCAGACGGCCACAAATACATCAATTACGGTGGCCGATGCTGAACCCTACGTCAAAACATATATAGGCTGTTCACGGTAATGTGAGCACTTTTTAAGGCCCTTCTAAAAATTTTCCTTTCATCCAATTTCCATCTTCCTGCTGCGTTTTAATATAAATATTGCACTCTGACCAATAAACACATTATATACATTTCACCACTCTCAAAATTTAACGCCTGAGACTGCAATATGATATATTTATTATTGGTTTTTGCTTTTTGGGAGGGCCTTAAAAAGTGCTCACTTTACCGTGAACAGCCTAAACCAAAATAGTTTTTAAAGGGAAAATAAATTCCTCCGTGCAGGACACAAAATTAATCAGGAAGTTATTTACACGCTCGGAACAAAAAATACAGCCGGGGGCAACATAGTTAACCGGTGATTTGCACTGTTTTGTAGGCAGTTTCGTTCGTCCGGGGCCTATTTAATTTCCATCAAGTACAGGGGATGTGATCGGCCTTGTTTCTACAACAGTGCGAATCCCGAATTACTAGTGGTGTTTGCTGTTGGAGGACAAGGGGAGGGGGGGGGGATGTCGGGCGAGAGCAGTATTTGTTATCGGACAAGTAAAGCAAGCGTGCCAACAAGCAGTCGCTTTTGTTTGGGAACGTCGCGACTACATCACATCACTGACGTGCGCGCTTCGTGTGCTCGTGCGGCGTTTGACACCGTTACCACGTCGGGTGTTTCGTGTGCTTTTTTCCTGTTGGCGATCGTGAGCAGCTGTCCCCGGCCTGGTTGCTGAATTCTTCCTGCACCGGAAGTCCGTAAGTAAAGTGTAGGGGAACCTAACCTTCTGCTGTTCTGTTTGTAGGCTAATCAGAAATGTGACGGGATGCTCACATAACTAAACTTGAAAATTGAAGCGGTACAAATATTCTTAATTTAGCCGTGCACTTCTCCCGTGATAGCATTTCCAGTGTGGTTTAGACAGTTGCTCGCGTCTTTGATACCCAGTTAACATTTTGGATTCGCCGTGACATACCGTCGAATGGGGATACTTTGAGTATTTTGTTAATTTTGACCAAAAATTAAACGAGTGTGGAAGGACATCTTGGAATGTCTGTAGTGCGCTCATATTTCCAGTTTATTTTATTAAGTATGTCTTTAATTAAAAGCAGTAAAATATCACTGCTGACAACGTTAAATTTCTTAAATGAATTTTACCACAAAATTTTGTTATTTTGACGGTCGATGAAATTACCTGATGTGGATACACTGAATAGAAGCACTTGAATATTTGCTGTTTTAATGAGTGGTCAAAGTTTCCCAACAAGGGGATAACATTAACCACTTTAAAAAAAATCATCCAAAACCTGTTAAAGAACGAGAAAACAAATATCTTAGCTTTTAGATTGTCAGCTCCAAATGTGCAATACTTGTTTTACGTTAATTCAATACACGCAATATTTTCAACTTAATAACAAAATTTGTTAAAATATCCCCCAATGACGGCAGTGAAAAGAAAAGGGCTTAGTTTTTTCCTGGAATCTTCTGTGTGTACAAAAAAACTTTAATTGTGTTTTTGGGAATCGTTATCGGTAATGTTATACGAGACGTATGCTTGTCATGACTTTACCATTAACCATGTTGTACCAAAATGAAATTTTCCAATTATTATTCGGCGTCAAGTATTATTTGTTTTCTTCAGGAATAATTGTTCTTAGGGGAGGTAAATACGAAACATTTTGGTTAACATATCCACTTATGACGTTAATATAATTTAACATACTGACTTTATTAAATAAATGTTAGTGTTTTTATCCGGAATACACGATGAAGAATCGGTGGAAGATTTTAAAGGATATCTCGCCCTAGTTAAGCTATTGGTGATAAACGGTCAGGTGATTAACCTGAACGGAAAATTACTAGTTCTGCTAACGACTCCTGCTTGGTGCCCTAAAGAGCTATAAAAACGATAGCGTACCCACGAATATATTATAATTTGATTTAAACGCACATACCAATGCTGTTCTCTAACGAGCCACACTTCCGTCGCTATTTAACGATGTCATAAATGCGTGCCATTTAAACGGGCATTTAAAGTTTGGTTAATTACTTTGAAAGTAATAAAAAGTGCAGCCCACTCATGATGGATGTAGTTGGCATTTTATTGAAATTTAATTAACTTATTGGAGACCTAGGATGTGAAACCTGCAGGAAAGTGTGGAGCTTACTGTTCAATACATTCACGCAGAAATAGCCGAAGCAAAATGCAAACTATTTATTACCTGCCCGCCCTTGTCAGAAAATCATGCTTGTGTTGCATACTTCATTACTCCTTAAAATATGGCATTTACAGCTTAAAACTTAGCATACCAAAAGTAGGCCAGTTTTACCTAGAAGTCAAGAACACGTGGCGCTTATCGAAGTTTGGAGGCTTGAAATGCATTACGTGTTTTGCCATATGCCAGTTGTTTCTACTACCTCTAAAGAAAAAAAAAACTAAAATCCATAGACCCCACCTCCACTTTTCTGTTATAACAAGTCCCGGACCACACGCATTAAAAAAAAAAATATTGTTGTCGTTATAAAATACGGTATTATTTATAACATGTTATAAAACACGACATTTTTGAGGACATTTGCAAGAATGAGAGTAATTAAGGCGTTTGATGTTTGTGTTAGTGGTGGCTACAGACCGCCTAAACTGGTTTCAATGGACTTCCAGCATCAGATGACCATCGATGGGAAAATTGCCCTTCGCTGTTATAAGACTGACGTATATTCTAATAGATTGCATTTCTAAATTCCATTCTAAAAATAATACTGAAAAGCTATTGGCTGAAGCTAACTTTTAAAATACATACGTAGTATACTTTTATAAGCTTTTGTCAAGCATTTTATAGATCGATAAGATTTCAAAACATAAAACAATAAAACATTTAAGCAAAAATAGCAATGTAGTTAATTTTATCACAAAACTAATGGAAAACCACAAACACGCGTAGAAGCAAAATAGCCACTATACTTACTACCAACTACTCAAAACATATTCAAACAGATGCGTATTTCTTTTGTCAATAAACTGTAATTTGAATCACTTTTACTGTCTTACACGTAGCTATTACTTTCTTCATCGAATACCACCTCCGATAATTTCTGGGAACATTCCAGTATGTATTCGTACTCCATTTTAATTTTGTGGCTTACCCTCTACATTTTACCCATCATAATGTGACTTTCCTTAGATTCGTCATTGAACTGTGCTGTCATCTGTAGACGTGCAGCTTAATCTATTGTAATATGTTACACGAAAGGAATTCTCATTACGTTTGCATACGTTAACTCAATAATACATATTTTAAATGCGAGTTTCTTATTACTACATCCTTCAACTATTTACTGTTTTCTTATTTTTCATTACACAGACGTTACAGTTTACGGGTACTGACATAACGTTTTCATAAAATTGTTTACTGGAACAATAAGGTAGAAAAAAAAACAGTTGGCACTGTAATATACTGTTTTTACAAACTATTAAGAGGATTGTGCACTGAAACATTTTATTTGTGAAATCGTTGTTTGCGCGTATTCGCGTATCTCGGTAAATAATATTTTGTAAATAAGACTTTTTGCTATAAAAGGCAAAAAAAAACTATTATATATGTCTGTATGTGTTTACTTTTAACGTATTAAGTATATTCATTGAGAACGATATTCATGAAAATGGTTAAATATCGCATTCTTTTAAAGCTCGCCTATGCAGTTTCCTTAAGCTGCAAGAGAGAAGTACAAACATACGGGCGTAGTTTAATCTGTGGGCTTTCATTGCATTTAATAAAACCCCACTGTTACATATCTGATTCACACAGTACAGGACCATTACGAAAACACTGCAAGCCTTGAGCGTAGGAGCGATGAGGCATTAGGCGTGCATGTTCGTGTCGCCCGTATCGCTCCCTGACTTCTTGACCTTGAATGCTCTGGTGCACATTCCTCTTAAAGGGAATGGTGCATGAAAGCAGTACATTTACCCGATTTTAGATAGAAGTCGTTTTTTAAACGGTTCATCGAAATTTTTGGCTCGACAAGATGTAAATAATAATTTTCAACGCCTTTTTACGTTGTCAGATTTTCACGCCCTTCGTTATTCTAGGAGCACTGATGGAAAAAAAAAAATATTTTTTCTTATCTTCAATCATAGCTCTAAGAATAACGAACGCAGAGAATTTTTAACCATGTAATAAGGTGTTCAAAATTGTTATCTAAGTCTTGTCGAACCAAAAATTTCGAAAAATCCCCTTTAAAACAAATTGGGCCAAAAATTATATAAGTATACGATTTTTGTGCACCATTCCACTTAAGGCCGCACGAGACTTGCACGCTAACAGCCACAATATCGGGATGATATACTGATGCAAGGAATGAAGCGACACGAGGCTGTTGAGAGTGAACAGCGTGGTTCTCTTCGCCGCTCGTAAACTTCACGTCAATCATTTTTTCCCTCTCCTGATTTCTAAGGAAGGATTAAGTCTAGAGACCGAGGCGTGATCCCGCGGTGTTAAGTCGGAGTGGACCCGGGCTGAGCGATGCCAGCGTGCAAAAAAATAAAGATTGTTGGCAGTGATGGAACTGTTTCTTCCTCTCTCCTCGCCCTGCAGTTCCACCAACCCTCTAGACGCTGTTTTTATTGTGCCGGCTCTTCTTTACGACGTTCGCGACTGCACACTCAGGACCTCCTCCCCCACAACCCGGTCCGGATGTCGAGGGGGGGAGGGAGACGGGCGCAGAGGAAGAGAACCCACCCTCCCAAAAAAAAAAAATACACGTCGTGGAAGGGGGAGGGGAACGCCAGCTGTCCCAGTGGTGCTATCTGTCGGGATGTGATGGAAGCTGCCTGACGGCCATGCTTCGCTTAACTCTCTCGCGCCCGTAAGTTCGTTTGTCTCGGGGATGGACGCACACAAGCGCGTGTGTGGCGCAACACATCCGTCTCTTGAAACTTTCAGGGTGCACTCTCGCCGCCACTTGGGCCCTTCGCAAGCAGCTGATTTCATGCTGTGTTCGAATTGGAATTTCTAGTTTACCGAAATGTCATGTGGCCAGAATTAGTCAACTGAAACAACGTGTTTTCTATTTTATTTTTTAGTTACTAATATATTAAATTACCAAATCGCAACCATCTTTGAACAAGTGACTCGACGGCGTCCGAAAATGAACGTTAAAAATACTTAGAGTGCGTGGCATTAATAGATGCCAAATAGAATAGCTGTGTTCCACAGACTTATGGAAACCAGCACAAAGAAACTAGGAAAGATAACTGCTTCCACCAACTTGATGAACATATATTTTGCCTTATTAGTGCATTTATTTTTGCATTATATCTTGCGCCGAAATAACATGTGAAACTTTATGGCCGAAGAAATATCTCGATGGAAAAACATCATTCTCATAATTTTTGTTCAAAACGTTAGTAAAATCAGGTATACAGGATTGCCCTTTGTTGGGTTTTCTGTGTTGACTTCCATAAGTTTGTAGCATAGAGTCAGTGGCGTGTGGTGAGTTTTTTCACACGGTAAGCAATTTCCACCAACAAACGCAACTTCCAACTTCGCTTACCCGCCAAATGCATTTACCATTTTATAATTCCTAACATAAGTTATATAGACGGAAACGAAATGAATGTAATAATAATTAAACTGAATAGTATTTAGAGAGTATATTGCAAATTATAAGAAAACTCCAGTGTGTTATAGCACCATTACGAAAAGTGTAAAGAGCTCACTTTGGCGCGAACAGCCTATAGTACCATTACATCTAAGCTGTACAGTTCAACTCGACGTATTGTGTCATGATGTGGTTTCTCACCCAACTGCCTCCATTGACGATTCGTGTTAGTAGTGTTAAGTAACCCAATTTGGAACACTTGGTGGCTGGAAGACACAACACTGACCAGTCCCCTTACTGACTGGTGAATACATGTGTAAGTGTGTAAGTTGATCACATGGTTCTGTGGTTATAGATGAGTTATCAAAATGTTCGTATGGCCGCCATTTTAAAAATAAGTGACCGACCCACGTAAAACATATATGTTTATTTGATCACCGTGGTGAATCTTCTTTGCCAAATTAGGTAGTAATAGTTATATTGTTTCCGGACATGACACAATATATTGTGTAGCGCTACCTTACCATATGACAGACAAAAAGAGACAGTGTATCAGCATGTTTAGTACATGTAGGTGATACGTTCAACACGCCAAGTTTGGTTGAAATTGGTCAAACAGTATGGTACACTGTATACCAAATGAACCCAAAATATTTGTATAGTCACCATGTCAAAAAAAGTTTTTTACGCATTTCAATCGCTTATGTTAACATGGCATACATAGTATTAAATACAGTATACAAAGGCCACCAATTTAAAAATAAATCCCTGGCCCAATTAATTCATATCAGCGTACTTCTTGTTTGTCAGATTTGTTAGGAATGTGTTGCGCTATATTACAAAAAGTTGAACGAAATTGGTTATTTCTTGGCATATTAATATTTAGGCGATATGTTCTTCATATCAAATTTAACAGAATTAGATTATATGTATGTGTGTGGATATATACCAAATATTAAAAAGAAATATTTGGCATGGTTTTGAAAATGTAGTAAGTTTCACATTAATCTTAAATGTATAAAGTATCATGGTATACTTTATGCCTTAAAGGTACTAGTTACCTTCAAAATGTGGCAGGAATCTATTGTGTAATTTCCGAGATATGATGTAAAAGATTGTTTTCATGATGTGCTACCTTCCACAATGGCGAACCAATAAGAACCTACCTTCCTAGTTTAAAGACGTACATGATTAAATGTGAAAATAAAGATTTGGTATTACCTAGTAAAATAATTCCCCAGATATGAAATAGTGTCCTATTGTATTAAAATAGCAACCGTTTTGAAAATGAGCAAACTGCTTGGCAGAACATTGCAAAATTGGTTGTCCTTACTAAGTTTTGTGTGTACCGAATATGGTGAAATATGTTTCACGGGTTCGAATGTTATTATAAGCGGACATACAGTACATCAGAGACAGACATAGACATTTGCGTGATTACATAAGCCCATTTTCCCAAGGAAAGTAGCTTAAAGTTAAATTGTATTGAATGTTTCTAGTTAATCAAGGAAATATGGTGGAAAAATCCTTTATTTAGAATTACTAAACAACCGTTAAATACAGCAGCGCCACACTATTTTCGAAATATATTGTTTATGAGAGAAAATAAATTATCGTAGGAAAAATAAATAAATGGTTTGAATATTATAAGCTGAGTATAAAGTTTTTTTTGTGTGTTAATGTTTAAATGGATTCAGGAAGTGTTTCCTACAACTAGGGGCGTACCCTGTTAGGTTCGCTCGCATGTCTTGGTTTCACAGACTTCTTTGTGGGTGTCATTATTTTCGTTTTTCCTTAAAGAATATAGCTTAATGATAATTAATTAAACATTTTGTTGCTTCAGCAATGCAATGAGATACCGTTTAAAGTAAAATGTTTAGTTTGACTTCATGCTTCATACTCTAACGCAGAAGAAAACAATGAGAATTAGAAGTCTGGCTGTCGGAAGAAAGTTTGCCTCCGCTTGAGAGATAATTTAGGTAACGCCACACAAAAAAAATCCCTACTGGAATCACCCTCCAAAATATTGTGTTGCTTTCGTTGCCTTTTCTAAAACATGCGGTAATAAGTAATCTTCTTGCTTCGCAACTAGTATAACAAATATTTACTTATCTCTGGCATGGGGACAATATATTGTGTAATCATGTTCGAATCCTATTTATGCCTATATTCACGATGAATTCACACGTCACACGTTATGATTGTTTAATTTTGTGTGGAGTGTATGAAGTCAGGAATGCGATTCCCTAACGCACAATATACAGGCTACGTAAAGAAACATACAGTGTGTGCTGTCATGATTACGAGCGGTACACGCAGCGACGTGTGCAGAGCTCAAGGCAGGCGCCAGTGCATATACAGTAGTTAGATGGCGGAGGTCAAGTTGGCCAGGCTGTTGTAGCAGCCTGCCTGTCTACGTGGGTCCCTCGCAGATCCAAGTCTTACACTGCCGTTTTGATGGCGTGGAGTATAAGACATAGCCATGATCTTTGCTGTAAACGGTTGGTTATATAAATATCTAAAACCCATTTCAGAAATTGTCCAAATTCAAATCCCTAAGAAAATGAAGAAGGTTCGAATGTTTTCTCGATGATGTTTTGTGAACCTACGAAACGAAAAAGTATGGATAAAAATTAACCTGTGTCACTGACAAAAAAAAAATGTTTCTTACATTCTCAACAAACATTTGTTAAATCCAAACAGGTTCAATAATTTAATAGTCAGTGAAATATATCACACTATGTTCTCTTTGCGTACATAATGTGTTATTACGCTTTATGCCGCGGTTAATAATCTCACGCGTCATTTTCAATGAAGAGTGAATTGGGATATGAAACCAATTCCATCTACACAGTAACCATCTTTGAGTAGTAATATTTAATTGATTTCTTGGAAACAGAACTATCAGAAATATAAACTTGCGAACCATGTTGAGAACTGTTAAAATAACATGTTATAACAATGTTATAACAATGGCGAGGTCATTTCATTATATTTCGTTTCCCAACAAACCTGAGCTTTTATTCACTTTTGGGAATGTCCCAGTAGCATTACAACTATAAATGTTCAGACAACACAAATCAGTTTATACAAACTATATTCTGTATTTTGAGAGTTAATCGACAAATATTTGGCAATCACCATAGAAGACGATATTACGAGAGTTGAGCAATATTAACTATATAACAATATAATGGTTTGCTTAAGTTTTTTGAAGGGGTAGAAATGAAGTACAAATTAGACACAGTGTTAAAAATGGTTGAATGCAGTCCATTCCCCCGAGGCGTTCATGAACAGCATCTACTCTTATTGACTATAACAACACAAGTTTCTTCTTATGTTTTTCTTTTTAGCTTTAACAACTCTGGGAAGATTTGCAAAGCAAATAATGGTAATGAATTCGATATTTTATTTTTTAAATCTAACAAATAAAATTTATTTATTTTTTAAATTTCAGTTATCCTAGAGACAAAAAACAGACTATTAATTCAACGGGACAATTTTATAGCAATATTCTACAAAAATACAGATTAAAAAAGTTGGTGAGAGCATATTTCTGATAGGATGATCTAAATACTAAACATTGTAAACTCTAAATGTCAGTGCCGCTGAACTGTCGCTATAAACATGGTTAGCGTACACGAAGATAGAGAGGGAAGTGCGTGCAGCGAGCAAGAAACTCGCGGGGTTGCCAGGTGTACAGATCCGTTTGAGTCAATGTCTGGAACTTACAACTCATTACTTCACGCTATGAGGCGCGTGGCGAGTGGCAAGGCGTTTTAATTGCCCCTGACCATACGGAGAAGATATCAAGCAAATATCTGTCATAACCGCGGCAAAAATACATTGAAAGTGAAGTGGCTCGGTTTTACGCAGTAAAGAAAGCGGGAAATCAGTTCACGTATTGTTTATTTCTTATATGTATGCCGACTTACGTACATATCTGCTAAAGGCTGTTCACTCTAAAGTGAGCACTTTTGAGGCATTAGTTACTTTTTTTCTTTCAGCCATTTTAAACTTATAACCACCTTTTTAAATAAATATGGCCATGTATGCAATAAACACAGTGTGTATATTCTACCGCACTCTGAAGTTAGTCTAAGGCTAAAGTAATATATATATTTATTGACTATTACTCCAGATAAAAGGGTTTTCAAAAACGCCCAATATACCGTAAATGGCCTATAAAACGCAGGCAACCACGGCGTAGATAGAAACACTCTAACTTACAAAATAAAAACTCTTAGCAAGGGTGTTTTCGCAGTTAAACTGAATGCATTCTATCCCAATGCATGTGAAGTGGGAGGTAGAAAAGACCTACAGTGCCAATCAATGATTTACAAAAACCACGCTGTTCTGTATACATACTTCAGACATTTTGCAGCAAAGGTTTACTAACAAAAATCAAAGCGAATAAAACAATGTGTATCGGTTTTAATTGTAGGTTTAAGAAACACGTAGAGTCCATACATACAAAAACATAAAATAACGTCTTACAAAAACAAACATGATTAAACCCCAAAGAATTCATACGAACCATTACAAGTAACAAATGTTTTCATACGCTCTAATGACTCCTATAGTACTTCTCATCTAGGCGACTGTGCAATGTAATGTAAAATGATAAACAAGTACAAACATGCTGAGACAAACCGAGGAGTGGATGGCCAAATGTACTTTCGCGTAGAGAAGAAAGTTATATTGTGAAACAAATCAGTCGGAGATCTTTTACTAGTCCATGCGCTATTGCAAGAGACCTACGAAAAACTTTCAAAGTCACTGTCACCAATGAAAGTGAGAAGTGTGTTCAGCAATAGTGACTATAATGCAAGAACACCATAGAAGTAATCGTACATAGGCGTAGGCATAAGAAAAGACAACTTCACGAAGGTATATTTACAGAACGATTACTGGACAGACTTAATATTTCCAGATGAGAGAAAATTCAAGGTTTTCGATCATGACAGCCAGCCATAAGTGTGGAGAAAATCGAATAAAGAGATAAATCCCCAACATTATCGTCCTACCGTCAAACATGGTGGGGGTTCAGTTACGGTGTAAGGGTACATGAGTGCATGTGGTGTAATTGAACTGAAGTTTATATATTGACGATTGGATCAATAAAACTATATTAAGGTGTTTAACATAATTTGCAACCTAATGCCATACAACTTAATGTAGTAATGCACATTTTACCAGGATAATGGTACTAAGCGTAAATCCTGTGCAACACGAATATAGCTGCTGTATAATTGTCCTCGTGTAATATAAACTGCACCCCATCCCTCAAACTTAAATTCAATAGAACATATTTGGGGATACTTAGACATAAAGCTACGAAAACATCATATTTCAAGCACACGGGACTTGAAGGAGAAAATCCTTCATGAGTGGGACAATATCCCTCCTAGTGGCATACAAACGGTAGTAAAGTCAATGCCAGCGCGTTTGAGAAGCGTTCTGAAGCAAAAGTGAGGACTTGCTAAATATCAAATGGAGAATTTATTTTGTTTGTGTTGATGTACGAAAACATTTGTTCTTCGTACGTAGGTGCATGAATATTTCTGATTCGGAAAACGTGCATTTATTTACATTTGTGTAATATAGTGCTTTTTTTTTTCTTTTATAAGGATTGTTTTTTATTTGTTAAATTTGATGAAATGGAATACAAAATACAGCTGGACGCATACGTGTGTGTCAACATAAGTGCTTATTGTACAGACGTCGTGAAAGGAACAGGACGTTTGAATATTTGTGATCGTCACTGTATATACACATTAGGGTTTCAACAATCCTTAATTTTACCAATGATACTAAACCGAAAAGAAATGGTATACAATTCAAAGATACATATTTTCTAAAAATAATTATAATACGTAGTATATTTTCCCTCCTGACGTCAACGTTCACTCGGTAGCACTGTTTGCAAGATAATGGTCTATAAGCTGGATGCTTTATGTTAAAATCACAGACACCACAAAATGTTTGTTACTTCGGTATCGGAAATTACGTAAAATTCCAAAATAAACAGCGAATGTTAGAAATATGTTTATTTTTCTTAATGACGTCCTTAAATTCAATATAAACTATATTTAATTCGCTGCGCCCAGTTGTTTTTAAAGTGTTCAATCAGTGAAATTGTTTCACTGAAACAATAAGTGGTTTTCCACCGATTCTAAGTGGATATACTTTCACTGATTCGAGCAGTTAAATTTCACAGCGAATCAGTGGTTTTTCACTAATACGAATTAAAAGTGTACCTATAGGTATGTTGCCACATTCTTTAAAAAATTGTAGCCTAAGCATTATTCAATGCTGTATTTAAAAACATGTGGTCAATTTCTGCATTCTTTCAAGAACATTATTATTACACATAAATAATTTCACCAAGCACGACGAACAATACAGATTACTGTATTCACATTTTAAAAAAAAATTATGTAAGTTAAGATTGCCATTTCAAGTTTCGGAAATAATATTTACTTTTCTGACGATTTATATGCATTGTACACAGTATTATTTTATTCCAATGCATACAATGCTTGGAGAATCATCTTGCAGATGAAGGTAGCATCAGAAGATGAATTAAGTGTCATCAGGAAGCAGAATTTAATGTAAGGAAATCCGTGTATTGCTTTTATAAGCGATGCAAGCTTGCCTAAGCGTTCATACGGGCATTCACACAGTACTCCTAGAGTTTTAAGCTTGACAGAGTAAATTAAGGTAATAAACAGTTTTATGGCATTCTAATGTTAGTTCTAGTTTAGTTTTGAATTTTTTACTAGATAGTGTCGTATTTGTCTTTAGTTTAAATGTTTGAAAAATCATTACTTGGTTTAAAAGTTTTTCGCTAAATAATATATTTACGTATTTTTTTAATAATGCGTAAGTGCATTAAGTTCCTATATACGAAAATGAAAAGCAGCGCCGAGTTTTAGATCAGAGTAGGTTAATTTGTAGTAAAATAAACCGTACTTCAACGAACATGAATGTAGATTGTATTTTGTTTTTCTTCAAATTGATAAAACAAATATTCTATATATTATTTTAATTCTTCTTCTGTACTGATATATGTGTTGCGATTTGGCATTTTGTGAAAACTTGTAATGAAATTCATGATTCTCATACATTTCAGCTGATTCAGTGATATGACATATTAATCGAAATGATATAATCACAACTAAAAGACGACATGTATATACAACAACAACAACAACAACGAGATACAAACTATGCACAACAGTGTACCCCATTTGATCTTGACAACTATGAAATGTATGAAAACTATATGTAAGGAAAATATTGCAAATCTTCAAGGCCAAGTAATTCCTCAACGCAATCGTGCTCAGTTGTAGGCAAATTCTGTAGACAATGAATTCTGTACAACATCGCGGTTGTACAGGCTAACAGCGTCAATTTTTAGGAATGTACTCAAACGAAAAAAACCTACCCTCTACGACAGTCGCTTTTATTCCAGACAAATCTAGGAGCAGCAAGTACTTGTAGGAGACGACAGACTTAGGGAAATCTAGTGTTTTAAAAAACCGGTGAATAAATTTTCTAATTTTTCACTAGTGAATGGGATGATAACATTTGCCTTACAGTAGGAAAAAAACGGAAACTGAAATTGAGCAAGGAAAAATACTGTTAGGTCGACTTCCACATATAGGGTTACTTTCGAACTGCAGGCAGGAAATGCTACGATTTCATCGTATTCTTGAATGCAGATCTATTTGTGGGAGGTATAGAACATGACAAGAAATTATAGGATTAAATATTACATCCCCTAATGCGTACATTTTACTACGAATATACATTATATTGCCGGAAATGGTAGATGGTGAGATCCCTCTATGACTAGGGTTAGAGAAATTAATTTCATTTCAGACGTTATAGACAAAAAACGAATATAAAGGATCAGTAGAACTACACATAACTGTAAGTTTAGCTATAGGCGAATACTTAGCATTTAATCTACATTTGGTAAGCAGCTATCACTTTGGAATGAAATACATATAAAAGCTTATTTTGGAATTTTATATGCAGTAAAACTGTGTGAAAGTGTGTCTCGGTATGTCGCCGGCTTTAATTTTTAATTGTCGATTACTCAATACGTACATTTACTTCATGTACGTTTATCCTAAACACTTTGTTTACAAGATATAAAATAGTGAGCATTTTAATGGCCACAAATATATTATAGTGGCAGTTTGTGCTACTGCTTGACAGTACAAAATACTGTGCAATTTTACATCACCAGGGTTGCCACATTTTTTCCATTGGAAAATTTCCTCACATCTCCCTGATTTCCAGACAAAAATAATATTTTTTCCCTGACCTTTTTCTAACATTTTTGTTTCTGTACTTTGCTTTATAACACACTTTTAAACGAAAATACTTCTCTGATCTTACAAAATTGATCACTACATAGACTGCCTAATGCCTAAGCATTTAGTCCACAATCATTAAAACAATTTAATATGATAATGCAGCGGTGCACAATTGATGAAATAACTGACAAACATATCATGCATACCACAATTCCCTGACATTTAGATAACTTGTTTAAAATTCCCTGACATTTCCCTGACAGTTTTTAAATTCCCTGACATTTCCCTGTTTTCCAGGTTTTCCAAACCTGTGGCAACCCTGATCACGCTTTTGTCAGATGTTAAATGTAGCCCTCAGTTTTACATGTGTTATGTCATGGTCTCTAAAAATAAGTTATAATTACTTTTGGCTACTAGTGTTGTTAACATAAAACTGCAGAATATAATGTGTTCTTATTGCTGGTGCTTAAATTGGTCGTAGGCCTATTGAGAAATATATGTTAAAAGTAACAATTGCAATTAAAATTAAGTCCCTCTAATTTGCTTTTCTAACAAAGCTTTGAGATTTTAAGTTTAAGATTTTAAAGTTAAATTTTACAATGTTTTTGGTCTGGAACGAAAAGGGTTTACAATACTAATTCCCATTATTATTCAGTTGTTAATATGAAAAATATTTTCCAACCATATAAAGATTCAGAAATTTAAATAAATCATTTTATTCGAGGTAATTTTCCAGATTGAAAAATATTTTATTATTATCTGCTCCTTCTGTGGTTGTTCAAGAAGGGAATGTGGTGGTTTAGTGGTAAGTACACCAGCGAGTCCCACCCACGGCATTGCATCTGAATCTCGAACACACATGAACACGGTTCGAATACTGGCATACGAGAACTGTGGTGTATATTGTAGATGGCGTGTGTAGTATTACAGGTAGCTCCGTTTCTCTAAACTAATACCATATCAGTTCTTCTTTACGTGCTTCACTTGTTGTTCACATGTTAAACTTACATTGTATCCTATTGATTCTAAACAACGTTTAGTTTCGTTATGTCAAAGTTTCACTAACCAATAATTTTATTGTTCCAATGCCATACTTTACAAGTCGGCTTTTGCATGAATTAAAAATATACTATTTTTGAAGGCACTCAATTTACTCACACCACAAAAGATAGCCACCATGTTTATATGTATCTATAATCTGATGACTTTCTCTTGTTCCGGCACTGTGTGATTATGGTTGTTAAATTTAAAACGCGAAATTAAATGGAGACCATAATTACTCACAGCTAAAGGTATTAATTTTATTATTGAACTTCGTCATTTCTTTTACATGTTCTCACATTCCTTAATTTTATTTTTTTTGCTCTCCTATTTGAGACGAAAATAATTCTATGGCAGAAACATATAACGACACTTGAGTACTACAGCAACAAAAGCAGAGGACGATGTGCACGTTCTAGCCCCCTCCCCTCCCCCCTCATCACGACTGACAATCTGTTAACGTGGCAACGTTTCACTACTAGCACTTCATAGCCGTGTCTGCTGCGGCGGTCAGCAGAGCGCTAGATTCATTGCGCTAGATTCATTACACTGGCAGGGCATATTTAACTGGCATTGAAGCTATACTGGTGTTCTTTGGGGCTTCATTCATTTTAAAGTTAGTTCACGATAAAGTGAGCACTTTTGAAATCAACCTTAGAAAACGTCACTGCTCCTACCTGCATATATTTTAACGGGCGTCCTGAGTGACATGCGTCCAATAAAATTGGTAGCCATGAATGGAAACCCAGCAAACACAACCTGCCAGCAAAGTGTTGCAAATTGTCTGTCCAATACCTGCAACTGTCGGCAACTGTCGTTTCAATGCCAGAAGATAGCCATTTGACAACGGCGTGATGTCTTTTTTGAGACAGAATTTTGCCTTTAGAAAAAAAAATGGCCAACTGTATTTTTTAGGATAAAATATGGATATCACCAAAACTATGTTGGCATAATATCGTTAAGCAAACATGTTGCAAATATCTTTAAAATGTTTCTGGGCCGATTCCCATAAAGCATCTTTGTTTTTTTTTGTTGGTAAGCTGGCCATGAGCTTATTTATTCTGGCCCGGAAATGTTTTCGAGACAGGGCTTTTTATTGCAATAAAGATATAAATATGATGTCTTTTTGCCGACAAACTTTTGGAAAGTGTTTTGAATAGGCAAGATGTTAGCTAGCTGTTAATGGCATGATGTCTTTTTGAGACCATGTGTTAACCATAAGCATGTTTTTTTTTCGTGATTATATGTGTCACGTGGTAGCCCATGGCATTTGTTTACTTTGAAATTATTTTCATTGGTACAACCATCCGACAGATATGTTACAAACTAACAAAAACTATTTGGTTTGCATACCTCTGAAGAAATAGTTTCCAAATAATCTGCATTTTATAAGTATTTGTTATATTGTCATAAAATTTATGTTCTCCTTTATAATAATTTGTCATTATATATTTTAAATTACTGGAGAACAACAGCGACTAACCCCATAGTGTATAGGTTGGCATGCTGAGTGTTAACTCAAGGGTCTTAGGGTCGAGTCTCGCGGTCGGCAAGCAAAACATCTTCATATCATATAATGTGTTGACAACTCAATGAAATGAATAACTGTAAAGAAGAAGTTAGTATTACTGAAATTTTCAATCGAAAAGATGAGGTTTTTTTTATTGTTATACTTCTTATTTCTGGACATAATGCCGCTGCAGGCCAGGCATAGTAACGAAATCCAGCCGTTGCAGGCCCGGAATTATAACGACATCCAACTAACCAACCGTCGCAGGTCTGGCATCGCAACGACACCCAGCCGTCACAGGCCCTGCATCGTAACAACATTCAGCTGTTGCAGGCCCGGCATAGTAACAACATCCAGCCATCGCAGGCCCGGCATTGTAACGACATCCAGCCATCGCAGGCCCGGCATTGTAACGACATCCAGCCATCGCAGGCCCGGCATTGTAGCGACATCCAGCCATCACAGGACCAGCATCGTTACGACACCCAGCCATCACAGGCCTGGCATCGTAATGACATCCAGCCGTCGCAGGCCCGGCATCGTAGCGACTTACAGCCGTCGCAGGCCCGGCATCGTAACGACATCCAGCCATCGCAGGCCCGGCATCGTAACGACATCCAGCCATCGCAGGCCCGGCATCGTAACGACATCCAGCCATCGCAGGCCCGGCATTGTAGCGACATCCAGCCATCACAGTCCCGGCATTGTAACGACATCTAGCCGTCGCAGGCTTGGCATCGTAACGACATTCAGCCATCGCACGCCCGGCATCGTAACAACATCCAGCCGTCGCAGGCCCGGCACCGTAACGACTTCCAGCCATCACAGGCCCGGCATCGTAGTGACATCCAGCCGTCGCATGCCCGGCATTGTAACAACATCCAACCTTTGCAGACCCGACACTGTCGGCCAACAGCTAGCCGCCAGTCCATATTTCCATCGGGCCGCTTCCGGCATAAAACAGCGGGCCGGTATCAGCTGGCCAGAGTTTGTCGGCTAATTTTTACCGGCCCGATTCTGGCCCATATTTTTCGTATTTGATGGGAAGTAATCCCATATCTTAACATCGAATTTAAAAAATTAGGTAACAATTTCGGGTCATTTAAATTATTTCTTTAATTTCTTTTTTTTTATACACCGAAGTGTAAAAATGAGAATATGGGTAAAATATTAACTTTTCTAATAATTTCAGTGTTTCACTTGACCGATGCATTAATAAAGTGATGAGACCCATGACAATGTTAATATCACATAAGGCGGAAGAATACACACCATGCATACAAGTAGATCTTAAGTAGGGCATTCAGAAGTGCTCTTTTTACCGTGAATAGCCCATACCATCAAAACGCTGCAATACACTCTAAATCTCAATCAGGGAGAATGTCACTGCTACAATCAGTCAGCAGTACCTGGCTGATTCAACAATCGCTTCAGTAAATTTAACTGATGAATCAGTGAAAACATGCCAGATTTACTTCACGTATTGAATCAGTGACGTTTTCCACTGATTCTTCAGTCACTTTTTTCACTGTTTTTTAGTGGTTTGTTTTTTAACTGATGGATCAGTTAAACAGCGTGTAGAAATGACAGTAAAACAACGTTTAAAAATGCCCATTTAACAATGTGTATCAAGTGAAATAACAACGAATAAACTAATAAACCCAATAAAAAATACTGTCTAAAATGTGTTTCTTCTTTCAAGACAACTTTTTCCCGAGGTAATATGGACATCCAGTCTTTCATTACTATTTTACCTCTTTCATTTCGTTTTCAAGTAATCACCACAGCTCTCTGTTTGAAGGTTTATACTGCATATAATGTGGTGACGAGAATGCAGACATAGTATTCATTCTAACAATACGAAAAGTAAGGGCATACAATTTAAATATTAACGATTTCGATAAGAAATATGACACATATTTTGCTCTCATTTTTATCTTAACCTGGTAACGCAGATGGTAAGGTAACGGCCTAAAAGTGAAATGGAAATGGTGTGTGTGTTCAATCCCGGCCACCTCCGATATTGTTTCTACTTCTTTAAATTACGGTAAATCGCGCAATATAAATACTAAACTATCGTAAGTATGTTTATTTCACGTTTTTTTGGATAAACCCAATAAAATCAATATTTAATTCGCCACTGCATTCGGTCGTCAACTATTCACTCAGTGAAATTGTTCCACGTCACTGCTTCAACAAGTGAAAGTTTTTCACTGAAACAATCAGTGGTTTTCCACTGATTTTAAGTGACTCCATTTGCACTGATTCGAGTGGATGAATTTCCCTGCGAATCAATAGTTTACCACTGATCCGAATTTAGAGTGTAGCACTGGGCTCAAAGCGAAGGCTTGACAAAAAAATTTAATCAAGGCGCTATCTTCCTGTTCAATTTCAGTTTCAGTTTTATGCCACTGTAAAGAAAATTTGTTTGGGGGAATATTTTATATACTCTAGGAACAAACAATTATAATTGCATTTCACAGATATAAATGTAGTATATCATACAAAAATGCAAATACATTACCGTCATAAGTAAAACGTTCGATATTCGGCTAAACTACTAGGTTCCTAACCCCAGTTTTCTCAGTGCTATTCGTTAATAGTTTTATTTTTCTTGGTGTTGCTTGTTTTCCAAACTGTTCTTGCAAATTCGCGGGTAGTGCAGAAGACTTCACTTTTGCATCTATCTTGATCAACATCATAGAGGTTTCCCACCAGAAATCCATAATTTCATTTTCGTTTTCTCTTGTCTCCATTGTGTCACTAGGTGCATTTAAGATTGCATATTACTATACTTTCGGAGGATCTCTTTCTTTGAAATGTGTTTCCAATTAATGAAGATGTTAAAAGTAGTACTGCTATTATAAGTTCGTTTTTGAGAATTTTGGTTAACTGCTCAGACAACTACTCACTAAATCGTATCCATCTACATCTCATTTCGTAGAGAATTGTAAGGAGAATCCAACAACTTATCGGTCATTGAAATTGGATTAATAATTCGCAATATGAGTGTTCTAATTACATAGTACATAAATTCAAAGTGAATAAATCCACTTGTTGTGTTGCCCTGTCGGTCAGATTTTGTGGCTGGCCTAATCTTGATCGGTTAATTAAAGCTTTCTATTCTCTAAATCACTAGATTACACGACTTTGTGCAAGAATGTTTGGAATTTTAGGGTATTATTTGTTTTTACAATGCAATAAAACAATGGTTTGTCTCGTTTCCCAGTAGTTTCTTTCCCATTCAACACAATTGAAGTGCATTATGCAGCTGTATGCGGCAGAATATATCTGTTAGTTAGTCCGTTGTTTCTCTATTCAAAACAGAACTAAATTAATTTAAATTATGATTCAATAGGTATCGTTAGCATAATGCTCTCATCGCATTTGTTTTACATGTTAGCACACTTCTAAATGAAAACAAATCAATTCCATCGATACTAAATACTTGCAATGATAAATCTATTATATATAATCAATAAACATATATAGCACATGTATGTTATACATATAAGTACGCTGTCGAATAAATAAGAACATTTAAATTGGCTGGTAAACACACTTTTTCGAGTTTGTAAACCCTGTGCCTATAAAACACATATGATCGCCGGCTTGTGGAAATAATCGGTGGGCCACGAGCATGTCTACCTTTCAAGGTTAAGAATATTAAAAATTGCCGTTGTTGTTGAGTTGAGAGATCTGGGCGGCTCTTAACATCGAGTTATTGAGAGAAGATGAGGGCGAAATGAGGCGAGAACTGAGCAGCGTCGGAACGCAAGGGCGGGGACACGGGAGAGCCCCGAGAAAACCAACTGGCACGATTCCCACAGGCGAAAATCAAGTTACCCAGCCGGGGATTGAACCCGGTTCGCCTAGGTGGGAGGCGAGAAGTGTAACCGCTTAGCCCCCATGGCCGTTGTATAGAGGAATTGATCGAACATGAGCCGTGGTCTATTAACTCCACGATCAAAATTCATGAATCTTGCACCAGAACTTATCGTATATTTGTTTGATTCTGTGAATATTAGCTGGCCTTTGATACTCAGATTAAAAATGTAGGAATGGAACAAAAAAAAAAAGTAGTACGAAATACAGTCCGAGTTGCAGTTCTTTAGCGTTTCCTCTTTACTGAACTGGAAATGAAAAATGAAACACTATGTTAGTTCAAGGTAGGTAGTAAACATATATTGGAATTTTCCACTTCGAATTATAAATGTTGGTCTATAATGACACAAGGAATTACGAGATATAGTTCGAGAAACAGTTCTTTCATTTTTCCTCTGTACTGAACTGGAAAAGAAATCGCACATTTAATGTGGACTTGAATTAGAACTTTATTTGTCCGACTGAAAATACCAGACTGAGTGAAATCGCGCAGTAAAGAATAATGTTATTTCAATTCACCTGGAATGAAATACAGAATTGGACAAATAAATATCAGTAAAGGCCGGATTTGAACTTGAACCGGAATGATATTATGTTGTCAGTCCATGCTGCCAGCTGTCTGCTAATCGCAACGTGTGCATGGTTGTCGAACTTGCCGAAGAAATTGCATTTTCCCTTCACACAATAACATTAGGTTTCTACAGTTTAACCTTGAATTTCATTCCTACTGGTTATATTATTTTGTTTCGTTGCAATACAAAATGTTACAGTATCATGTAATGTATTTTATTTGTAAGCATATGTTTGCATCCATATGAAAAACTCATGTAACAAACGAAGATGGTCTCGCATGTATGGTTCTGACGCCTTCTGTTTCGGGTTCTAAACCACCTCGCACTTTTAGTTTGTATGTCAACGTGGTTATTATGCCAAGTGGTGTACCATTGGTTTTTCGTGTCACACTTTTTACGTGAGTGTTTATTTGGCCCTGAAAATGGCCGATGTTGTAACCTCAATAAGAGGACCAGTATCTCTCATACTCAACCACTTGCCACAGTCATGGTAGAAATGCGACCAGAGAAGTAGCATAACGTTCGCTACTAGCTACTTCATCCTAGGCATCCGCTACTAGCTCTCAGAGAGCATCTTTAATTGCTGGCTATAGATCAGGCCAGTTTGCCGCCATCGTGCGCTTCATCTCTGAACAAATATTCTCAATTGGATTTAAGTTGGCACTGTAAGGTGGCCAATCTACGAGCTCTAGTTGGTCTTGCCTTGCGAACCATTCTTGAACCGTCTGAGAAGTGTGTATTGGAGAATGGTCCTGCTGGAAGCGCAGCACACCATTTATATACAAAACTCGCACCGAGGGAATCATAATATTGTCTAGAATATGCTAATACTGCTCGGAATTGAGGCCGCATGTACTCGGACCTAGATCATCAGTTCTGTGCACGACGCCTATCCCTAGTGCAATCATCCATCTCCAACACGCAATGGATGCATGACCACAGCACGAGCACTCGGTCACATATTCCGGATTGTGTCGGGTCACACGAGGTCTGAAGACACGTATTGGAGATCATTTGCCGAGTAAATAAACAACACCTGCCCAGTCACAGTCAATGTTTTTCTCGGCAAACGCGAATCGATAAATCCTGTGCTCATCGGTGAGACTTTGTTTCATTGAAGTGCAGTGGGATTTCTGTCCCGCCGCCGCCAAACGCCTTAGAATGGTACTCGAGCTACCAGGAAAATGCGTGGCACATTTTAGCTGATTGGTGCACTTGAAAGAAGTCAACTGTGCCTGGGTAATAAGACGATTGTCCTTGGCTGCAATCGACACCCTCCATGAACCCGTTCCTCCGCGATGCATCATGTCACCCGTGTCCCAGAACTGTCATACCCATTGACATGCAGTGCTCTCTGGAACACTGTAACATTGGCCTGCTTCAGTGGCGTATAAACCTGCCGCCTCAACAAGGCCTATGAGTCTCTCCCATACCTATTGGCTGTGGTGAGACATTACTACAGAATGACGTTTCACTTCCTTGAACCTTCTGGCTCTGGCGAGACATTGCTACACAATAATGTTAATTAAATCGGTTGTATATGTCTGTGACATAGAAGGTATGCATGCCCATAGTCAAATGAGAACCCAAGGCTTGCGAAATGTGTGTCTCGGCAAAGGACGTCTGTTCAAAAAGGGAGAATACCATAAGATGTGTCTGAAAATGAAATAAGGTTCTCAACTGATCACATGATGAAGTTCAGGGCCACAAATACATGGGCAATCAGGAAGAATCTCTGTGGCATTGGAGAGGCATGCTAGATACCCAAATCGACCATCAAATCATCTGATGCTGTTTACTTTCGTTACCCGTTGCATGACCGTGCAAACACACAGGTGTATAAAAACACAAATATGAACATTAAAACAGACATGTTATTTTGTGTGAGAGTAACCCTTTTGTTTGGCAATATATTAGCTTGTATTATATTTTGATATATTATATGAGACACCAACAAGACAGCTGATAAATGATGTATTATTTGCCAAGGACTAAAAGTACACGAATAAATTGAGTTCTTACAGACAATATCGACTGCCTACTTGGCCCTGGGACCCTTATCATCGTCAGTGGTGAGACCTGTGTTATGAATTTGACAGGTATATCTTACACAGTATGAAAATAACAGCTAACTATGCTTCTAAGTAGATATAGGGTATACTCGTACCTGCAAACCTTTTCGTCGTTGTGGATTGTGCCTATGTCATGAAGTTGGCAACTATAATGTACGCAGTTTGGTACTTACAACCAACTATGCATACAGTTAAACAAAGCATATACTCGACCATTCGACACTTTTCATTGTCGGGGTTGAAGCCTGTGTTTGAATTTCACAACTATATCTTACAAGTTATGGAAAATACAGCCCATGGGGCTTATAATTAGACATATGGTTATACTCAGCCCTTCGACAATTCTTAGAGTCGGGGGTGATGCCTGTGTTTGAATTTGAAAACTATATCTTACATGTTCTGGGAATTACAGGTACCTATGCTTATAAGTAGATATATTATTATACTTGGCCCTGCGACTCTTCTCGTCGTCGTGAATAATCCCTATGTTATGAATTTGGGACTTTATCTTACAGAGTTCGGAAATTACAGCCATCTATGCTTATAAGTAAATGTAGGGAATACTTGACAATGGGACCCTTCTTGTCGTCATGGGTGATTCCTATGTTATGAAATTGGCAACTATATCCTTTGTGGTTGGGAACTTACAGCTAAATATGTGTGTAAGTAGACATAGTTTATACTTGGCCCTGCGACCCTTGTCATCGTTGGAGGTGTGGCCTAGTTTATGAATTTTAGAATTATATCTGTTGCAGTTCGAAAATTCCATTCAACTATGCTTATATGTGCACATAGGTCTGGCGAGTGTGTAAGCCAATACTGATATTCGGCACCGCTTTACGTTGCTAGGTCGACAGATCCCGAAAGGAATAACAGAACATGAGTCTCGGCACACCCCAGGATGCTAGGTGAAAGGGTCCCAACATCCTGGCATCGGATTGACAGAGCAGGAGGTTGGGATACATTATGACTCCGCATGCGTAAAGGAAAATGAAAACTTTTTTTGGGAGAACGGAAATTTTTTGGGGGAAAACTGGAAAAACGGGTAATTTTTCCCGTATGGTGTCAACAAAGATGAGGTCGCCTAGTTGCCTTGTGTGCAGCTTCAAACGCCTCTTAGATTGCCCATTTGTATACTACTTTTAAGTCATTATATCGTTCGTAGCTTTACTTGAAGCAATGCATCAAAATTCATTACTTAGTGGTTACTACAATATATATATATATATATATATATATATATATATATATATATATATATATATATATATATATATATATATATATATATATATATATATATATACTACCCTCGTATTATGGGTACTGAACCACAAGATGTAATGTCAAATATTGCTGTAAGTTTCGTGATGTAGAAGTATTTCTTGTTGTCAAAATATATAGATATTCTGTGTCTTTACAAAGTTCGAAAGTCAATCTATTTAGTTTGGTTCAGATTCTGTGCTTTAAAAGATAAATAAAGTGGTTTCAATGTAAGAAGTTATCGATGTCCACTAGTATCCGCCATTTTACAATGCAACGAGACACTACATATTTAAACTGTTATTAGATATATCAGTGATAATTTTACTGACACGATAGTGCGGTGATTCAATAAGAAAGGTGGATTTACACCAACAAAAGGATTGTGGTCTGCAAGTTAACAGATCAAATAATGAGGAAACGACAAATTTCATAAACTATTGCATTGTTTCTAACGTTCAACTGTTTAATTAGCACAGATATTACTAGTCAATCTGTCTCTTCAAAATAACAGTTTCATTCTGTAAAATATCGTTGCATTGTAAAATGGAAAATACATAGAAAACACCTACAACACCGTTAAAACCACTAAATTTCTCTTTTAAAGCACACAATCTTAACTAAACTTAATTTAGAATGACTTCAGTGTCTTACAAAGACATAACCTACGTGCGCATAATATGTGCATATTTCGACAACACGAAGTAGTTTCACATTACGAAACTTACAGCCGTTCGCCATTGTAAGTTAATGTTACTATGCAAATGCGAGATCGTTTATCTCAGTGGCAAAGTAGCAGATTTGGTAGAACGTCTGCCAAAAGAAACAAGAGAATGTGTTGCGCTTAGGGGTGGCGGTTCGATACCAACCACTTCTAATATGCCCTTGTATATGTAATCATTTTGTTTTGCGACAAAATAATTGTACTTAATTTATTTCGAACCGTAATGCACGGTTTTTAATCCTCATGCTTTTGATTAATCGACTATAAATAAATGATTTTCTACTGTTCGTATTAGTGGATTTCATTTAACTGAAGAGATTAATAGTTTTCTTTTTCTACTGACTCCGGATGTAGCAGTTTCAACTGACAATCAGTAGAAAATAACTGATTCCGATTTAGGGTGTATATACAGTTATGTGTTTATCCATTATATTTGTTACATAATATAAAATAAGATGTATTTGTTGAAGCACATCTGGCCAAAGAATTATTTAATATTAAAAATTCGTCACAAATGTATAATAAAAGAAGAAGTTTTTTTTTCCCTCCAAATTCTTGGTAAAGAGCCTACGTTTTGTTTCTTGGACTCAGGAAACAAATATCGAGTTTATTAAATAAGGAAGGAGCGAAATAATTCAATTTAAAGTCCAGCATTACAAAGAAGTGAAGTTGCACGCTAGTTATATCTTATTATACGGTAGCTTTTTTATTTCTGAAAATAAATGTAATAATGTCATTTATACTTTCGTTTCTTCTAGAAAAGCAGCACTTCCGCATTCCACCTATCAAGACTGTCGGTGCCATTTGCAGATTTAATTAAATATCTCTGGCATTGTTCTGAGACATTACCTTCAGAAAACTAGAAATACTTCTTCTGAACAACAATGGAGACAGAACTAAATTTATTTCATTTAAGCTTACTGATTCACTTTTTATTAATTTTGCTATATATATAGTCCATTCCCGATTGGAAGCGACTTATGAAAATCAACCTTTGAAAAAACACTCTAGGCATAACATGTCAACCTGTTTTTTCAATAACCTGTATTCCACAAATATATAACACTGTGGTTAACTTTAAAGTACTGTATTACAGAATAAATGAAACTTTACCTCAATATCTCCTATAACTTGTAATATTTATTTCTTTTTAAATATGAATTAACAACGGCGAGAGAAGCGACGTGTTGGCAACGACCGGGGTAAGAAATAGCTCAGAGTAAAAATATTATTTTAACGTAGTTTTTTAGTATACTATTTGTAAATTAAACGGTGCCTATTGAAATATGTAAATATTTAGGTAGCCCCGATGACATCTCATTTTTACAGCTTAAAACAACAGCGGAAAATATCGTGAGTAGGCCGTAATGGCACGGTGTTGTTTTATCGAGCGATTTGGCAACTGAAACCAACTGTCTGCTGGGCGAGGCTTGTCGCTCTCTCTCTCTCTTTCTTTATCTCTTTCCCACTCGGGAAGTTTCACTTCGCTATTGAGCAGGAAAATTATACATATTTTCAATGATTATTGAATTTGTAATTTACGACTGAAAAGAGATTTTGATGTTTGAATACTTATTTTTATATATTTAGATAAGATGGCGGGACAGTTACCAAGTGAAGTTGACGTGTTGCTTTGTCACCAAACGAAGCGTAAATTATACTCACTCTGAAAAATACTTCAAATTACCTCATCACGTTTGTAGACGCTGTGTTTTTTAAACCTACCTAAGCAAGTTACGATGTTGTGATAAATTCGTGTTTCCGCAGCAATAATAACTATCCTGTTTCTGTGTGTTTCGTTAACCGCTGCGTGTGAAATAGCGTGGCGTGGCTGCGTAGTGATCGTTATGCTGGATCTTTGTGTGTGCCTGATTTCAAATATTTAATGTGAACTATTTTTACTTTTTAAATGAGAACTGTTTTTTATGACGAATTTATTTATTTACATCCACGTCTGTTTATTTATCATAACGTTGTACCTTTGTACTGGGTGTTTGAAACACAGTCGTGTAACGTGATTTACCACCAATCCCAATAAAATAACCAAGCCCAGCCACAATAAATTCCAATAAACCTAATACACAGTAAGTATCAATTCATATCAATATGAGCGGAATAAAAGTTACGGTAGACTTATTTGTGTGCATGTTCACCGCTATCATTTTTAAGTTTGTATGACAAAAAATGAGCGACACGAGTTGCGTGCTTGATTTTAATGTCTTTTTCGTTGGACTGAATATTCCTTCGTTATTCGAACTGAGGCCGTCCGTTTAAAGAAATAACCCAACACATATCAATAACATAAAGTTAAATACTACAGTACTTTACCCCGCAGTTGTAACAGTGTTAAACACAGTCGCGTCAAAATATTAACGTGCATTACATGTAATGTGCTATGTCGTAGAAAACATATATATTAATGTAACATAACCGTGAGAACTGTCGTCAATTCAGACATTTTGAAAACGTCATAAAGCTGACCTAAATAATGTTGGAGGCCTAAACTGTGAATATTCATACGGAATGGTTTCTGGAATATGACAGGATTCTTTGATAAGCTGTAAACAGTAAACAACACATTTGACAGGTATAAAAGAAGAAGTCACATTTCAATGTTTATGTTTAGGTGTAGCGAAAGTATACGAACACGTGTATACATGCAATGACATGTAAACATTGATTTTGACAGATGCTTTATGGCAGTCACATGGCAATGTTTGTTTACGTGTGGCGGAAGGATACGAAACGGCCTTTCAAGTAGATATTTAGCAGGGCTCCGAGAAAGTCGCTTCCAGTTGGGAATGGACTATAGCTATTTCTCAACCTAGAATGTTGAAGAGTGAAACACATCGCCACTTAGTAAAATGGGGGTTATGTTATGTTTTCGTTTATGAGTTAATCGAACATTAATTTTTATAATGGGTTAATTGATTGTAGCGTCGTGTTATTCACCTTATACAAATCAACTCACGCCCTTAGAGTTTACCCTTCTAGCAGGGCAAAGTCAGTTAGAATTCAGGCTCATATTGTAGAGAACTAGCTACTTGTACAATATTTGCCTCTCTTCTTAGTTACAGTTTTGAGCAGCTAGTACATTATTACCGTCTGAAAGCGATTCCTCTGCGATTTGGTCAATAACTTGAATAACATTTTCCCTGTGAGCACGCACATGTGCCCTTACTGAAGAAAAGTCTCTTTTATTGCCGAGTGCAATAAAGTAGAGTATTGGAACAAGCAGCGTGATGTGTAATCACTCTAATGGCCCTGCAGTATGCGGAATGGCTGTACACGGTAAAGTGAGCACTTTTGAGATCAGCCTTTGAAATACGTGGCTGCCCCTACCTGCGTATGTTTTGACGGGGACACGCTGACTGCCACGCGCCCAGTAAAGTTGCCAACGACGGGGAAAAAATAGTTCCATTTGTTTCAAATTACAAGTGTTTAGTAGAAATTTGTGAACATATGTTTTTTAATGCATGTGAGTATAAGATTAAAAACATTTGTGAAATATTTGCTTTTCTAAAATATTTACAGTTGCCTTTGACCGTCGCACGAATAAAGTCACGAGACTCATGCATGGTAACGGTAATTGTACATACGGTGAAAGAAAACACAATTTGCATACAAGTAGATCTTAAGCAGGGCTTTCAAAATTGCTAGTTTCACCGTGAACAGCCTTTGCGTATTTTATTTACGTGTTAGGATGTAATAAACGAAATAATATATGATTTCATTACAAGTTTTACGCTAGTGATAGCTACAGTCAATTAGATAAGTGCATTCGGACATGTGCGTATGTGTATATATATATACACACACGCACATAAACAATGCCGATATAAAATATTTTGTTGGCGGCAGACCAATCTGACGAGTCTGGCGCGGGTCGCTAGTTGAATATCCCTCCCCTAAAATATCGTTTACGGAAATGTGTTATAATGCTATCACGAGAACAATGGTACAGTTATAATGCTATCATAAGAACAATGGTGCAGTTATAATACCAGTAACACTAGCAGTACGAATTATAAAAACTATGGAAGTAAAACAAATATAAATACAGGTTTATAGAAAATACAAGTTTGCAAGTAAACACAAACTTGTATGCGCACATACAGAAATGAACAGAAGTATTTGTATAGTCACGATTACAAAGGGAAGCTATTTTTTTCTGGGCTTTAGAAATAATCAAAAATAACCGTACCTCACAGATATAAATGTAATAAATCATGCTAATATATAAATATATCACCATCAGTGGCATATATACCGTAAAACGGGGTGCATAGGGGCACATGGGTGAATAGGGACAAAATATTTCTTAACTGTTTAGCCTGAAATTCGGTGTCATATTTTTTAATCAAAAGATGTTAAATCAGAGCAATTCTCTGCAGCTCAGCAGGAACTTTGATTTCATATATTTGGTATTAAAAAATTTGGAAGTAAATTAAAAATTGTCAAAATCTTATGTCCCTATTCACTCCTGTCTCACTTTTCGCCCAGTTTTACTGTTACGTTATTTATAAAATAAAGAAATGGTCTTTCCCACTGATGTCATTTTAAGCCAGACGAAAGTATTCTTACATTAGCACAAAGCCATTCTTCCAAAACACAACCAACGATGCTTTTCTTTTCTCAGTACTTTGTATGCCTGTAAATGGCATCCCTTCATCCGCTTGGGCATGGAAGACACACTTATTGGTTTTTTTTCCGCAATGGTTTTTATGCCAAACTTGCAATAGTGGGTCTTTCAATTGCAATCTGCTGGATAAGTAATGTTTCCTTTATTTTTCTCTCTTCTCATTCCACAGATTCCCAGTCGGATTGAGATCTGGAGACTGGGTTGGGGTTTTGAGGGCGTGTGGCGTGTTCTGAAGCAACCGGATCCGGACGATTTCCGACATAGTTTGGGATCGTCCTCTTGCTGGAAGCAGTAATCTCTTCCTGAACCCAGCTTATGTATCATCTTCTTCCAGTTACATTTTAGTCTGTCCATATAATAACATATGTCCGTATTTACCTCTGTGAAAACTAGCTCCCTCACATCAGACGCAGCCATACAACCCAGACCATAAAACTCCAACACCATCATGCTTATAATCCGTTCTCGGTTACTTCTCACTTTTCTGAAGCCCTGCTAAAGTTCTACTTTCGGGGAATTCCCCCGGCTCGTAGAAATTATGCTTAACCAAGTCTATCAAATTACACCAAAGGACAACGTACCGAATTCGTGCGCACTCGGTTGTAATAGTATTTTGCAGAAGAACTATTTTCCACTAGGCGCTACCAACACACATGTTTTCCCACTGTTTGTGTTTATAACTATTATAAATTAAACATTACAATTTATAAATAAAATTCTAGGTGAAACTTCAAATTAACGAAAAATATGAAGTTTTTATGTTAACAGAGGTGTAAAACGGCTGTGATACGTGGCGTATTTAGGAAATAACTAAACACGTCATACATAGGATGATTTTTCAAAGGTTTGATTCAAACAGTTTTAAAAAACCGCGAATAGACTTTAACAGTAGTTTCCAGAGCTTTCTTCTTTCATATCGAAATGCAGCCGTCATTGCGAATTTTTTTTTTAAAACTTACTCTCATCCGAGAACAAAACCCTTCCCCGAAAGTCTGATCCTTTGTCCTTTCCTAAACTTTTGACAATTTTAACCTTATCTTTTGATTAGTCTCCATTGTGTATGACTTCTCTCTTGTCAGCCTTACTATGTATTCTGCGCGACTGATAATTCATCTCATTGTTCTTGTTGTTATTTGTTTACTTATTTACCTATTATAATGGCTACATTTCCATTATATCTGAAAAAATGCGCACACTCGCTGTTATGCCCTAATGGCGTGTCTTTTAGCTCACTGCAAAATCTGCTTCAAAGTACAACATGAGCTAATATCACAGCAGTACATTTTTCTAATGTAAATGGACCAGATTATTCATTCTCTTTGGTCCACTGCAGTTAAACTAGATAGATATTTTGGGTTTTGTGTATATACGCTGATGGTTACATTATCGCAAACAAAATCCCTGTAACTGCTTAAAAGCAGCAGATGGATATCGTCCTCCCCCCCCCCCCCCCCCCAACATGTAGCCAGCATAAATAGCCTAACGAGAAAATTTTATCTGGCAAAATTTTACAAAATTACCTCCTACCATCAGATCATAAAAAAACACGTGATAATCTTTTAAAAATATAGCAAAGAACTGTTGAACAGAAAATCGATTTGCCTTCCTAACAAACTAGCTGAAAATGCAGTGTGGCATCTCACTAAAAGCAAAAATTGTGAATAACTCATGGCAGAAAAAATTATGCATAAGAAAATGTTTCAGCCATATGACAAAAGCCAACAATGGGACTATATTTATTGACTAATTTTTACAGTTAGTCAATCTATTAGTTAAATTACTTTGCTAAACTCTTAACGATAAGTGCATGGAGTGTCGTCAGAGTCAGTGGGAGTCATTTTTCGCTTTGCCGGATGCCAGAAATACGTGTAGCTCTTTCAGGGTTACTTTCAACTTTTCTGAATAGTTCTAGTTTTTGAATAGTTTCTGCTATAGTTCTAGTTCCAGGATATTCCTCCGCCTCGTGCAAACAAAACTTAGAAAATTACACCAGAGGGACAGCGCACCGCATACGTGCGCAATCAGTGTAATAATATTTTGCATAAGGACTATGTATTACGGTAAAGTGAGCACTTCTTAAGGCCCTCCTAACAGCCATTAACCGCTACTTAATATATCTTATTGCAGCTTCAGGCATTGAATTTTGATGGTGGTGAAATCTATACACATTGCAATGTTTATATTAAAAAGCAGCAGGGAGATGGCAATTGGATGAAAGGAAAAATTTAGAACGGGCCTTAAAAAGTGCTCACTTTACTGTGAACAGCCTATAGGCATTACCAACATATCTATTTTATCCCTGTTTTTATTTGTATTATTTATAAATAAAAAAATAAAATTTAAGAATAAAATATATTAAAAGTTCAATTCTACCAAAAATAAGGCACGTTCATGTCAACACAAGTATGAAACTCTTGTCATACATGATATATTTAGGAAATAGCCGAACATGTCATACATGGGGACTTTTCTCAAAGGTTTGATTACAAAAGTTTGAAGAAACCATGAATAGACTATAGTTGTATTGTAAGTTGTTATTGCATCAGCTCATTGCATGGCCGTAGGGACAGGTAAGTAGTAATCGTGCGCCGGTCCTACCCCAGGTTGACCTTTGACCTAGGTACGAGAGGTCATTGACCTACTGATCTACTTACGGATAACCTCGTGACCTACTGACCTACTTCTTGACCTTTACCTTACCCTACTTATGGATGACCTCGTGACCTATTGACCTACTTTCTGACGTCGTGGCCTACTTTTTTGGCCAACTGACTTATTTTTGAGAATTTGACCTACTTTACATTTTTAGCACGGCATTACCTATATTTCCTATTTTTGCACATCCAATGACATAGATTCTATTTTTAGAACTTCCGGTGCACTGCATTTCTGGAACACTTCCGGTTCGTTGCCCGACGAATGTAATGGTCTATTTTCGGAGTACTGACTTCAATCCCTGGGGAATGCATTTATTTATTTTTGGTCTACCGGGTTCGATTCCCGGTCAAGGTAGTTAATATTATTTTATTTTTTAATTAAAAAAAATTGGCTTCTAATCCTGCTTAGAGCAATTAATATGTTATCTTTGTACTACCGGGTTCGATTCTCTGTCAGAACAGTTACTATTATTACATTTTTGAATTTAACAAAAATTTATTTTTGGCTTGTGTTCCTGGTGAAGGTCATTAATGTAGGCCTAATGCTATTTTTGGACTGCCGGGTTCAAATCTCGGACAAGGACATTAATATTATTTTATTTCTGAATTTAACAAAAATTAATTTCGTCTTGGTTTTCCTGGCAAGGGTAATAATTAATATACTCTTATATTCGGACTACAGATTTCGAATCTACAGGGCAATTTATTTTATTTTTGAATTCAACAAAAAATTGTTTTTGGCTTGTGTTCCTCGTGAGGGTAATTAACGTATTGTTAATTTCGGACTACCGGCTTCGATTCTTGGTCAGTTAATATTATTTTATTTTCGAATTTAATAAAAATTTATTTTTTGCATGTGTTTCTGGTAAGGGTAATTAATGTAATGTTATTTTTGGACACCGAAATCGAATCTCAAGCAGGACAACTAATATTATTTTATTTTTTAATTTAACGCAAGTTTATTTTTGATTTGGTTTCCTGCTTAGGACAATTAGTGTAATGTTATTTTTAGATTACCAGGTTCGGTTCCCGGGCAATGAATTTCTTATTTTTTGGAAAATTGTAAGACTTTTTGGACTTGCGAGATTGTGAGTTCGACTACCATGCAGGACACTTAATGTAATGTTATTTTAGGATTACCGGGTTTGATTCTCGGGCGACTCAATGTAAAAAAAATATATTCCAGGAAATGCATTGAATGATGCAAATGATATAGGGAAGGAGGGAATTGCACTTACTTACAGCTACTGACGGCTTGACGACTGACGTGTTACCTGTTCGACAACCCTCGCTCGACTGTTTCATTCGATTGCCTCGACTCTTCAAAATGTAACGAGCGTTTATTGACATATTCTGCCTTTTTAACACCACTTGTCGAAGGAAACTCGTTTGTAAAATGTGTGGAAACATCGAGAGAATCATTATCCTTCTCGTCAGATACTTCATCAATGCTGTCTTTATAGTCATTATGATCAATGCTCTCTTAATGATCGCTTCACCTGCTGTTTCATCCTCAAAATCAAGTTTACTTTTCTTTGTACGGGGCTCACAGTCAATATTAGTATTTAGAGCCGACAACAGTTTATTCTGAAGTTCGTCTATTTCACGCGAACGTCTGCAAGTGTACATTCCTCGCATACTGACTACCATAACTCGTATGTCTCTCATACCGTCATTAGCATTAACTGTCTCGTCATAACCATCTGTGGAATCAGTACCCATCGATGCTACGGGGGTATTGCCAACATCACTTGCTAGCTCTCAAAAGACTAATCCTTGCAGTTCTTTATGTGGTTCCTCAATATATCACCTTGCATAAACCGCATGTGCCCATTTTCGTAATGCTTCATCGCGCAAAAAAGACTTTTCGTACAGGCGTTTCTATCATGTCGCCTAGCATGACAGCTTTTGCTAATGATATTTACACATTTGCAACACTGTTTTACATGTAATTTTCCAGCAGTGTAAGAAAGTACTTCCATAGAGATAAGCTTTACAGTAGACTTCTTTCAATCATTGGCTTGCAGACATTTTATCTAGTACCTTGATCACATTACCATGCAGTTAAATATTCAGCAGTTTCTTCCAGACAAGTTCTTCGCTCAGCTTGAAATCATGGTCACACTTGAAGCGAACAACTGATTCCTGCCAGACCGACCCTTCGCAATCATCATCACAATAAACTCCTCAGTCTACACTACAACCAGCCCCACAATCAACACTACTATAAGTACCACATTCACCAACACAATCAATACCACAATCAGCACCGCACTTAGCACTACATATGGCACAAATGACTCATAAATGACCAATTATGACTCATAAATGACCTCTAAAAGACCTATAATGACCCATAAATGACCGAAATCGATGCCTAAATAACCAATAATATCACTAAATGACACATGATCATCCATTAATGACCAACAATGACTCATAAATGACCCATAATAATACATTATTACCCTAAATGACCCGTTATGACTCATAAATACAACTAATGACTCATAAATATACAATAATGAACCCTAAATGACCCATACTTGCCAATTATGACCCTAAGTAGCCCATAATTATCCATCATGGCCCCTAAATGACCAATAATGAAGCCTAAATGATCCATAAATGACCCATTATGACCCATAAATTAACCCTGATTGTGGTGCATGTGGTGCTAATTGTGGTGCATGTGGTACTTATTGTGGTACATGTGGTGCTTATTGTGGTACATGTGGTGCTAATCGTGGCGCATGTGGCTGAGCAGTTAGCCTGCTCGCCTCTCAAGGCGATCCGGGTTCAATCCCCAGCCAGGTCACTCCGGATTTTCGCATATGGGAATCGTGCCGGACGATGCCGTTGGTCGGCGGGCTTTCTTTCGCTTCCTCCGCCCCTTCATTCTGGCGCTGCTCTATACCTCAATCACTCTCATCGACTCTCAAGACCTCGATGTTAAGGGCCATAAATGTGGACAAGTATTTTCTTTATATTAAAAAAAAAAATCAAGAGATATGAATTTACATGCACTAGATATAATTAATCGATGTGCCATTTTTTCTGCGGTGGACAGACATGTATTACCCATCATAGTAATTTTTTGTTTCTGAAGGACGGGGGAGCGGGAGGGGTTTCTCCACCCATACCCAAATTCAATTTATTCTTATACTTATCGCCATGTAGTTCAGGGTTTTTAGGGTGATGCCCCCCCCCCCCCAATCATCATTATATATTTGTACGAAATATTTCTCAATGTGTTGATATTATGCGAAACTGTTCTTTCCTCGCATTAATAATTTCTAATCGCATATTTTTTTATTATGGCATGTCAAAATCACAATTTTAGTATTTTATGTGGCATAATACAAATAGAATAAACTAACACGTTTACAGAAAATTTAACAAGGGCGACTAAAGATCATGCCTTTAATTCATTTGAAGGTGTGCTTAGCAAAATTAAGTTTTACATAAATATAATTAACACTGGCATAGAATGTGAACTATCTAAATTCAGTAAGAGAGTTAGGGTTTATCATTTGTATGTTCCAGAAACACCAATATTGTGATCCTGACATGTCATCATGCAAAAAATATCTGGTCTGAAATTTTTTTATGCGAGCAAATAGTGCATGTAAATAACGTCTAAAAGTAAAATACTTTTTGTACAAATATAAGATAATTACTGTCGTGACCAGAGCACTCCGTTAAATAACACGAGTAACATATATTTAAAGAAACAAGAAACATTAAAAATACCTACAACATTTATTTTAAAAGGAGTGAGGCAATTAGTTCACCATAATAAGTTATAAATACTTATTATAAGTTGAAGTATTGTTCGACCAATGTCCGTCAACCCAGTAGGGCGACGTACCTGCTGCTGGTTGAAAAGTGGGGAAAGGGCGGCGAATGTTTCCCTTGTCCCTCTTCCGGGGCCGCGGTGGTGTAGTGGTTAGACTACTCGCCTCGCACATAGGCGAACCGGGTTCGATTTCCGGAGGGGTCGCCCCCGGATTTTCGCATGTGGGAATCGTGCCGGTCGATGGGTTTTCCCGGAGATCTCCCGTTCCCCACTGCCCTTTCATTCCGGCGCCGCTCCATACTCCACCTCGATCACACTCATCGGCTCTCAAGTTCTCGTTGTTAATGTGGATTCCCACCCGAAATCTTGCATTTATCGATTTTTCGCCAAAGCTTCTATTTCAAAAGGTGTATTGAATTTCCCTGCACGGCATATCCTAAACAACAGCTTCCCAAAATTTATCGAACTGCCACAGTTTCGCTACATTAATTTTTAGCTGGTAATTGTCGAGGCGAAACGCGAGGTTATGTCTTGCGAACGATCGCAAAGGCGACGATATCGACAGTAATCAAGAAGTAATAACCCCAGACAACGCAATAAGCAATGCTCTGTGCTTTGTCGTAAAAAAAAACTGTACAAAACTGTATTTCCAGAGTATGGAAAAAAATCCCATAAATCCAAGATGGTGGGTGGGAATCTGCCTCAAGAGCCACCCAAATCTCTTCACTCACCCATACAGACTGTACTCTGCGTCTATGTTGCCCGCAGTGGCGGCTGCTGAGGTAGGGCTGCGGGGTGCAGCCCCCTTAATTAAATCTCAGAACGCATACCTCTACTTATCCGCTACTCTGTAACTAATACTGCGTACGAATACGGAGGTTATTTCGCAGCAAATGTTTTTGTCACGAGAGAAATGTTTTTGGAAATGTGAAGTGGTGGGGCGGCAGATTCTTCGCCCCGAAGTGGGTGGAGCTAGTAGAGAGAGATGACCGTAGCATACGACTAGGGGGGGGGGGGCTACAGGAGGGAGGGAAGACTTCAGGGGCTCGACCCTTTTCAGCGACCGTAAATCGGAGAGAGCTGAGCGCGCCCCTGCTCAAACAAAAAAATGGTTTCCTGGAACTTGACAAAACTACCAAAACTACATGTTTTGTAAGCACACTTTCGCACTCAGCTCTTTTGCAGTGGTTAAACAATTTCTTAACAATGCTTGTATTTATTTCGAATATTTTTTATTTACAGATATCGTTCAAACTCGCGTGAGCTTCAAATATAGTGTGTAATACTCTGAATAAGTTTGTTGTTAATGAGGAGCTACGAGTATCGGTCAGAAGCAGGGTTGAATTGTTGTTAATGTCGTGTTGTGTAAACTTGTAAATAATTGTTAATTCGGCGAGCAACATTTTAAACCTTATTATGACAAAGATTTTCAATTACGAGAATAAACTAGAGCTACAGAATTCGGGACCAGCAAGGCCACAGTTAAATAAAATTTAACAACAAAGCCAAAGTAGTAAATGGTTCGTATACGAGAGAATTCGACGCAAGTACATGCAATTTCTCGAACTGGCTATGCGGGTGTGAAGTTGGAAATGTGTTGTTTTGTTTAATTTTTTTTTTTTGCTAATGAAACCTAATGATCTTGTGTGGACTGTCAATGGGGTAAAATATTTGGGAGAAAAAGTTAAAAGACATAAATCATATTCACAATATATAAAAAATGCCATAAAATTTTCATTGCTTGGTACATTGCCAGTTAGATAGCGCGGAAGGATTTTTTTTACAAATATATTAAGATATGCCACTTTCATCCTCTAATTTAAATTTGACACGAATTTTGCATGTACTGTAGGCTATGCAAATTAGTATTTGGTTTTATTTAAGTTATTATCCTCATTAGTATAGTAGAATTCGTATTATTATGTTATCTCCCGTCGTCTCGTGTAATGTACCACACCATGTAGGTACTGGTTGGAAGGCATATAACCTAAACAAACTTAAGAAAAATACATACCTGTGGTAGTGATTAGATCTGAACCAGCGGCCGCAGTATGCTGACCATTACATATTGGGCGATAATACATTTTTCTTCAAACAACCACACTTATTTGTTGTATTTAGCTACATAAGCTACACTTACTTAAGCCTGTCGTACGCAATATATTTATCACTGTGCCTATTTAAAAAAAATGGTATTTGTAATGATATGAGTTAGGATCGCTACAGCCCTCCCAGTTTCAAAAGTCACCAGCCGCCACTGGTTGCCCGTGATCTTAGAAGAAATGTGCCGTCCGTTCGTTTCGCTGTAATTCTCTTCTCTCTCTCTCTCTCTCTCTCTCTCTCTCTCTCTCTCTCTCTCTTTTCTCGTGTCTGCCTGCCCAAGAGAGGTTGTTAGTTTCCGCGTCGTGCGCGCAGGAGCGGGCGACAGACAGCACTGCGAAGACTCGGCGGCCAATCAAGGACGCCGCAGACGTAATTGGGCCCGGCGACGCGCGGTACGGTCCTGCCTTCCCGCGCCCTTTTATTGGCCCGGCTTTGTGACGGGATTTACCTCGCCGTCCTTCATCTCAACGGCCGCAAGGGGGAGATTGCGTCGCCCCTAGCCGAGGAGGCTGAAGGAAAACGTCTTCACCCGCAGCAGCCGACAAACAACGTGCCCGGAAAAAGGGAAAACGCTTCGGCATGATTACTATAGGCTCTTCACGGTAAAATGAGCACTTTTGAAATCAACCTTAGGAAAATGTCACTTCCCTGCCTGCATATATATTTTTACGGTATAGTTGGTAACGATGGATGAAAAGTAGTCCCATATGTTAACGTCGAATAAAAAGTGTTAGGTAACCATTTGTGACAATTTAAATTATTTCTTACGCTTTCTGTTTTTTTTTTTTACGCCTGTGTGTAAACATTAACAGATTTATAAAATGTTTACTTTTCTAATAATTTCACAGTTTCACTTGACCGAAGCATGAATAAAGTAATTAGGCATATGACAGTGTTTATTTTACATAAGGACGAATAATACACAACGTGCGTACAAGTAGATCTTAAGCAGGGCTTTCAAAAGTGCTCATTTTACCGTGAACAGCCTATAATAACATACAATCCAGCCTTTTGGGGCCACGGTGGCTGAGCAGTTAGCCTGCTCGCCTCCCACCAAGGCTAACCGAGTTTAATCCCCGGCCGGGTCATTCCAGATTTCGCGTGTGGGAATCGTGCCAGACGATGCCGCTGGCCGGCGGGATTTCTCGGGGATCTCCTGTTTCCCCTGCCCCTTCATACCGGCGCTGCTCCATACCTCGCTTCATTCCTATCTCGGCTCTCAAGATCACTACGTTAAGAGCCGTCCAAATATCTTTACTCACTACAGCCTGTTTATTCTAGTAATTTACACTTCGAACGTTGCTAGGGCAATAGTCCGTTGCAGGAAACGTTATGAAGACTGCTGACGAAGTAATATTTCTTCGCCCGTGTCTACCAAAGAGTGCGGATGTAGTAATATTACAGCAAACGTCCACACAACTCAGATAAATTCAGGCGACGTAATATTATAGTCCATTCACGGTTACTTCCCACTATTATGAAACCCTGATAAAGTTCTACTTCCACGATATTTCTCCGCCTCGTGCAAACAATGCTTATCCGAGTCTACAAAATTACGTCAAAGGGACGACGCACCATATTCGTGTGCACTCAATGTAATAATATTTTGCATGAGAAATATTTCTTACTGGATATTACCAACACATCTATTTTCTCACTGTTTTATACAGGATAATTATAAATGAAATGCAGTAATTTATAAACAAAATATAAATTTAATTTCAATCTAACCACAAATAAATACTTTGCTGTTAGTACGAGTTAATACAATGCGGCCAGAAAAATTGGTAACGAAGAAGCGAAAGTAGCTCCATGTCTTGTCGTTGAATTAAAATGCGTGGTAAACATTTGTGAAAATTAAAACGGTTTCATTTGCTTTCTGTTTTTTTTTTTTTTAATGCATGTACGTGTTGACATGAGCAAATTTGTAAAATATGCACTTTTCCAATGATGTCACGGTTACACACAACCGACGCATGGATTGAGTGTTCGGTAGAGAACTGCAAAATTCGCGTTATCTTTCGGTGACAGGCTGAACTCCACTGCCTTGTACATAAGTGAGCACAGTCAGTGGTTTAATTGGCCGCTAACTTTAAGTTTAGACTCCTATAGGCTGTTCACGGTAAAGTGAGCACTTCTCAGGCCCTAGTTCCTTTTTTTCCTTCCAGACGTATGTTATCCTCGAAGAACGTTTTAAAATAAATACTGCCGTGTGAGTAATAAACGGAGTGTGTGTATTCCACCGCACTCGGGGGTTTGCGTCTAAGGCTAAAATAAAATATATTTGACTGTTATTTCAAATGAGAGGACTTTCAAAAGTGCCCACTTTACCATGAATGGCTTATACTTGTTTTACTTCGTTAAAGAAGACTGGCCAGTCCACCATTATTGGCTCAAGATTCCTGCAAGGCGTTTCAGACATACTGCCGGTCTATGGCAGCTGTCTGTCAAATAAACAGTAATCTGGAGCTCAGTTTGCCGCTTAGTAATAATACTAATTCTGCAGGTCTCTAGTGAGTGATCAGGGGGCCACGGTGGCTGAGCGGTTAGCCTGCTCGCCTCCCACCAAGGCGAACCGAGTTCAATCCCCGGCCGGGTCACTCCGGTTTTCGCGCTTGGGAATCGTGCCAGACGATGCTGCTGGTCGGCGGATTTTCTCGGGGATCCCCAGTTTACCCTGCCCTTTCATTCCGGTGCCGCTTCATACTCATCTCAATCACCCTCATCAGCTCTCAAGACCTCGCTGTTAGGAGCCGCCAAAATCTCTTCACTAACTCTAGTGATCAGGCCTAAGTAGTGTAAATTTCACACGTGGCGAAAGAATACACAATGTGCGTTCAAGTAGATCTTAGGCAGGGCTTTCAGAAATGCTCAGTTTATCATGGGTAGCTCATGCACCTACTGTCTATCTCATATAAGATGGCAAGATTTTGACAGTTAATGAGTGGCAACTTGACGTATACAAAACAAACAAAGTGCCGTTTACAAAATCGTGTATGAGCTGAAGCACGAACGAACAAAAGTTCATATTAAGTTGATTATTCTGAGTGTGTTGCCAACGCACACCAGACAAGTACAAAATAAGCTATAACAACGAGTTCCTAGATAAATTAATATAATTTATTTTACGTGGTCACAAAACAGCGGTTAACTAATCTTCGTGTTGAGGTAGTAATGTAAAGTAGTAATGAAACACAACAAGAAGATTCATAGCCAAATGAACGACTTCCAACCTTAGATCTTTTCATGTCGTATTCCAAACTGTCCATCCATGATTTCCATATGTGCTTGATATTAATTCCAAAAGCCTACAGAAATTTTGTTCCGTAATATTGAAACTTTTTCTCAAAAAATTTGACGAAATATATTTCAAATCCGTGTCCTTTCGAGACAGTAATAAAAAAAAAGTCAAATTTTAAAAAGCAGGCTCTAGGGGCGGGTACCGCGCGCGGCACACATGCTTATCGTGTCGTGCGCGCCATCTGTGGGCTCTTTCTCGAACCTAACCAGCTATAAAGCTGAAATGAATATGTTTCGTATGTAAAAATAACAAATTTACGAACATATGCCAATAGTTTTATTGTTCCGCGAGCTCTGCGTAGTTTTTAAAGTATCATATATTTCGTGTACAGCGATTTTGCCTACTAGTAATTTCTATTGGGCCAGTAACTGTCCGTCTATATCCTAAACACGCCATGTTTTTTGTTCCCCCGGAAACCCATTTCCTTGTTTATGCGTAGCCTCCAATTGCTGCACCAGCTGATGGCGAAAGGATACATAAATTAATCTAAACATTCGTTGAACTGTCAAAATCTCGCCATCTTATATGAGACAGATAGTAGTGGAAGCAGGGAAGGACACACACAACGGCGACCACGGGGAGTACACTGCTTGCGGCATCTTCCTCTGCAGCTCGCCCGCGGCGCAGACTCGTAGAGTCGCGTTGCCGGGGGGGGGGGGGGGGGAGGGGAGGGGAACCAGACTCTCGCGTCCATACATCAGCTCGCCGCAATATCGGGCCGCAGCCATCTGCGCCTCTGCCATTACGGACTATTTGTCTGCGTCGGTCGGCAAACACCGCCCTTGTCGGATCGAGGGTGCGCGGGTGCGGGGGAAGGGGGTGGTTAGGTTGGCAGCAAGCGCCCCACGTGCGGTACACTCTCTCAGTCGCGCTTCCCTACAGTTCGGGCGCCAAAGGGGTGAAAAAATTGACTTCAATCATTTTGCCGGCCGTGATAAGTTTTTTTAATTTATTTCGAGGGAAACTGAAATGCGTAACCTTTAGACTCTTACAGGTTTTTGCCACCTAAGTTTCTTAGTCTTTAAAGCAAATAATTGACCATGAAAGATTTCATGTTGGCGGTAGGGATGAAAATTAGTTCATGGAAAATGAATGGGTTATTGATGATTAATTGTGGGCGAGTGATAGATCACCCGACAACTATACGATGGTGATGCGGTGATGATTGGTGATTAACGATGACCACATTGATGATGACAATGTTGATGATAACGACGATGTTGGCGATGTTGATGATGACGATGACATTGATGATGATGACGTTTATGACGACGTTGGTGACGATGACGATGATGACGATGCGATTACGATAAGGATGCTATGAAGGCGATGAAGACGATGACAATGACGATGATGGGTATTTTGCCCAAAGACCCGTTCGGATGCACAATTATACCAGACAGAACGATTAAGGTGATGCGTTATTGCCTTGAAGATGTGGAATCATAACAGTAAGCAACACGGCACCAGTGTTTCTTAAAAAAAATATATCCCTGAGGTGAGAGGGTTATTTTGCAAATTTCCCGGGGAGGGGCGGGGGGCTGAAAAAATAATTTTCAGCCACATTTAGATAAATAAACATTTTACATAGAAAATAATATGTGATGTAATTCTCCTGTGTAATGTAATTATGTGCTGAGTGTTCTGGTCCACATTAAAAGTAGAAATACTCTCCTTTGTATCTTAATGGCGTAACACTCCAGAATTCTGCGTAAGAGATTTCACTTCGAACATCTATTCCTCCAATATAAATCTTCATGCAGTGATCCAATTAACTATTTCCTCGCCTGTTTCTCAATGGAGTTATTCTTTATATAGCACTAAACGACCTTTCAGCAGTGGCTGTTGACATTGGTATGATCAGTATGTTTAATATAATATTTTTGAGTTCATCATGGCCAATAGAAGACTGAAGATTATAGTTTAATAATGATACATTGCCATTCTCATTGGAGGCCAAACATTTAAACGACTTCGGATATGCGTGTAAATGGTTTCAGCCTATACCATGTAAATACTGGCAGTGTGTGATAACATCTGACTTTTGTGACAAACGTAAATGGCAGAGCCACAATTATATAATTATTATTTTATAAAGTTATGGTATTTTGGATAATTTTAATTGTTGTTTAGTCATTCGTCAGAGAAAGAAGACTATGTAATATTCACTTGGAAAATTGATTTGTGTCAGAGGGAAGTATCGCAGACGGTGTAGGCGGGGCTTAGAGGGTCCGCCTCTCTGGTTGGCTCCGAGATGACACCCGTCGGGCATCCTCGGGTCAACCCGAACGGCGAGTATGTAGCTTTGGTCACCAGGACGTGGCAGAAAGGAGAGATGGGAGTTGGAAATGCAGGCTTCCGAAAGGCCTGTACATAATGTTTTGTTAAGGCCGCGGTTCATTAATTAGCACGAAGCTTCGTGTTATTTGAATGGGGATAAAGATAATGTCAATCAAGTTAAAAAATATATAAACTACTGATACATGAAGTAGAAAGTATGTAAATTCTATGATGCAATATAAACTTTAAATTCAATCCCCCAAGAGGTAAAAAAAAATTAATAATATAAATTAATAATATAGTGCTGTATTAGGTCCTGAGTGAGTGTCCTGAGCTTAATTTGTGTGTGATGACCGAAATTAAGTGTTAAAACGTTTATTTATATTTGTTTTCAAGTAATGTGTTAATATTAGTTTTGTCGTCCCATCCAATAATTTTATGCGATTAATTTTTTTTTTTTACTTTGGAGTGTGTTACGACCGGTCACTAAGTTTTTTTTTTTTGTTTAGTATAGTACATGCACATTTACACAGATTTATACGGAACTCGTTACGCCAAGTTTACTATTCAATTCTATGTACTGATAATGAACACAGGACTTATAATTTACGAGTTTTATACAAAATACTCCTGAGATGCGTGGCGACGTAAAGTGTGTAGTTTGTGACGAGCCAAGAGAGTGCTCCACATGAACTGATACCGACCATCCCCAAGCCGAACGGAAGAGCGCGCGCGCGGGGATGCCACATCGGAGAGAGCTCCACATTAACTGATACCGACCATCCCCAAGCCGAACGGTAGAGCGCGCGCGCGGGGATGCCACATCGCCCGCCGCAGATTGTCATTGTGATGAGTCGCTGGTTTATCCGAGATACGTTTATTTGTTGCTGACATTATGTGTATGAAATATTGAAATTAAATTAAACTTCCATCCACTATCTCATTTGCTTTGAAAATGAGCGTAAAAATAGCTAGCCTATACATGGAGGTTATCAAAAACTTTACAACGTAAGATGATGTTTCGACAATACATTTGTTTACAAAGTTAACATCTGGCTTGATTATGTTTTCTTTGCTATTTACAGTAGCACTGTACATGTTTTCTCATTGCGGTCATTCAGAATTAATTAATATTGTTACCGGACAAATCGCACATCTTCGCTCCAAAACTATCCGACCTTCTAAACTAAAACGTCTCGCAACATGAACAAAGTATGGAATACGCAGGGACGAAAGCTCAGAGTAGTGCAAGTTCAAGATTTCCTGCAGCTACAACTATTGTATAAATCTATTGGCAGAGGCATTAAATTCTGGTACATCTTTGTTTATTAAGGTAGCATACACTTTAAACATAAAAAAAAACAGTAACCATAGCATAACAACTCTGACAACTTGAATGTAATTAAAAGTAGTCTGTAAGTTCTCATTGATCGGTCTTTTGAAAGTATTTAATAACGCAAGAACAATAAAATCCGTTGTAATGAACGAGACAGCCTGAAAGCAACATATACAAATAACATTAATTATTTTAAACTGTACATAACATGCTTTTGAAGACGTTTTACAAAGGTGTTAGCATTTGTCAGAAGTTATAAAATGTCACTCGTATACATAATTCACAAAATATCATGTTAGTCATGGGGCAGAGATAATTGGACAAAAGTGGCCATTGTGCATCTTATTACATTGGCTGAGCGTAGTGACCAGCGCAGTTATTCTCATTCATGGAAATGTTTAGCGTCGGTGAAATAGCGGTAGCGTGTGCTAAAACAGACTCTGTGCTGATGTGAAGAACCGAGCACGGCACGAACTTGGAGAGGATAACTGAGGCTGAAGATAAGAGGAACCTCCAATAACTATGCATTATGCAGTGTAAATTTGACAGTACAGTTAATATTAGTAAATTTCTCCTAACCGACAAGAAAATCTCAATGTACTGTCGGCGCGAAGCAGGACAAACATGGAGGAGAGAAGGATGACTGTTAGTGGTCCCAAAGGCACTCTGTCGTCCCAACCTGCGAAAATAATGTACATGGTGAGATGAGATGTGACTCGTATTTGTTGTTGGGTCTATTTGTATCTTTAGTCAGAATTCATTTGATTTTAGGAAGTGTTTTCAACATTTGATATTCTCAGTTTGACCAAATATGTAGGTCTACGTAACGAAAATTAAACCTTTGATGTATTGAAATGCCTCGCATGAAATATAGTGGAGTTACTTTTTAACGATGGTAAAAAGTTCATTATAGTTCAGTGCCTTTGGGATAAAATATGGTTATGGCGAATAATCCTTGTTGTCTATCTGACTTTATTAGTAGGTATAGTTACCGAAAAAATGCTTACACACACTGCATTTACGTGTGATGATATGGAAATGTGTAAACGTTTTAAAAAGAAAGCTCTATGCACTGTAGAAACGTTTTCAAGATAAGTGTTTCACAGTATAGTATAGGATTAGTCCTCGCGCGAAGCTTTACAAAAGCATGACAATATTTAATACTAATGCTGAGGTATATTAATTTTTTTAGACTTGTCAGTCCGGAATTAAACTTTGACGCGTAATTTATGTCGTCAAATGCCTGCTTCCTTTTGCGTATATTGTGGCGCAACCCGGTACTGATGACGAGCACTGAGATCACTCATGGTTTATCAGTGTTCGTCAGTAAACTTAGTCGCGTAATTTATGTCGTCAAATGCCTGCTTCCTTTGCGTATATTGTGGGCGAAACCCGGTACTGATGACGAGCACTGAGATCACTCATGGTTTATCAGTGTTCGTCAGTAAACTTAGTCGCGTAATTTATGTCGTCAAATGCCTGCTTCCTTTGCGTATATTGTGGGCGAAACCCGGTACTGATGACGAGCACTGAGATCACTCATGGTTTATCAGTGTTCGTCAGTAAACAGCCTGCAGTAAACAGTAAATATTTTGTATGTCTTCGGTACGCTTGGCAGTGGTACTCATTAAAATGAGAGAAAACAGGTTGAATGATCAATATAACTATCTATATAATCTTGTTTCTCTCTTATTTTAAGAGAGTACTTACATATAATAAACATAGTGATACTTGTTTTTCTAGAGGAAGTACATTTTTAATAGCATAAATTCTGCTTTGAATTTAATTGTGTACTGTTTTTGTGCAGAATTTCAATCTAGACTATTTTGTATTATTCAAATTATGCTACCGTATACATTTACATAAATAACTCGGAGAACCTACATTTGAATCGTTCTCCGATATATCGTTTCACTGTCATGTACAACCACTGTAGCTCCAGTGCAATAAGTCTTCAGTAATAATGAATTTAGCGTCGTGCGGAGCACCACGCAGCGGCTTGTAAAACCAGAGTCAGTTATCATCTGTGAGTATCGAATCGCAATACATACGCCTCATGCTCGGAATTCTCTATTATTTGTTCAGCAACAATATAAAAATAATGAAACACATTTTCAGTTCATTCCGCCACCAGATTGCTAGTTTTAACCACAGTCCATTCACTGTTACTTCCATCTACCTTTAAAAAAACTGCTATAAAGTTTTACATCCCGGACATTCGTCTGCCTTATGCAAATAAAGATTAATCGGGTCTAGAAAATTACACTAAAGGGACAAATGTAACACATGCTTATGCACTCAGTGTAATAATGTTTGAATAGAACTAATTTTACTTGGAAATGCCAACATGCCTACTTTTTGCCTGTTCATTCATATTAATTATAAATTTAATATTACAATGTGTTGATAAAATATGATTATAAATGCAAATTTTAATAAAGAAAAGGGTATTTTTTTAATGTAAATCCGAGTATAAAATGCTTGTGATAGATCATATCTAGATAACAACCGAGCACGTAATACGTGGGGTGATTTTTCAAAGGTTTGATTCAAAAAGCATGAAGAAACCATGAATAATCTATAATCAGAATTTAAAATATATAAATGTTAGTATTTCGTTTAAAATAAGTTCGTGTTCATGTGTACATAAAACTTGACATTAAACATTGTATAACGAGGTTATTTCACGCTTTATTTGGAATCACCAATTTAGGCTCCTAAAGCGAACAGGTCATTTACGTCACTTGGACGTTAGGCAGGGGCCATTATGGCCGTAAAATAATTTTTAAGTTTTTCAAATTTTTACAAAATGTTGGCCTTATAGCCGAAATCTAATACTGTTACTTTTGTAACCAAGTTTTAATGACATTTTCGTCACCAAGACGCAAAGTGGTAGTAACCACTACGAACCATACGTAAACTTTTGCGACCACTTGTAAACATTTTTCGACATCTGTAAACTATTGTAAACTTTGGTGAACATTTGTAAACACTTGCCAATAACCGTTGATTATGGTCTCAACCTCTTGTATTAAGTGGAGCTATGCAAAACTCCTTGATTTTATGACTTTTAAAGAGAAACTTAACGAAGTTTGGGGCTTGTTCCAAAAATCCAATTTAATCGTGGTGTTAAGGCTGGAGTTGCTTAGCAGTTGCTCCCATCCATTTGGTACAATGAGACTGGAGCCGACCAGCTGTCCTGTTATGGCAACCTTGACCCATGACCTCGAATTATTGTTTAATGACCATTAATGTGTTACCAAAATGGGGTCTTTCCTAGTGTAGGAATTAAACATGATGTAATAATGTTAATGGTAAATGTAGGTGCACAGTTGCATTGTCAAGGTCATCGACGTCTAACGTGGCTGAGGATATGGACACCGGCCGACCTGGCGAGGGTCGGTTCATGTCAGGAACTTACGCGATTCACCTGTCATCGAACCCTACACCACCTACATGTACATCTTTAAATACATTTTAAAAAATTCAAATTGTTTACTTTTTAGAATTGTTTATTAGTTTATATATATACACATACAATTTTTATACAATATCGGGAATTTTTTGGGTTCAAAGATATCCATGGTCACATACAGTGTCAAGGTCAAGTACATGGGTTAAGGTCAAGGTCACCTGGATGCAACAAAACCATCGACCGACCGGAATGGAAGAGCATGATTGGCGCCTGGCTCCAATCTCCATTCCCTTGTCCCAGACTGATCCAAATCATTCTACTTGGAAGAAATGAAAACAGGATTATCCTGACCCAAATCATACCAGTATTGTGAGAAATCCACCATTAAGAGTTACCTACGTGTTAAAAACTAAACATTAAATAACCACAATTTTTCGCTATGTAAATAACCGTGTTTATTACTATATCTAAGTTAATTGAAACAAATTTGCATTACTTTTCAGTATATTGAAGTACTATAACAGCTCATAAAGTAACGTTTCTTAAACTATTAATATATGCACATGTGATTTAAGCCTACACAAAATATGAAAGCTATGTTCACAAAAATTTCATAGCATGCTTCTACGTAGGGCATATAAATTGTTTACATTTTAGAACAAACCAGTTTACACTAGGTTAGCAGTAGTGGTACGGCCGCGGTGTAGGTCGAGCGGCACCAGCACACATCCAAGGAGTAGAAGGTGTGAAGTTAGACGCAGACGTCGACGCCAGTGTTGGCGGACTGCTCCAGCCCAGGTGTGATGTTGACGCCGTCCCGGCGGTAGAGCTCGTGCCTCAAGTAGCCCGCCGTCGTGCGTAGCCTCCCCCTCATCTCCAGCGGCTTGAGCGCAGGTCGGCCGTAGTTCAGCGACGACACAGCCGGGATCACTTTGTTCCTCTCCTGTTCCGAACATGGACTCAATATTGACAACACCTGCGGTCTTGAGCACCCGTGAGGGTGAAGTCGGGGTGAATATTGGTAGGTAAGTAGGTAAAGGCTGTTCACTGTAAAATGAGCACTTTTGAAAGCCCTGCGTAAGATATATTTACATGCATGTTGTGTAATCTTCCGCTATATCTAAAATTAACGTTGCAATGTGCCTCATCACTTTATTCATGCGTCGGTCAAGTGAAACTGTGACATTATTATAAAAGTAAATATTTTACAAATCTGCTCATTTTTACACTTCGACGCATTAAACATATAACAGAGAGCGAAAGAAATAATTTAAGTCGCCACAAATGATTACCTAACACCTTTTATTTGACGTTAAGATATGGAATTACTTTCTCTCCATCTTGCCAACTTTACTGGGCGTATGTTGCTCTGTGCGGTCGTTAAAACATATGCAGGTAGGAGCAGTGGCTTTTTCCTAAGGTTGATTTCAAAAGTGCTCACTTTATCGTGAACAGCCTTTAAGTATTTTGGTTTAACGTCTCGTCGACAGCAAGTACACGAGAGAAGGAGCAAGTTGCTCTGCGAAGAGGGATTGGGGAAGGAATGGGAAGGAATCGGCCATGGCATTTGTTAGGGACCCATCCCAGCATTCACATGGAGTGATTTCGGGAACCCATGGTAAACCGAAATCGAACCCGGGTTCTCCCGAGTGCTAGTGCAGTGAGTTACCACAGCGCCACCCCATTCGGTGGGTGAAAATTGGCAACAACACCTGGCGTCTTTAGCGTCCATGATGGTGAAGCGAGGTGAAGATTGGGAACAACACCTGGGGTCTTCAGTGCCTGTAGCGAAGAAACAATGTGAAGATTATCAACAATATTTCGGGGGCCTCCACGGTCCGTGAGGGTGACGCGAGGTGAAGATTGACAACAAGACCTGGGGTTTTGAGCGTCCATGAGTATCGAGCGTAATGAAGGTAGATAGGTAACTGAGCTTAACTTCTCGTAGACAGCGAGGTCATTAGAGACGGTGCATGTTGGGACGGGAAAGAAACTAGGCCAAACAGTTTTCGCAAAGGGTCCAATAATACTCGATGGTTTTGCACGCTATGGGCCACGATTGTGTGGCGAGTACGGAACGATACAGGGCCGTCCTGGGGATTCTGGGCGCGGTGGTCTAGGTACTACTGGTATATGATATATATTATTAAAGTTACATTTAATTTAATATAACAAAATATTTACATTAATTAATGATATTATATATTATATAATATTATACAATATTGTTTCCCCTCCGTAAATACAGTAAAGGGTGCCAGAATCAAAGTAAATGGCCATCCTAACTGTCTTAGTTCACCAAGATGCATCGATATATTGTATAATACAAACTCAAATTAATTGCTAAGACGTACATCTTAGTTTCTGGGTTGTAGACTTTTTATTTATCTTTTATACAGCATGTAATTCTGGTTTTTGTTAAAATAGTGATTTCTGTAATAAGAGAATTCATTTTCTATGACTGTGTTTTGTTTTATATCTGAAAATGTGAGGCTTGTATGTAGTAAAAAAGTTTAGAAACTGTGATTTAATAAATGTAAATAACATTGTTTACGAAAGTATGACTCCAACTAACAGAAAATTCCATCACGGTAGCAGAGATCCGTGATTATTAAGTGTTAAGAAAGAAACAAGCTAAACTAAACTACATGGCGGAAAATAGAGATGATTTTACTCATCAAACATTTTATGGAACCAACTACGATAAATGGAGGTTCAGAATAAAATTGTTTTTTGGGAATGAAAAATTGCCACGATGCCATACAACATGAAGTTAAGCTTCAAGGAATGTCTGAAGAAGATTGGTTTAAAATGGAAATTAAATCTAAAAATTACATAGTTAACAGTGTTAAGAACTCTCAACTATAACTAATATCAAAAACCACTGCAAAGGATATGATTAAAAAATTTGATTAAACATCTCTGCCGAAAAGTAGTGCAAATAAGTTACTATGCAAAAGAAAACTTTTAGATCTTAAAATGAAGGAAACTGATAATCCCACAGATTTCTTAAATACAATTGGAAAATTGTGCAATAAATTGAAAAATGCAGGCGAAGATTTGAACAAGGAAGACGAAATAAAGTATATGTTACTATCTTTGCCAGCAAGTTTCTCACACATTGTTAATATTATTGATGCATTACCGGAAAAGGAAAAGTCGGTTGAATATTTCAAGTCAAAAATCATGTAGCGATGAAAATAATAGACAAACATTCAATTCACACAAAGCAAGATATGTAAATATACAACAAAGATCCAAACAAAACCGATTTATTTCCGGTAATACAACTATTATATGTTACATATGTAATCAGCCAGGCTATATTCAAAGAAACTGTCCGAATACAAACTGGGGGAAACACAATTATAATGAAAGAGAAAATACGACATGGAGAGGTAAATATTCTAGAAACAATAACAATATAATGGCAGAAGATTCAACGGTAGATAACAAGTCACATGTTAAGTCATTCATCGTAGATTGTCACTTGGCTGTTGAATAGTGAATGTTCAGATCATATGGTAAACCGCAGTAAATATTTCTGTGAGTACAGAACTTTAGAATGTCCTGTTGAAATTAAGGTACGCGATGGCTTCTCTCTAAAAGCTGATATAATTGGTAATATTATAACGTTTCTCAATGTTGAGGGGACACTCGTCGAAACACTAATTAATTATGTTTATTATGTGCCAAATATGTGACAAAAATTTTTGAGTGTTGCGCGCACTGTCAGTAAGAAAATGTTATAACATTCAATAACGATAATGCTGAAATTTATGACTCAAGAAATGATTTGATTGCTGTTGCATTTAAGAAAAATAAATGTTTTAAACTGGCAGGTATAGTAGGATACATAAATAATGCAAAGGCGTACACAAGTGAAACTCACGTCAAATAATGAAAAATGGCATAGAATTATTGGTCATACTAATGTCAATAACCTAAAAGAATTGTGTGAAAAACAGGGACTAAATGTTTTACCTACCAAAATTGAAAATATATGCAATGCAAAATTTGCTTAACAAATAATAACAGACATAGGGAAAATTATATATTGGAAATCATACCACAGATGTCCATGGTCCTATTAATCCTACTGGATGTAAAGGTGAAAGATTTTTCTCAACTACTCTTATTGGCGCCCATAGTAGAATTGCTATAGCGTATTATATCAAAAGCCAAAGTGAAGTGTTTGACTACTTCGTACACTATGAAAATCTAGTACAAAATCAGGCTAGCAAAAAGATAAAAGAAATTCTTTGTGATAATGGAAGGGAATACATCAACAAAGATTTCTACAGATTCGTGAAAGAAGGTATATTTCTTTAAACCGGTTCCAGCATACACTCACAAAATGAATGGTATTGCGGAAAGCTACAACAGAACTGTCATGGATCGCGCCAGATGTTCAATATCTGAAGCAAAGATTAACAAGTGGATCTGGCCTGAATGCATATATACTTTTATTTATTTAGGGAATCGATTACTGACAATTGGGAATATAAGAAAAACACCATATGATATATTTTTCAACAAGAAACCAACTGCTTCAAATCTCAGAATATATGGAAGTACAGTTTTTGTGAGAATTCCTGAAGAGTGTAGAAAATCCAAGCTACATCCAAAAGCTGTTAAGGGTATACTCATTGGATAGACACATGTACGTTACAAAATAGTGGTAGATAATAAAGTCATTGTTAGTCATCTGTGAAGGTTGTTGAAATAACATCAAAATGCATAATGATCACTAGTGATGAAAATGAGAGTAATAAAACAAGAAGTATTGAAATATGGAAAAAGTAAATGACGAAAATACCAAGGAAGAAAAGAACGCAGAGGTTAAGGAGGTGAGTAGAATTGATATTCCAACGAGGGAAATCAGTTTGCGAAGGCAATTTTAAGTCACTTCCCCTGCCTGCATCTATTATAAAGAGCGTACTGAGTGACATGCGCCCTGCAAAGTTGGTAACGATGGAGGTAAACTAAAGCCATGTCTCAACACCGAATAAAAATTGCTAGGCAACCATTTATGATAGCTCAAATTATTTATTTCACTTTCTTTTTGTGTTTTTAAAGGGCCGAAATGTAAAAATGAGCAGATCTTTAAAATATATTTAATTTTCAAATAATTTCACTGTTTCACTTGACCGACGAAAGGAATAAAGTGATGAGGCCCATGGCAATGTAAATTTTACGTAAGGAGGAAGACTACACTACGTGCATACAAGTAGATCATAAGTAGTGCTTTCAAAAGTGCTCAATTTACCGTGAACGGCCTATAGTCAACACTGACCTACCGCACACCAATACAACTACCAAGGTCACGTGGTCAACACTGATGATCGTGGTTGTGTATATATTTATTTCCAAAAGACAAGCCCTTTTATATGAATAGATTACTTTTATCAATTTAAATTTAACGCGGCTACACAAAAATAGGCTTGCGGAGGTATACAAACATCTCAAAGCACTTTTTACATAAAGCGTGTTCTAACCTGAAATCCTATCCGCCTCGTTTATGATAATCGCGTTGACAGAAAAGGAGTCCTTTTTTGGAACACAGAGGCTGGGTTTACGCAGGTATAGGTCGTTCACGGTAAAATGAGCACTTTTGAAAGCCCTGCTTCAGATCTACTTGCGTGCATGTTGGGCGTTCTTTCGTCTTATATAAAATTAACATTGTCACGGTCTCAGCATTTTATTCATGCGTCGGTCAAGTGAAACTCCACAATTATTAGGAAAGAAAAATTAAAAAAATCTGCTCATTTTTGACACTTTTATGCATTAAAAAAGCAGAAATGAAAGGAAATAATTCAAAGTATCACAGATGGTTACCTAACACTCTTTATTCGACGTTAAGATATGGAACTACTTTCAATCCTGCGTTGCCAACTTCGCTCGGTGCATGTCACTAAGTGCACCCGTGTGTAGGTAGGAACAGTAACTTTTTTCTTAGGTTGATGTGAAAAGTGCTCACTTTACCGTGAACAGCCTTTAGCGTGATCACTCTTACCACTATGTTCAGTGTAGGATTTGAATGCCGCAGTGAAGGATGTTTCCGCAGCTCTATGACCTCACCTGCTGGAAGATGTTGTCTCGTATGAGATGACTCGGTGTCTTGTCACTGCGACGGGCCCGAGGGTCATAGTACATGCCCTCTGGTAGGTCTTCCTTCGACCTGCGGAACCTTGAGTGGCCCCTGCCGCCGAAATACGTCATCTCCTTATACTCTTCCTCCGTGATTTTCTAAACATAGTAAGTTTACACAAAGAAACCGATTTCCCTTATATTTTTAAAGACATTTATAAAGAAGTTGTGTGCTTGATCATTTTGCAGCACCGATTTTTTTTTCATGTTGTTAATGCGAAACTTGTTTGATATTTATATTTTTCCTTAAAAACGTTGAATTTTAAATAATCTTCATTCATATTTTTTTTCTCCATTAATGTCTGATATGAAGAAGTTGAATATAAACTAATTCCCAGAAGTGTAAGTAATAATTTTACTATTTCATTTCTCATCACACGCACAGCAACCCTTAAAATCTACCAAACGCTGGATAAGTGAAGCTGAAAATCATTGTCCTAGTTCATTTTAATAAGTGTTTAGTAAAAGTAATTCTAACCAAATTAAGATGCATACACCGATCAGAAAATATTTTTTGTAAAATATTAAACAGTAAAAAAATGTACAATAATGCTTTCCTGACTTATTATATTAACTGAAGTACTAGAATATATACTAGTTTAGTATATAGGGGCATACTTTTCTCAAAATAAATTGTTTCACTTTCGCAAGTATTACAATACTTTATTATATGCATGACAAAATTGTAATTATGAGTTGTAATTGTGTACATATGACATAGTGGATATTTATAAACTTAACGCCCTTAACAATATATCACTTTTCAAAAACTAGCAGCACGTCAATCTTTGGACCAAGGTACCTTTAAAAGTTCATTCGCTTCATTTGACTTAGGTTTATCTATTTTTCGTGTGATTGGGTTTTAAAAATTGAGGATAGAGTATATAGCCAAATTAATATCTGTATTACACTTATTTGCAATATAAATTAATCACCCTGAAGCTAGCCAACACAAAGGCACGTGAGTTAATACAGGCACAGGACATGTCATGTGTACTAAAAATATCAGAATATTATACGACAACGCTTGCAGGGACCACCCGGAGCACGGAGAGAGGCGGCGATACGGTTGGCATGGAGGCATACAAACGTACACTATTAAACTGAATCAGTGAGAATTTCACTGTTTCAATTAGTCAAACGTATCTGACTGATACAGCAGTCACTTCAGTGACTTTAACTGATGAACCAGTGAAAAAATGCATTCCCGCTTCACTGATTGATTCAGTGGCATTTCCCACTGATTCGCCAGTCATTTTTTGCTCTGTTTTCTCAATGGTTTATTTTTTGACTGATGGGCCAGTAAAACATCTGAGCAATTTGCTTCGTCCCTAATTATTTTTGACTGATGTATCAGTGTGAATAAATGGCCGCCGAACGTCGTTTAAATATGGCCGTTAAACAACGCGTATCAAGTGAAGTAACAACGAATAAACGAATAAAACTAATACAAAATACTTTCCAAAATGTGTTTCGTCTTTCGAAACCCCATTTTACGAGATAATATGAAGAGACAACCTTTCATTCAGTTTATATGTCTTTAATTTCGATTCCATGTAATCTTCACAACGCTCAGTTTGAATGTTTAAAATGCATTTAATATGGTGACGAGAGTGCACTCACTCATATATGCAATTCGTTTGAACAATCCTAACGGTACCAATCAATCCAAACACAATATGTTTGAGCATAAACAAACCACAAGACTTCGCAGTGATGGTATAAGATATATCTTCCTCTCGTATTTACTACTTGTCGTGGTAGCTCAGGTGGCAAGGTGCCGGCCTTTAGTCGAAGGGTGCGCGAGTTCCATCCCGACCACCCGAGAATGTGTTTTTACTTTTTTAAATCACTGAAAAATTGCACAATATAAATCGTAAACTATCGTAAATATGTTTATTATGCGTAATTATTTGTCTGCATTAAAAAAAAAACAATATTTAATTCGCCACTGCAGTCGGCCGTCATTTATTCGCTGAAATTCTTTCACGGCACTAATTCAATCAGTGAGATTTTTCACTGAAACAATCAGCGGTTTTCCACTGATTTTAAGTGGAGATATTTTCACTGATTATAGTAGTTGAATTTCACAGCGAATCGGTGGCTTCCCACTGATTCGAATTTAGAGTGTAGGTTGTTCTCCTGAGGAAGATCCTGGCACATCTGCCGAAACTGATCTCCCAAATCTGCAGTAGTTGCCGCTGGCCGAAGTTGCTGTCCAACCTGTTCCCAAACGTTCTCGATGGGCGAGAGGTCTGGGTATCTTGCTTGCCAAGGACAGAGGTACCCATGTTGAGTGAGGCCAGGCGTTCTGTTGGGAAATTGGGTTGTCAAGCTGCACCAGGAATGTGAGCGTACATGGTGGCACGTTTTCCTGGAAGTATCGCCGAACCTTTAGGGTTCCTTCAAACATTACCAGCGGGGCGCGGGAATAGTAGGAATTGGCACCCCCAACATGACACCTTCCGTGGTGGTGTGCCGATCTACAGTGAAGCGTGATTCGTCGCTGAACACCACTCGTCGCCAATCCGCAAGCTGCCACTCTGCCCGTTTCCGGCAAAAGGTCTCACACGATGCTCGGGTAGTAATGGTAGACGTCGTAAGGGACGCCGCGACGACAGATCCCGCTCTGCAAACCATCTGGATATGACACTGGTGGACACAGGCATATCCCCAGCTGTCGTGACATATCCCTTGTTGGAGTGCTTACAGCCTGTCGCGCGATGCAACGATCCTTGCTGCTAGTTGAGTTGAGAGATTTGGGCGGCTCTTTGCGGCGAGGTCTTGAGGGCCGATGAAGGTAAAATGAGGTGGGAACTGAGCAGCGCCAGAATGTAGGGTCACGGTAAGCGACAGATCCCCGCGGGAGAAAACCCGCCGACCAGCGGCATCGCCCGGCACGATTCCCACTTGCTAAAATCCGGAGTGACCCGGTCGGCTATTGAACTCGGCTAGCATTGATCGAAAGCGAGCAGTCTAACCGCTCAGCCACCGCGGCCCCCTTCCTGCTGGTGGTCTGCTAAGGTCGACCCGAGCCTTATGGAATGGGCGTGTACACCCTCCTGTTCCTACTGCATCCAACAGCGACTCACAGTGCAGGCATCGAGCGAGGTGGCGCAGCGATAACACAGTGGACTCTCATTCGGGAGGACCCGGGTTCGACTCCCGGTCCGGCCATCCTCATTTCGGTTTTCCATAGTTTCCCCGAAATCACTCCAGGCGAATGCTGGGATGGGTACCTAACAAAGGCCGAGTCCTTCCCAATCCCTCTTTGCTGTGCAAATTGCACCGTCTCTAATGACCTCGCTGTCGACGAGACGTTAAGCCCAACTACCTACCTACTACCTACCACAGTGTAGGCAGAACGGTCCAAGTGGCGAACAGTGCGCCAAAACGTCCAACCTGCCTCTAGGAGGCTGACGATGCAGCTTCTCTCAAGCTCGTCCCGCTGAACAAAAGCTTGTCGAATGCGTCGTCGGGTCATGCTGTGTGTTAACTGAACTTGGTTTTGTCGCTCACACTGCTTACACTGCTACTAACACCTAATTCCGTGTCTTGCAGCTATGAATGATGAGAGGGGCACGTGTTTATGCCGCCTAGTTGCACAGCCACGCAAGCCAACCGCATTAAACGCAAATGGAACACATGTCGGGCTGTGACGATATTGTGTGGAAACCTTCGTTATACTCACGCGATTAGTTCATTATGATTTTTTTTTTCCAAGTGAGTGTATTTTGATGTGAAATACGAAAAGTTATTGCTGTGCAGTTTAAAATTCTGTTTAAAATCAGGCATGAATTTTTCTCTTTCACAAAATAAAGAGTGTGTGTTTACTTATTTCGTACAAAAAGTAAACTTAGTACCCATTTGCAAAAGCAGCTATATCCAAAAATATAACAAACTAAAATATTCGTATCCCTGGATTTCTTATAGCTCCTTGGTTACAAACTTTACATTTTAAAAATGTGCAAAAGTAGTTAGAAACCTTATAAAATAAAGGAAGAAAAGTGGGTACAGTACCAAAATATGTTGAATCCACGCTTTGTCCAGTTGCAAGAACAGTTACATCCATCTGCCATATACACCATTGCAAAAACACTTCAATTCTAGGAGCCACGGTGGCTGAGCGGTTAGCACGCTTGCCTCCCACCGGGTTCATTACCCAGCGGGGTCACCAGATTTTCGCAAGTGGGAATCGTGCCGGACGATACCGCCGGTCGGCGGATTTTCTCGGGGATCTCCGTTTACCCCGCCCCTTCGTTCCGGCGCTGCCCCATATTCACTTCAATCAACCTCATCGGCTCTCACGACCTCGCTGTTAAGAGCCGCCCAAATCTCTTCACTCACTTAAATCCTAATGGAAATGTCGATACATTCAAGAAGCAAATGAAGCTCTATCCTTTTTATTTTACCATTGGGTTTATTTCAGGTTAATAATCCTTTTAAAATATTAATATATTTACCGGTATATGTAATTACAATTACTATGGAGTAATAGAATAGCATGCATTTCAGAAATGTGAAAGTCTAAGAAAATAATATGTTGGAGATATTGGAGAACCGCTATTATCTTATAAACAGTATAACTCATATTATAGGTTTACAGTTACTTCTCGGTCTGGTTAAAGTATTTTCCTCGAGTATTATTTAGACAGGATATCAGTTATATGAATGAGGATGAATGCATTGTTCAAACATCTTCCAACAAGTCTAAGAAGAAGAGACAATGTCCACGAACGTGGAAGAGCAACACTGAATAAAGGTAAGCGCTGTTAAGAAGCGTTCCCTAAATCTCTTCACTCGAAGTCTTGAGAGCCTATGATGGTGATTGAGGTGAGTATGGAGCAGCGCCAGAATGAAAGGGTGGGGGAAATGGGAGACCCCCGAGAAAAATCCCTGAACAGTGGCGTCGTCCAGCATAATTCCCACTTGTGAAAATCCGGAGTGAACCGACCGGATATTGGACCAGGTTCGCCTTGGTGGGAGGCGAGCACTGTGGCCCCAATTTCATGTGAATTTGATGTAAATATAAAAGAGGACAATGTTTTTTTTGTTAAGGTATATGATAAGTAATTATATTCATCTCACAAAATAATTAACACTTCCGTCTCATTCAATAATCTAGCTCGAAATTGAGCTTTTTTGCATATGTGCAATTATTAAATGTGGTGGATACTTCAGTTCCAAATCAGCTAAATGTATTATCCATTTGCAAAACCAGTTTGCACAATGGTTAATGTAAACGTATTTCTGAACAAATGTTTGTTTGTCGTGATATAACCTCGCTCAGCAAATGTAATATGCGAAACGATTACTTCGATATAAATTTGTAATGTGTAATTTGGAGTAAGAACATTATAGAAACGTTTTCAACTTGGAATAATAATCAGACAGTGTACCTACATTCAATACAAAAATAATAAAGTTTGAAAATTTTTCAATACTACTAAGAAAAAACTTTTTTTTTACCATAACAATTAAAATAATCGAAAACTTAGAAAAATTATTTATCATATCTGGAATACGATAATAAGCTATAAATTATTATACCGCATTATTTCCGATTCAACTTATCTATTTTCAATACATTGATTTGGTTATACACTATGTTCTCAGTTATTAAATGCAGTCTCACGAAAGTAAAGATAAAAGCAAAGAAAACAAAGCGTGGTGACTTTTACGTCGTCTAGTTTAAAAATATTATGCTGCTTGTTTCAAATGTTTGGCACAAAATTCTGGGTTACTAATGAAAAATATTAACACCAATCGGGACTTGGCCCTATATCAAAACAATGTCGTATGTTCAACTCCACGCCTTTTTTTCGCTATAGATAGGACGGTAACAAAATATACTGTAAAAAAAATATACGCTTTGCAGCTTAACTTATTTTACCTTGGAAGGTTTTTCTAGTCTTCCCCACACTTTCACCATGAACTTGTAAGTCTGATTAGGATTGTACCAGAAATCCATGATTGTAGCCTATTATCAACTGATTAAGATCACAACGATTTAAAACTATTTCCAGAAATGCACAGCTGTTGCTACGAAGCCAAACAATGACGTTGCATAATGCTATATTTCCCACCATTTTGTTGCATTAGCACGATGCCATGGAAATAACATTTCCTTTCAGGGAAGGTCTTCTTTCGTCTCATATTTATTTAAAGGGGGCATGCGGCCTGGTGATGAAAAATGCCTTCATTAACAGCTCCCCATGTCTCAATGTCTAACCATGCAACGGCTACACATAGTGTCATTGAAGGCTGTTCACGATAAAGTGAGCACTGGTGAAATCAACCTTAGAAAAATCTCCCTGCCCCTGCCTGCATATATTTTAACGGAAGCACCGAGTGACATGCGCCTACTTAAGTTGGTAAATATGGACTGAAAGTAGTTCCACATCTTACAGTCGAATAAAAATTGTTAGGTAACCATTTGTGATGTCTTAAATTATTTCATTCGCTTTCTGTTTTTTAAATGCACGGAAGTGTAAAAATTGCCAATTATGTATAATAACTACTTTTCTAATAGTTCCACAGTTTCGCTTGACCGAAGAATGAATAAAGTGATTAAGTCCATGGCAATGCTAATTTTACATAAGGCGGGAGAGTTCACAACACGCATACAAGTAGATCTTATGCAGGGCTTTCAAAAGTGCTCATTTTACCGTGAACAGCTTATATCAAGAAATACTTTCAGGTCGCAAATAGGGTTAATCGGTATAATAAAAATTTAATATAGATATTTTTCCAAACAGTTACTCGATATTTTCGATATATCGATACTATAGAAATGTCAATAATATCGAAACTATCGAATAATATCGAAATTATAGATAATGTCGAAATTATCGCTCGTACTAAAAATGTAGATAATGCCGAAGACTTCGATAATACCGAAAACTTCGATAATATCGAAAATCGATATACCGGCATTTTTCAAAGTTACATATCAATCGATAAGTTATTTTTCATATCGATAATTATCGATATATCAAAACATCGAACAGCTTTAGTCGCAACCATTCCAAGAAAATTTGAGATTCTTTATGGTTTAAGAGTTCTTCCTGGGTTTTTAATGCAACCAGAGGGGGTATAGATAAAATAAGATTGCATATCCCTTCAGTAGGAGTTACAGTAACTGCACACTGTCTATCCACTGAAGTTCAGTACGCATTCATAATACGTAATAAACAAATGCATAGTGTAACGGAAGCGTAGCGCAGCGGCGAATCAGGCCACGAGCCGCGGGCGGTTTAATAATAAGGAACGTATTTGTAAAATAGCAGCGTACTGGGACGATGAAGATTGTTCCGACCACCGCGCCGCAGCGAGATGGAGAACCAGCCTTCGGAAACATTAATGTAACGACGTTCCAACAAGTTCCACACAGTGCCTTACAGACTTTATATGGAGGTTAGCACGTGGCTTAATTAACAAAATGCTAATAATAACATACTAGCGTCAAGCTCCTCCTAAGTAATTATTTTCACTGTAAACATTGTTCAGTCAACATGTTCTAATACAGTGACTTGATTAAATGTTCTTCCTTTGAGTTCGCTTCTCCCACTTAGTTTGAACGGCCCCATATGCGACGTACGAGCTTGCCATGTCGTGAAATGAGATCCTAAGATGGACTGGTGACGAACTGCGACTGTTAGGAAAAAAGGGAATAACCTGGCCAACGGCACCGTCCGCCACATTTTCACATGCCGCCGGGAATCGAACCCGTATCGCCTCGTAGTCCGCGCAGCAACACTGGCCACTTTTCTGTACGATTATCTTACAATACGTACTATGTCTACCGGCGTGGATGCGATACTGACTCGCTCCGAGGAATCACTCTCTGCATAAGTGAGCGAATAGTGAAGAGATTTGGACGAGGTCTTGAGAGCCGATGAGGTTGAAGTGAGGTGAGTGTGGAGCAGCGCAAGAATGAAAACCCGCCGACAAGCGGCATCGTCCAGTACGATTCCCACATGCGAAGATCAGGGAGCGACCCCGCCGGGAATCGAACCCGGTTCGCTCGGGTTGGCGACGAGTAGTCTAACCACTACACCACCGCGGCCCCACTCTCTGTACAAGAACCACTGAACAGCACAAATGCTGAAGCAACATTGTGTGCCCACTTCATTCATGAGTTATGGTGTGTTCACGGTAACTCCACACTTTTTAATCAAACCTTTAAAAAAAATCACTCCATGTAAGACATCATTACGGTTGTTTCCTAAGTAGGTATGACATATAGGTATCACAAGTGTTATAACATTTAACTTACGTTAACATAAAAGTATCTTCATCATCATCAGCCAGTTCAATCATGAAATGATGTGGCCTCTTAGTGCTAGGAATTCAGGTAGAATTAAATTTATTAAGAAAACAGTTGACGACAGTGCGTTCTTCCAGTGCTGACTTACGGCTGTGAGACATGGACACTTAATGAGTTTACAAAAGGAAAACTTAGAACAGCCCAAAGAGCTATGGAAAGGTCAATGCTGGGTTTTACTAGAAAAGACAAGAAAAAAGCAACGTACATCAGATCAGTTACTAAAATCAGAGACATCTAGGAGAAGACAGCCACCTTGAAGTGACAATGGGCCGGCCATGTTGCTCGGACGAAAGATGAAAGATGGACGAAAACGGTGTTGTAATGGAGTACAAGAAATCATCGCAGACCAAGGAACACAACGATGCGGTTGGGACAAAGACATACACAGGGTTGCTGGAGTTAATTAGCAGAGAATCGCCCAAGACCGTTCTACCTGGAGAAGACTATTATTGTAAAGTATCTTATTTTTGGTTAAATTGAACTTTTATTATATTTTTTATATAAATTATAAAAGTTAATTTATTTTTAATGTGAATAAAATCAGGGAGAAAATAGGTATGTTAATAATGACTAGTAAGAAATAGCTCTTATGCAAAATATTATTACACTGAGTGCTCACGAATACGGTACGCTGTCTCCTTTGGTGTAATTTTGTAGACTTAGTTAAGCTTTGTTAGTATTATGTGGAGGAATAACCTTGAAGTAGAACTTTATCCGGGCTCCAGAAGAGTGCGAAGTAACCTTGAATGGCCTATACCACGGTATATACTGTTCACGATAAAGTGAGCACGTTTTAAGGCCCACCCAACAGCCATTAACCACTAATAAATATATTTTGTTACAGCCTTACACGTTAGATTTTGTGAGTGATGAAATGAATACACTATCTTTATTAGACACATAGCGAGGTATATATTAAAAAGTGGCAGACAGACAGAAATCGGCTGAAAGGAGAAGTTTAGCAGGGCCTCAAAGTGCTCACTGTACCGTGAACCGCTTATACCTTCGGATACACACGTCCTACCGTGCTTTCTTTGTGCAGTACACAGAGCTCCCGTCCCAGCAATATTCCTGCGCCATGAATAAACTGTTGGCGTACTCTGTTTTTGTGTGAGATACCGTGCGAAAAATTTCCTTTGACACTGTATACAGCAGACTTTGTTTCTCCAAACCAAAATTTACAACGAGCTCACTGTGCATCTGCAGGGCAGTGGGGATTATCGATTAATGTGTTTGGATAAATGTGTAAGTTAAAAATATCGTGCATCTGTGTTCTGAGTGTAGCGTACGTCTCCATAAAGGCTGTTCACGATAAAGTGAGCACTTTATTATTGAACATAAAAAAAAAAAGTCACCGCCCCTGCATGCATATATATTTTAATGGGCGCACTGAGTGACATTCGCCCAGTAAGTTAGTAACGATGGAAAGAAAGTAGTTGCATATTTTAACATCTAATAAAAAGTATTAGGTAACCATTTGTATAACTTTAAATTATTTCTTCCTCTTTCTGTTTTTGTTTTTAATGCATCGAAGTGTAAAAACGAGCAGATTTGTAAAGTATTTACTTTCTCACAGTCTCATTTAACCGACGAATGAATGAAGTGATGAGGCCCATGGCAATGTTAATGTTACATTAGGCGGAGGAATATACAATGTGTATACTAGTAGATCTTAAGCAGGGCTTTCAAAAGTGCTCATTTTACCGAAAACAGCCAATATCAATGGTTTGTTTTATGCGTGTGTTACATTTACCTAACGAACGCATGTGGGAATCGTGCTGGACGATGCCGTTTGCTGGCGGGTTTTCTCGGGGTACTCCAATTTCCCCTGCCCTTGCATTTCAGCGCCGCTCCATCCGAGGGTCTTATTTAATTTCATGTCCGGGGATGACGGGCATCTGCAGGTCTCAGCTTGAATGCTCGTCATTATGCGAGAGTTGCCTCGCCTTGGGTACTCTTTCCCCGCGGCATTGTTAACCTAGTGATGTTGGGGCGTTGTACATGAAGTTGAATATATCGGTAGTAATAAAAATATAGAGAACGAGTGATGGGAATCCGAATCAGCCGTAAGTGTGAGTCGGAAATGAACGAAACATGTTGGAAGGGGTCAGGGAAGAAGATATATCCTTTTTTAGTAACAGAAACGAAGCTATTGTGTTACGTTGACTATTGTCTAGTGCGGCGTGCCACGTACAATGGACACGTGCATGGGTGTTATGGTAATTGTAATATAATGATCAATTAGTAAACGTGGTATAAAATGAAGTGTTTTAGAATACATACGTGTATTGGTAATAGTGAGTCGACTGTAGGACGAAATACGATGCATAGTGTACGGAGTTATAGGCCATTCACGGTAAAGTGAGCACTTTTGAAGGCCTAGATACTTTTTTCTTTCAGCCAATTTATATCCTTCCACCGCTTGTTAATGTAAACCTTGCCATGTGAGTAATAAACACAGTGTACACATTCACCGTTTCCATTAAATGTATTTATTTGTTATTATGTATGATGAAACAGCTTAAAAAAGTGCTCACTTTACCGTGAATGGCCTATAGTACAAAAATGCGTGGTGCATATTATGGTGGTGTGTTCGACGTCTAATAACGAGGATGAGGGTAATATCCCGTGGTGGTATAAATTGTATATATTGGGTAAAAGTAAGTGCAGAGTTACGTAAATACGTGTAGGGTGTAATAAACAGTGCTGTAGATAAGCAACGTTAGGCCAGGGTTCTGAAGTGGCAACGAGTCTTTGCCATTTTTAATTATCGGACAGCAGTGGATAGTATTGCACAGTATTCTGAAGTGTGTAATAATCGTTTTAGGTTAGTGTTCTGTACAGTAGTTGCAACGCATAGTGGCAGTTTTTATTCAATATTCGGATTGCATTGGTTAGTGTTGTTTAATGGCTTGTAGAGTGTAATAAATGGTGTTGTAGGTAGGTAGGTAGGTATTTGTAGGTTGGGTATATGTAGTGTCAATAAGCGTTTGCCAGTTGAAAAAAGCAATCAGATTTGCAGTGGATGATTTTGTGCAATTTTAGAAGGATTTGATAGATGCTGTTGAAGGTAGGTCGTGTTTGGTTAGGGTCCAGAAGTGTCAACGAGTCATTACAGTCTTAGTATCGAGGTAGTAGGTATTTTCAGGCGGGTGGGCTGAAGTATACTTCCTGATAAAAGCCGTTCATGGTAAAGTGAGCACTTTTGAAATTAACATTTGAAAAATGGCATAGCCCCTACCTGCGTGTAGGACTGTTCGATATAATAAAAATTTAATATCAATATTTTTCCAAACAGATAAGCCGTATTTTCGATATATCGATAATATCGAATTGATCGATAACACCAAAAATTATATATAAACCGAGATTATCGATAATACTGAAAACCTCGATGATAGGGAAAACTTTGATAATACTAAAGAATTCGATAATACCGAAAAGTTCGCTAATATCAAAACATCGATACAACGATATCTTTCAAAGTTAAATAACGATCGGTAAGTTTTTTCTTATATCGATAATTAGCGATGTATCAATGTTACTGTCCCAACCTGCGTGTATTTCAAAGGACACACTGAGAGTTATGCGTCCAGTAAAGTTACCAACGACGACTCATAGAGGGAAAGTAGTTACACGTATATTGAATTAAAAGTGTTAGGTAACCAATTGTGTATACTGAAATAATTGCTTTCTGCGTTTCTTTTAAAATAAATAAAATAAATGATTAAATTTATAAAATGTTAACTTTTCTAGTAATTGTACAGTTTCACTTGACCGACACATGGATAACGTGCGCAGGTCGATCGTAACGTTCTACAAGTTGCATTTCACGTAAGCGAACGGGAATGTGTTAGTTACGATGAAAACTTATTCTCGCATGTAGACTATTGCGTCAATTCCGTTCGCTTTCGTGATACGCAACTTGTTGCGCAGGCAGTCACGTAAAGCTGCGTACTCCCGGCGTTGTTATGCACAAATAAAAATTAAATAAAAACATAACTAGATGAATTTTACGAGCATTTTGCATAATGGATTATAGCCAAGTTGCGGCGGGTGCAGTTCACATAAGTCTTGCCGCGGGGCCGATGGTAGGTATGTGTGTGCGGGGAGTCGGAGTTTGGGATCCACCTCGTGACAGTGTGTGTGTGTGCGCGCGTGTGTGACAGCGCTGGAGCTAGGCGCCGGGGCTGTAGCTCGCAGCTGTCTGACGGCGGATCAAAGAGGGGTCGCCGCGGGTCTCTGAAGGTCCCCCGCCCCGCCACTTCGCCATGCGCCTCATTCACCGACTTAGCAACCCCATTCCGACCACGTGAACCCGGGGCGATCCATCAGCAGCCAAATACCACGTGACGACCTCTCACCCCTTGACAATGCTTCCTTAGCGCCGGTGCTACCATTACTCGCCCAGAGCTTAGCATGCCTAATCCTTTAAGGCCCCCCGCCTACCTGGTCCATGGTCTGCGTTGCAGAGTGTTGAAACAAAACGTTTTCCTAGGGAACTATTAAACTTGCGTCCAATGTGCTGGTCTACGAAAAGAACAAGCACTTCAGACAAGTGCTGTCGAGTGCTTTCAAGAAGTCACGCAATATTTCAGCGATGTATCTCAGATACATACAAAACTACTTAAGTGCCCTGCATTTAACCTTGCCACAGAATTTCCACCAATAGATGATGGGGACGTCGCTGTAAATCCCATACACACACGCCGCACAACACGAACACTGCAAGCCAGTTCGGAGGCTTGCACTCAGTGGCGATGGGGCACTTGATGCGTTTGGCAGAGTCGCCCTTATCTCTGCTCGGTCTCAAACTCTGGTAATAGCTCAATGTAGGCGGGCGCCTTAAATCCCGTCTAAGACGACCTTCGTGCCGGAAGTCGGTAAATACCATACCATATAGAACAAGTGTGACATCTTGGCCTAGTAGCTGAGGAAGACAATCTTTCAGAACATTTTACTTGTAGAAACATATGCAATCTGATAGCAGACATACCGTACCGTTGTATACATATTATTGTTATTGAAACAATAAGAACTGTCTTATACTAAAAAGCACTTGTACATTATATTATGTTGTTTAAGTAAACAGTTACAGTAGCTCGTGTTAATGTTATTTTAATCCCCGCCTTTAGTATAAATTCTAGGATTATTAAGATAAATTAAAGATTTTTCCAGGAAACAAGAAGACACTATAATATCCACCATCTCTATACAGGTCAACACAAAAGTAGACTGCTTTGTGAGTTATGAGACGGTACTAAAACTTTGGCATTGTGTACCATTTTAATTAATATTGCGTTTTTAGAGTATAATTTCTCGTTTTACTAGCTGCATCTGTTAAGTATCAGTTTCACACCTTTTGCAGTAATGCATCGTTTCATCGTCAAAATTTCGAATTCATAATAATTACTGACAATATACGATTACAGAAATTTTTCATTTTACGAGTTGTTTAATATATTTGCGTGTAACTTTGATTGTATGTTATCTGCTTGTTATAATAAGTCAGAAATAATTAATATTTTATCAATAAGTTCCTGCCTTTTTGGAAGCAGGAAATAACACACATTGAAAATTAGATACAAAAGTATTAAACAACTTGTAAATTGCAAATCTTCTATAATCAAACATTTCGAATAATACCTCTGAAGCTGAAATAGTTACACGAAAATGAATAGTTTCAGCATAATAGGCGATATGTGCTTGTCATCCCTGACGCGCAATACGAAACAACACCATAGGACGGAGCAAAGTACAGTAAACTCATTTTGTTATCCACTGACTTCTCACTTCTAAAGTCCCTTTGTTCATCTATAACCGTTAAGGTTAATTCTACTCAGGGTAGGAACAAAACGAGTTTTCTTATGGGAGCTTTTGTTTAAATAAACTTTTAAGTTACGTAAATAATAAAAGATAAATATATTACTTAGTTAAGAAGTTATATTATAGGGCCTATTTGAGTTATAATTATTGCAATTATTATTTTTTTACCGTATAAAACAAAGAAAATCCGGTACACATGCGACACTTTATTTTATATCTGGCTGTACGGGTTTAGTTCCTAAGGCGAGGCGCATTTGCGCCGAATTAGCATAATGTAATGTAATATAAATTCTGAAGTCCCCGGTCATGTCACACGCACCGGAGGGCAGCTAATTTTCGGACAGGGGCTCACATGCGGGGAGTGTGCCGTCGTGTGGGAGTTTTCTCCATGCTCTCCCGTTTCCTTCCCCGCATTCATTCCGCTTCGTCTCCACCTCCATCTCGCCTCACTTGTCTCATTCTTCGGGTTGGTCGGAGCGATAGGTCTGTCCTCGGGTAGGGCAGCCGGCTCTGATAAGCGCCTGCTTAACCTCGTCATCCACACGTGGCCCTTCCTCAGGTGGAAACCACATGTGAACATTCATATTATAATTCATTCACGGTTATTTCCAACTTTTGTGAAGTCCTGCTAAAGTTCTACTACCAGGACATTAATCCGCCGCATGGAAACAATGATTAACGTGGGCCAAAAAAATTACACCGAAGGGGCAATTGTAGTAGGGGTGGCGGGGTTCTAGATACAAAGGGATGCCGCTTCTATTAAGCGGATTAACCCTTTGATATCAAATGGGTTAATCCTTAATCGGATTTTAATCCAATCAAAAATTGCCAATCCGATTTTTATCCGATCAAAATTTTTTCGTTAATCCATAACCCGATGTTAATCCCCATCCATTTTTTTCCTGGGTAATTTTGATCGGATAAAATGGTATGAAACTTTGATTGATTGAATGTTCAATGTAATTTAATTGAATTAATCACTAAAGAACTATTGTGTGATACGTGTATAGTTTAGTGCAAAGGTGTGCTAAAGGACTTACTTTTATTTCTTTATTTTTTGGGTTGGAGAGTGGCTCTGGTACATCCTCGTCCTTGGAGCTCTGGTGTCGTACTGAGATGTGGTGCGTTGGAAAAGGGGTATATATGTGTTTAGATTTGTGCAAGAGTGTCTTAAGTGTTTTTTTTTGTTTGGAGGGGGATATTACTTGTAGACGGTGTTGGGAGATAGGCTACTCTGAAATATACGATTTAGATAGTTATTATTCCAAATGCAATTAAACTGATGTTACACACGAGATAAATTATGAAACTTCATACAGGAAAAATGAATGACGGAGCCCAGCTATGGAAAGAAATTAAATGATTTTAATATACATCTGTTCGGTTCGGGAGATTGCAGAATGAATGACTTATAGCATGCATTTTTGGGAAATGAAATCTATACTGTCTGATTAGATATGCATTTAAAAATTAATCAATTAATGAAACAGCTAACAAACACGAGTACGTGACTATCGCTAAACAAATTACGGAACTCAGCTATCCTGTTTTTTTAATTAATGGAATTGAACAAGCACCCTTCCCAAAACACATCTGTCCAGCTGAAAGGTTGCTGAAGCAATGATTGCAGTGTATGACGTGCCCCAACTTATAAGCACGATTAGATACGTGGAGCGCTGCCGATGTCTGTCAGGCTGGGATGTCAGTCAAGGAATGAGACTTGGAGCTTGCGACTGAGTTGAAATTACAGCAAATTCTCAGGACATAACTCACATACTTGAATTTTCAAACTAATTAATATTTCCCCAGAACACTGATTTACCAGATATTCTGACAACTTAAATATGTCGGCAAATAACTTGAATACCCTACGTCCTACAAGAGACAATGAAACAATTTACGCACTACTCATACACATCGTGAATTATATCCCTACCAAGCTACTATTAACGACTTGCAATTTAATCAGCCAAATGCACAGACACCTTTTCATAATACGGAATGATTTAGCACTTCCAGTTAACACGGACAAATAAATATTTCTAATCTCACATTTTCAATTATATAAATTAAATTTTAAACCAGACACAATAGTGTAATAGAGATACATGTACATCTCTCTATCAATTGTACATGTACCTTAAATAATTGTAATATACGGCCATCTGGTGTGGAGTCTGATGTATGAATGAGTTCATCATAGCACTTACGTCGAGTTATAAGCTGTGTTATTCCAGATACAACCGAGGTTATGGGGGAAATTCCTCGACACTAAAAATTACGTCACAAATAAATAAGAATGTCCTTTTTACAAATTGCAGAACCTATTTCCCTACTTTTAATGAGTTATTATCCACGAAAAATTTAATCATATCCTCCTGAATGTTTCGCGTTAATCTTAAAGAAAAACCTACCGTAATGCCATGTTTGAAATTCACAATTGCACTCCCTGGGAAAAATAAATAATTCACTTGTATCATTTAACGACATATCAAGAGTACTGGTTTACTGCTGTGGATAAATGTTCCTATTCTAAGAAGAAGAAAAAGAATTTACTTTTAACACAATTTTCTGTCGAAGCATAGGGAGACTCAGATGGCATGAAGAAGGCATTTATCCCGAAAAGCTTAATGCTGCAAGACTTTATAGAAGCATAGTATATATTTTATGAAATGCACAAACTTCCTCTAATAAAAATTGTTAAAAATAACGGGTGCAGTATATCACCTTAATGCACAAAAATTTTTTTTCCCAATAAATTAATCCTTATGAAAAGTACTGAAAAATATTTACCACTATAGTTTACAAAGACTGTGAATAAGATCTGAACTGTGTACCATATCATATCGCTAAATGAGAATCGTGGCTAACAGTAAGGCATATGATATTCCTAGGGTCTCCGAAGCCCACTGATCGGGGACCAACTACCCCTTGGTTGTAGTCCTACTCTCTTCCCAACGATGCTGCAACCAGTGATATCGGAAGAGCTGGTTCAGAGGAGAGAGCATTGTGTCCTCAAAACCAGAACACATTTTCGGATAATTGGAGTACTGATCTGTCCACAGAGGGCACTACACATCCCCTCCCCAGCTATGACTCCAACACCATGCTCTGCAAAACCTCTCTAGCGACATACACCCCCGTCCCCCTCCAGCCATTCACCCACCAGCCCAGAGTGTGTCTTTTCCAGAGACGAAGATTGTTTGCTTTGGCCAGGCACCCCTCCCTCTTCACCCCAGAATACATCTTTGTGCACCAAGTTGGGGATTGTCCACCTGCCAGATACCCCTCAAGACACCAAGTCGGACTCTTCCAAGACGTTTATTTGTTTGCAAAACTACACATGAATTTGAACTGACATGCCTGCCTACCTCCCCTCACCCCTCAGCACTTTAAACTTTCACTTTCGCCTGTCCATTGACTTGTACAGAAAGGAAGCTTCCTTCTATTTTTCGAAACACAAGAGATAAAATCACTTCCAGCAAAATTAAATTTTGCTAGTATAATCCCACTGATGAAATTTATATTCCTCAACACTAGGAATTAAATCTTACCCTATGTTGTAATCCCCAGATAAAATTCCAAGAAATTATATATTTTAGCCCAAGAAATGAATTTTTAATCCAATAAAATTTAAGTTAAATCCTGTAAACTTACAGTAAATTCTAAAATCACACATAAATCCAGGGGAGCTATGAATAAAGTCGCACAAAACAAATAGAAGAGATATTTTCACTTAATAAATTTTAGTAGAGTTGAAGATATAAGTTATATAAGTATATAAGTTTGTATATATGTATGTGTGTGTGTAATTTAAGAATTCAAAGAACACAATTTTTTCAAATACTCATCGTTCGATTTAAACAAACTCATGTTAAAGCTAGATGTCTTAAAATTCAGGGGTGATGGAAAACATACATATTCAATATGTTTTTAATATTTATGCATATTTCACATGTAGATTTCTCTGTACATTTCCCAGCCTATATTTTTTGATATACCATCTAACATAAAATGTGTATATTTGAACTTATTTAATTTACATATACTACATTTCCAATGTATTATTAATGAAATAGCACGAATTCAGCTTGAAATGACTTCTATCGAAGCTGAAATCTGTTAAATTCCATGGTATTTCAACTTCATATCTAAAAAGTCTAAATTTAAGCAAATTCAAAGGAAATCGGCGGCCATTTTGAATCCATTTACTATATAAGAAGGAATAAATTAATTTTTTCTCAGTGTTAAGTCATCAACTGCCAAGGTCAGTTCATAGACGTACATGTGCATTGCATTAGCAGTAGTGAGACTTAGGCATCTACACTGAGAATGTTGCTAGATGTCTACAACAATGACAGGGATCTACACCGAGAACGATGCTTACTACAAAGCCAGGCATCTACTACAACTCCAGACACACACTACATCAACTAGATATACAGGCGATTACATCTCTTTCTGCATCAACCCATAACAGGTACAATGCATCAAGGTCACTGCTGTGACAATTGTGATGCGGGGTGTGTTGTAGTATTCAATGTGATTCTAGCATATGGAAAGGTGGAAATGTTATTGAGTTTAGATTGTTCTCAATTGTGAGTGCTTCCGAAAGAGTATATAATTTCTTTTGTGGGGCATGAAACAAAGCTAGTATATCCATTCCTTCCTGAACAAGCTGATGAAGATATCATGTCGTATTTGCTGTGTGAAGACTGCCCTTATGGCAGGCCCTGCCTTTGCTAATGATGAGAACTTACAACATATGCATAGGGATTGTATGTTGCGAAGGCTGGAACAGCTTATTGAAGCCAGTATTATTCCAGATATAGTAACAGATGATTCCGGACTCGAAGTGTATTCCGAGGCGAGCACTGTGATCATATAAATAAAATGATTGGAGACCTTTTGTACATACTGTATAATTTGAGAGAGTAAAAAAAGAAGTGATGTAAAAAATGGTGTGCTACCCTCAGGATTTCGAAAACTATCAAGGCAACTCCTTTGTAATTAAGTATCTTGCAGCATCTTATGCTACTTATGGTAATGATTCAAAAGTACTAAGCTTTAGAAGAGACTTACGTGATACATGACCAAAATGGGATTCTGGTGTCATAGATTGCGAAGAGTGTTGTCAATATGTAAACTATGAACTCGTAGAAGACTATCCAGTTTACATACTTGGAAAAACACATAAGAAAATTTAGAAATTTTAACCAATGAAGAAGTCATAAATATCAGAAGATATCATGACTATTCAAGTATTAATTCAATAGGCAATCAATATAATACCAATCACTGTGAGAAAAAACATTTTGTTCACAAAGATTTAAGAGAATATTTGTACCAAACATCCTACCTACCTGTAAAGATATTAATTTTAAAATGGTTTGTTCCAGATTCCTTCCTATGTAAGACTTTGCAATGGAGACATTCGAACCCACTAGCATATGCTAGTTTTACTCAAGGATACAAGTGTGTTGTTCAAGTCTCTAAACAACACATATCTCCAATTCCAGATGTGTAACAGAGATGATCATTCTAACTTTGCACAAAGCTACAAAGGAAACACATATACAGAATGAGTACTGTGTTATGAACAAGATTACTATCCGGTTTTTAATATGAAACCCGACAGCGAACTGCCGTGTATTGCTTAGGACCTATGATATAAAACTAGAAATGAAGTAATAACCAAAGAACCAGGACTTAGACAAATAAAATATTAACTGAGTAGATAATTTTACGGCAGTTCCACCTTATGGACTGAAACATGTAATAACAAACAACATATTATGGAAGTGCAAGGCACTCTGTGGGACTGTGAGGTTTGACAGAGCAACATTTGTGGTTGTAAATTCGACAATATCAAGTTGTCATTGAAGAACTAATATTATATAAAACTGGGAGAAACTCTGAGTATATAACGAGAGTGTGTTGTAAACCAGAGCTTCAGTTGCGATGGAGATGTTCGACTCCTCAGTTCCTCATGCCAGTGTTACTCCAGAATACAGGCGAGTGTGGTTTCAAATTGAAGATGAAGGTAGTCCACTACAGATAGAGATATGCAAAAAAGTTGAACATTGGTGTTTCTTGCTAATCAGTCACTTTAAAAGTTTTCGACATGTACTATGGGCGAAGTTTTTGTGCTTTGTATAATTTACGTCCTGACAGTAAACTACCTTGCAGTGAGGATCAACTATCATTTGAAGCTCAAAGTGCACACATCACAAAACATACATCCTATAATGAAATCAAATATATCATGCAGAAGGAATGTAGTTGTTGTTCTCTTACTATAGTTTGGAGTGAACAACATAACAAGGATCATTTTACATACATAGGAAACTATGAACTACTCTGTGTGGCATTTGGAATTGTAAAGTTTGGCTAAGAAAGAACACTTAAAATGAGAAAAAGTGATGAAACAACAGCTATATAAAAGAGATCGCTGATTAATAAATGGTCAGTCATGGCTAGCATATTTGACCTTACAGATGTATACAAGGTTCTGCAAATAGGCTACAGAAGAGTTATCTTTAAACTGTATGATGGTATTCTAAAAATTCATGTCTGCAACAATATAGAACATTGGTACTACACTTCCGATAACAGTCTCAGCATTCGCTTTAGTGAAGGAATAGTATACAATGATTGTGCTGCAAGATATCTTCGCCCAACAGTGACTTACCATTAACATTAGAAAATTTGATGATTGCCAGTCTTACAGAGGAGCTTGAAGAGGAGTGTGGACATGGAGTAATCACATATAAACTCACCAGACCTCACCAGGGAATCACGGTTCGCTGGAAGGAGACCTGCAATGGGGACATCCACAATTTTATTTTCGAACAAGGATTATTTTTTCCTTCAATGTGCAATTTATAAGCATGTGAAGTGGCTAATGCAGAATAATGTTCTCGCCGATTTGCAAGTATATATTTATTAATAAAGATTTGTATTCTGTAACTTATAGCATAGCATATTTACATTTTGTTGTTAAGGAAATGTGTGTCAGGCATTCATTTCAAATGTATGTATTTCTCTGAATCTTTGTCAGCATGTAGTAAACCATTTAGTTTTGATTCCAGTTTAACCAACTGCAATAATTCTAAATGTATTGTAAAACAGTACAGGCTGCACAGAGTACATCGAAAGTGCAAGCTTAAGGGTGAGCACATTGTAACAAAATTTTGTGAGGAGGAAAAATGTATGAAACATCTTATTTATAATACAGATAATGTTTTACCCTATCAGTATTTCGAAAACTGTGATAATAATCTTCATACTTTATATCATTATTGAAAAAACAAGTTTGGTTACACATAATGTACTGGGTGTGATTGGCCAAAATTTGTATGTGCACCGAGCAATAAAATGAGCAAAAATAAAATTTAGCCCTCAAACATATTTTAACTTGCAAAGTTAGAGAATAAATTTATCAATTTACATACATTGTTCCTTGCTAATTGTTCTCAGTCGAGTATTGGATATCATACTAGTAACATGATGTATTTTCATCTTGGAAATGATTATGTCAGTGTCAAATAAGGAAAGTCTAATATAATTTACATTAATATGATATAAATATTAATATGATTTCTTTAAAAAAATGCCTGTTGTAAAATGTCTTTTAGTGTTTCAATGTTTGTTGTATGAGCAATTGTAAATATTTAGCTTTTAAGGATTATTTTTTTTTTAAATAAATTTTGAAATAAAATTTTTCAGTGTTAAAAATGAGTAATATGTCTTGTTATTTATTAGTTTTTAATTCATGTCACAAATTTTTTAATATCTTATCATGCGAATGATTGGAGATGGGATGTGTCCGAAGACAAAGTACTTGTATATGACTGGATATTAATCTATTAAATGTTTAAAGGAAAATGATTGGTAAACTTGAAACGAAAGGGGTCCATGGTAGTACGCTTTTCAGGTCTGGTTAGAATTCAAGTCTACATAACTGGGTGCCTTTCACAAGAAAATGTAAATTTGTCACTTCAGTATTCGTGAGGGAGAAAAATATGTTTATAAATTAAACTATAAAAATATTTCTTTAAACTATCATTTCAATTAAAATCTAATAAAACAACTCTGAAGGACGGAGGGAAAATTACAAAAGTGCTGGAGAAAATCAAACATCTGAATGAATGAAAGGAGAGGGAGCAGTATCTTTAGAAAACCCCCATCGACCAAAGCTTAACACGATGGTGTCCAGGCAAGGAGGAAAGTAGTTTGACATAAATACCTCTTAGGAACAGGTAGAAAGAGCTCCTTTAAACACTTGCAAAATGTTTCCCGCTGTCCTTCATCTCTACAGCAAGAGTTGGAGTTCACAGACTTTTAACATAAATATCTTGTCACACCAAACAAATTACTACTAATACTTCTACCGAGGAGTCAACATGCTGCTAAAACACATTTATCCATTTTAGATTAAAAATAAAATTCAACTCTCACTTAATATTCTTCTTCTTATGATTGGAACAGTTATTCCCATAGGTAAACTAGTTATCTTGATACGTCGTTAAATAACGCGAGCGAATTATTTATTTTTTCCAGGGAAGTGAAATTGTGCATTTCAAACATTACAACAGAGTAAGTTTTTTTAAATTAAACGTGAAATGTTCAGGAAGACGTGATTAAATTGTTCATTGATAATAACTTATTAAAAGTAGGGAAATAGATTCTGTAATTCGTAAACAGGATATTTTTATTTATTTGAGATGTAATTCTCAATGTCGAGGCATTTGCTCCATAGCCTCAGTTTGGTCTGGTATAACACAGCTTATAGCTCGATGTAAGTGCTAAGCTGAACTCATTCATACATCAGACTCCACACCAGATGGACATATATAGAAATCATTTAAGGTACGTGTAAAAATGAGAGGGAGACATATGTGTATCACTATTACTCTATTGTATCTGGTTAAAATTTAAATCGTATAATACAAAATGTGAGTTTGGAAATATTCATTTGTCAGTGTCAACTGGAAGTGCTAAATCGTTCCATATTGAGAAAAGTTGCCTGTGCATTTGGCTGCTTAAATTGCAAGTCGTTGGTAGGGATATAATTCAGGATGCATATGAGTAGTGTGTAAATCGTTTCGTTGTCTGTTATAGAATGTAGTGTATTAAAGTCGTGTGCTGGCATCTTTAAGTTATCAGAATGTCTGATAAACGAGTTTTCTAGGGAAATATTAATTAGTTTAAAAATTCAAGTATGTGAGTCATGTTATGAGATTTTGCCGTAATTTAAACTCTGCCGCAAGCTCCACATCTCAGTCCTTGACTGACTTCCCAGCCGGACAGACATCGGCCGCACTCCACGTATCTAATCATGATTATAAGTTGGCGCACATCATACCCTGATGTCATTGTTTCAGCAACGTGTTATGGGAAAGGTGCTTGTGCAATTTCATTAATTAGTACGTACCTATGTTCTGTGCGGTCAACGTCGCAACTGTCTTACACTGTTCGCCATGAGTACGATTGTCGGTGGAGAGCTGAAATTTTACACTACACGTGAAATATTTTCTATTAATTTACCGAGAAATGAACATAATATACACTAATATGATGTAAACACTGAATTATTCGCAAAATGTTAGTTACAGCACTCTTTGTCAGTCATTGTCGGGTGGTTACTGGTTACTATAGGCTGTTCACGGTAAAGTGAGCACTTATGAAGGACCTTCCTAATTTTTCCTTTCATCTAATTTCCATTTCCCTGCTGGTTAATATAAACATTGCAATGTAACCAATAAACACAGGGGTTACATTTCACCACCCTTAAACTTTAATTCCCTAGGCTACGATAAAATATATTTATTAGTGACTAATGCCTGTATGGAGGGCCTTAAAGAGTGCTCACTTTACCATAAACAGCCTATACGACGGCAGCACGAGTTTACTTTTTCAGTTAATATATGTCCCATAGGTGTTTAATTTTCTTGCCAACAGATGTCGTGCTTGTTGAGCTGCAAGTTTATAAAAGGAAAATATAGATATTTAACGACATTATCGCGCGCGTTATTTACAGTGCCTTTTTTTATATTAATATATCATTTTAGGTAGGTGTTTACGTCTGCCTGGACATAATTACTATATATTATTTACTTAACGATTTTCAGTGTATTCGTTGCTTCTGTGACGTCACAGATTTTCGATATTCAGTGCAGTTCGTTAAACACTACATTCGCTTTGCGTTTCGCTATGTCTCCGAAGCGTAACGTTTGCTATCCGAGACTTCGTGTTCAGCTCACAGGCAGAACCCTTAAACTCTCGACTTTAGCCAAGCTCCGCATTTCAACCGCGCTGAGACCTCTTTCCCGTGGAGACTTGTCCGGTGCGATTTATCGAACCCTCCCGCCTCGATACGATAAGGGAGGGGGAAAAAAAATCTCATACGCGAGAAGAGGACATCTCGACGTCTCCCGGAACGACGGGGGCGCGAAAACCTGATTGAATTGCGCGCGCAGCCTCGACCGTAGTGGAAGTGTGGTAGTGTCGTTGAGGGGGCAGGGAGAGGAAACATGGCAATACACGCCTCCCCCTCCCTCTGCCAGCGAGCTTCGACTACGACACGCCATCCTGACCAGCATATGCATAAGACTGCACTGTCTGGTTCCCAGTTAGCTGCAATAGGACTTTATAGGCTGTTCACGGTAGAGTGAGCACTTCTTAAAGCCTTGTAAATATATTCCTCTTAATCAAATTCTATTTTTCGGAAACTTTTTAATATAAACACTGCCATACGACTAATAAACATAATGTATTTGTTTCACTCTTCTTAAAAGTTAACGTCTGAGGATGTAATAAAATATAGTTATTAAAAGTTCAGGCCTTTTGGAGGAATCTCAAAAAGTCCTCACTTTACCGTGAACAGCCTATAGAAAAATTACCCCATTTAAGACGTGTCTCCTTGTTTCCTAAATAAGTCATGCATCACAAGCGTTTTATACGTGTGCTGGGATAAAATTAACTCATTTTTCGTTAAATAAAAATGTTATTTATGTGTTGCTTATATTATTTTATTTGAAATTAATATGAATAAAAACAGTGTGAAAATAGGTGTGTTGGTGATAAGAAATAGCTCTTTAACCAAAATATTATTATACAAGATGCGCACGAATGCGGTGCGCTGTCCCTTTAGTGTACTTTTCTACAATCAGTTAAGCTTTGTTTGCATGAGGAGGAAGAATATCCTGGAAGTAGAACCTGGGCAAGGCTCCAGAAAAGTTTTAAGTAGCCTGAATGGACTACAGCAGGATTCGTCAACGAAGCATAATTTTCCAGCCTCGATGGAACATAGTCCGTTCATGGTTGTCGTTCTGAAGCTCTGCTTCCCGGATATTCCTTCACCTAGTGCGAACAAAGCATAACCGAGTCTAAAAGGGACAACACACCGTATTTGTATGCACTCCTTGTAATAGTACTTTGTATAAAAACTGTTTTTTACTAGGCATTAACAGTACACATATTTACTCATTGTTTCATTCATATTAATCAGGAAACAACTAAACACATTATACGTGGGATGCTTTACAAATGTTTTATTCAGAAAGAGTTAAAGGAACCGCGAATAAACTATATCTGCGAATGGGCTCACAACCTCTCTGTCCTTAAGGATTGAGCGCGCAGCCACGAGACTCATTGTCTCTTTCAAAAACACCAAAACCATAACCTGTGTATCTCTTGGCACCACAGCTTTTTCTTAGAACCGGCCATTCGTCTTCAAGAATTTTACTTCAGCTAGGTGTGTCATTTCGTCATATTTATAAAATGGATTTTTGGATAATTGAACATTTTTGAAATCAATTGTAAGAGTAATACGCTCTTTAGTATTATAAGCTAAATAAAAATTCTTGTAAGTTCCTTGACTCAATATGGCTGGAATGGAAATGAGATCTTGTACAGTATACTATTCAAGACCCTGGGGTGGAAGAAACCACACGAAGGAATTTCTCGTTAAAATATACTGGGCTTTGTGAAAATTGGAATACCCAGAAAGAATGGCCCGAATGAATCCAAACTCAGAGGATGTGTAGAACAGTGTACCAGTAATAAGTGATTATGATTGCAGAAAAATGACGTATACGTGACCGGAAAGGTCAGTGTGAGTTCGAACAGGGCAGAATGATCGGTCTCCGGGAAACGAGCGTGTAATACCGTGACATTTAGGCTCGTGCAGGACATGCTGCTACGACAGTGATACGTGTATGGAACCAGTGGATATAAGATGGTTGTCCGCAGCGACGAGCGGGTACTGGATCACGCAGTGGGACCGCAGCACGGTATGACCGCCATCTTGTCCGCATGGCCGTAACGCACGGTGCAGTCTAGTTCACTGTGTTGGCTCGACACTGAAGCACTGCAACGGGCGTGGACCTATCTGCGTCGACGGTTCGACGCCGTCTGCTGCGGGTTGGACTTGCCATTTCGTCGGCTTCCATTGTCCAGAAACCACAAACGCCTCAGACTGCAATGGGCACGTGAACGCCATCGCTGGCGGGCTGAGTGGCAAAATGTAGTGTTTTCGGACGAGTCCCGCTTAAACCTGTCCCACAGTGATGGCCGCATACGTGTTAGACACTACCGTTGTGACAAGTTGGCAGCCTGCCTTGTGGAGCAGCATAGCAGACAAACGCCAAGGGCAATGATTTGGAGCGCCATTGGATATAACATGTGATCTCGATTCCTACGAATTGAGGGCAACATGAACAGAAACCGCAACATCAGGGAGGTTTTAGAGCCCGAGGTACTGCCCTTCTTTCAGGCTACTCCACATGTCATATTTCAGCAGGAAAATGCCCGGCCACATGTGACGAGGAAAGTGCAAACCTTCTTGAATGAAAGACTGGTCCCACTGCCTCCGTGGCCTGCACGTTCACCTGACATGTCGCCCATCGGACATATCTGGGATATGGTTGGTTGGCGATTTGTTTGTCACGGACCTCCAGCAACCACTGTTAATGCTTTGTGGAGTCGCATACAAACCACGTGGAGGGAAATTCCGAAGGAACAAATCCACGTCGTCTTTTATTCCATACTTCGACGTTTAGGGGCTCTGATTGCAGCACGTGGGGGCTTTACATCATACTGAATTCTCAAGGACAGAGATCATGTACAGTTCTGTAATCCTAATAAATTGTGTATTGTTATGCATCTAATATGTGGTATTAAGTTCATTTCACTCACATGTATCATTCTTGGTGTTGTATTTTTTACAAATGTCAGTGTATATTTCCGAGATTTAAAGACACAGTGAGAATTGTAGGCTCCCAGAGTATTACAAGATATGTCAATTATTATAAATTTTACCATTCGAGAATCTTAATTTCGTAGAAGTTAACAGCAAAAACTTCAATTTACCTTTTTATTTTATGACTTCCATGAAACAACTCAGCAACAATATCGAGGTCGCATCTCCCGAAAGCCTCGATATATTTCACAAACCAAAATTTAAAATGAATAATAATATTGCCGGCATCTTATTCTGAGGATCCCTGTCTGGACCGGTTTACAGGATAAATTTCTTATTGAGGTGACACCTGGGTGAGAGAATGGCACATTACACAACCTCTGGAAAATAATCATACATATAAATGCGCGTATTTTAAAGTGGACACAGACTGAAGTATGCATAGTAAGTCTGTAGTCGGCAGTAAATGAGAAAAAGTGATTATATTATTTTAGGTCTTATTATTAAGGAAGTGTAATTTTTTAATTTGGGTCCCTAATATTATTTCTTTTTTTTAACACATTGGTGTAAACATTGTCGAAATATTAACACATCTATGTTCCTCAAAATATCAGTATCGCTTTAATGGCACAAGGATAGGAAGGATAAACAACGAGCAAGTGGAATAAAGTAAGCATGGGTTTACAAAATGTTAATTAACCGTGCGTGTGTTAATTATAGTTGGCTTCACTGCGCTGGAAAATAATTTCCTACCGCCTAAAATTAATCTTTTATCAAATGCCAAAGGTTGCGAAAATCTTGGCGTTATTTTTCTAGAAGAATACAAACTAATATTAAACCTTTACTATGCTTTTGAACGTCCACTGAAAACTAATAACAAGTACAATTTATTTTCATACATCTTCCCAGCCCTTTTAATTTTAGTAATTTATGACATGTGTGTTACTTTTCAAATGACGTTACTTGCGTATAACATAGTAATATTTTTGTGGCGCGCCGAGCTTGATGTATTTATTCAATTGACAATACAGTCCAGAGTTCATATGATGTATGAAGCAATTTTTTTTTCCACAGACGCTTCTGCACAAATATTGATGATGACACGTGGGAATTCATTCTTTTGAAATGAGCCAAGAATGAATCAAATGTGACATTCGCGTAAAGTTTACCAAATAAACGCAATACTTTTTCCCAAATTTCGAGTTTTATAGTTTTAAATCTGTCAAGAAAAATACAAGTACTCAACTAGCGATATAACACAACGCAACTAGCGAGCGAATATATAATTTATTCCAAACACCCCTCCCCCAGTTTTTTTAATTTTTTACTATTAATGGCAATCAACTTGTTGCCCGGAAGCCATTTTGTCGCTTGACAAATGACCTATCACGCTAACTGAAAACGGCAATCTCTATCAAATGCCTTACTAAACCGACGTCAAGATTAAGAAACTGATGCCGTGCAACATTCGGAATATCATCGAGTAAAATTTCATTTTTAAATCGAAGAGTACCGGGTTTAACAAAGAATATTAATACTTTCCCTACATTCCTTAGCTGGCCCTAGGTAACAAAATGTTTGTCACCGGTGTAAATTTAAACCATGGGACAAGATGAAGAGGCGAATCGATTCCATTTCATCCGTATCGCAGCCAGGGACCTTACCATCTCTGTCAAGGGCAGGTAGAGAAGTTACTGACAAATCAGTGGCAATGCCATGACGCGTGCTTCATCCTGAATGTAAGGCTTGATTTTATGTGGATTACATAGCAACCTTTCCTGGAAGAACATAGTCCTATACGTAGGTCAGTGTTATTTAGATGCATGTAGATCGGCTTAATATTGCAAAAGCCTCAAGCGGTTTCGAAAAAAGCATCTACACTCTAAATTCGAATCAGTGGAAAACCACTGATTCGCAGAGAAATTCCACTACTCGAATCAGTGAAACTCCACAGATATAGAATCAGTGCCACCGATATTTTTAGTGAAAAAATTTCACTGATTGAATTAGTGACGTCAAACAAGTTCACTGATTGAATAAGTGACAGCCAACTGCAACGGCAAATTAAATTTTAGTTTTATTGAATTTATCCAAACAATTACCAGAAATAAACACATGTACGTCAGTTTACTATTTATATTACACAATTTACTATAATTTAATAAAGTAAAAAAATTCGCACACCCTAACACTTCGCATATAGTTATTTACCTTGCCGTCTACGCTACCAAGTCAAGTAGATAATTAAGAGGATAAATATATATATATATATATTTAAAACTACACGCTTTCGATATATATATATATATATATATATATATATATATATATATATATATATATATATATATATATATATCGAAAGCGTGTAGTTTTAAATATGAATGAACTCTCTTCACCACATTGTGCAATTTAAACCTTCACCTTCCAACAGAGCGCTGTTATGCTTACATGAAACCAGAATGAAAGACGTTCATGTTACCTCGTAAAATGGTGTTTTGAATGACTAAACACATTTTAGAAAGTATTTTGTATTGGTTTTATTAGATTATTCTTTGTTATTTCACTTTATACGCGTTGTTTAACGGCCATTTTAAAAAGTTGCTGGGAGGCCAATTTACAAGCAGTTTAACTGATCCAACGGTCAAAAAACAAATCACTGAAAAACAGTGAAAAAAAAAAAAAAAAAAAAAAAAAACTGATAAATCAGTGGGAAATGTCACTGAATCAATAAGCGAATGAAAACGGGCATTTTTTCACTGATATATAAGTTAAATTCGCTGAAGTGACTGTTGAATCAGTCAGATACTGTTGACTGATTGATGCAGTAAAATTTTCATTGATTCAGATTTAGAGTGTAGCATCTATTTCGTTAAAGGCTGTTCACGGTAAAATGCGCACTTATGAAATTAACCTTAGAAAAAAGACACTTCCCCTGCCTGCATATATCTTAATGGGCGCACCGAGTGACATTCGCCCAGCAAAGTTGGTAACGATGGATGGCAAGTAGTTCCATATATTAACATCGAATAGAACATATTTAGCAGCCATTTGTGATAAGTTAAATTATTTCTCTCGCTTTCTGTTTTTTTAACACATCGAAATGTAAAAATTAACTGATTTATAAAATATTTGCTTTCCTAATAATTTCACGGTTTCAATTGACCGACGCTTGAATAAAGTGATGAGGCCCATGACAATGTTAATTTCACATATGGCGAAAGAATACACGAAGTGCATACAAGTAGATCTTAAGCAGGGCTTTCAAAAGTGCTCATTTTACCGTGAACAGCCTATAGCAATATTAGTGGAGATATTTGGGCGTCTCTTAACATCGATGTCTTGAGAGTGGATGAGGTTGAAGCGTGGTGAGGATGGAGTAGCGCCGGAACGCGTGGGCGGGGGAAACTGGAGATCCCCGGGAAAACCCTTCGACAAGCGGCATCGTCCCGCACTATTCCCACGTGCAAAAATCCGGGAGCGACCCCGCCCGGAATTGAACCAGGTTCCTCTTATTGGTAAGCGAGTTGTGGCATAAAACGGGACGGCTATGTGGCATTCCCATGTAATGAAGATGTCATGGGCACTATTGTGTTGGAGGACCAACCCGGTTGCAAGCTCTGCTCAGCGGAAAAGCGGTTCCTCTGAGAGTACACCAGAACGTAGTGCGCGTGAAATTGAATGAAATAAGAATATTACATTTTGGACTACATTAGAATTGCTACGTGCTACAGCTGGCGTCGACTTGACTCCAGCACCGTGAGAGGTGACACCACGACCTCCCCTCTTCCTGGAACGATGCGCTCGCGGTCTGTTGCATTTCCCTTTTTTTTTTTTTTTTTTTTTTTTTTTTCTAGGAATCCCGTGAATACCGACAGCGGCGAGGCTTGCTGACCCCACAGACCTCCTCTCGCCTGCTAGAGATTCCGATACGTTTAGCAACAATGCAAGAATGTTCTGGTGAGACTGACTGGCACCCCGGTCCTCCTCGGTGCAACTCGCGAGTTGGGGAATATTCTAGGCGATATATATACTGCCGCGGCCCAGCGACCAGCAGTCTTTGACGGAGGCTATCTGGCCAAGTGCGTGCGAGTGTGTTGTGGTGTGGGTGTGGACGATGACAGGAGGTTGTGGGACGACGGCGGGTGAGGTGTTAGTGGCGTGAATGGACGAGAGGGTGTGAAACCGACGAATGAAGCCTACTGTGCGTGAGGACGCTTGGAGGACTCTAGAACATTGCGACTGGTGGGACATGGACTGAACTGAAGTGGGACTGAATGGAAATGTAATATTGATTTTATTGTAAATATTCGAACTGTCCAATATGGACGCATAAATTATAAAATAATTGGATTAGGTTTATACACTATTGAGACTGATCTTTAATTATTTAATTTCATTGATTTATTTTTTGTAATTATAAATTTTATTAATTGGTGTCAGTTGTGAACAGTCAGTGATATCTATTTCTTGTGAGAAGTTTAACTGAGAGAATTTCTGCTGTAGTTATTGTAGATAAAATTAGAAGATTATAATTAATTCTTTTATTTGATAAAGACCATCATCTCTTCACGAACTTGGTTTAGCCCACTTAATTTCTAGAGGGAGAAATTGTAACAGTGTAGCTCAACGTCTATGTTCATAACAAACAGCTCTTAAATAGTTATGTATACGTGTACTGGAATGCTCATTTGTGTAATAAATTCGGATCAGTTAGCTTTGCCTTTATTATTTTCGTAGAACAACGTACCACAAAATGTTTGTACCTCTAGATGTGTAGGGGCCGCGGTGGTGTAGTGGGCAGACTACGCGCATGCAGCTAGACGAACCGGGTTCGATTACCGGCGGGGTTGCTCCCGGATGTTCGCACGTGACAACCTAATTGAAACTTTCCTTTTGATGACAGCTTTCTTTATTTCGCCCTCAAATTCGTTACTTTTCATATTTACTCAAGCAAGCATATGTACGAAAGCTCAATGTCAAACAGAATTGCATTTTTTTTCTGTCCGTATTTGTAAACACCTTGGGAGGGCATGCATAGGCAATAGTTGGAAAATAAAGTTGATTCAATATTTTGGCACAACTGGAACCAAACAGAAACTATAGCACACGAAGAAATAGAATTTCTACATTTACCGCCATTGTAAAAGCGGCCTCTTTGAAACACCAGGGTACCTTGCGGCAGGAAATTTCCTTATGTTAAACTCTCCCATAAGGAATATCGTTTTCTTCCCATCCTGGGTAGAATAACATTTGGTAAACATTATTTTGCTAAGGGCCTGCTTGGTAACTTTATTCATCCATCGGCTAAGTGTAATAGCTGAATGGTCAAGAAACGAAATACGTCACAAGCAAACTAAGGTGTACTTTTACGTAGAAAAAAGAAAGAGTAACTTAATTATTTAAATCCAGTGGTTACAACTACAGAAATGCTACTTTTAAAGCGACGTAAATACGCGGGAAATACTTTCCTATATCGCTGCTGCAATGTGTTTCACCCTTTCTCGGCCTAGCTAATAAATAGCAAACTATTAGTCATAACGTTTATACTAACATTTACATGTACAGCATTTCATCTTAGAACGTGGATACTGGTAAGCATGTGGTTCGAAGGTAAACGTGCACCACCTTGCTTCCTAATGGGTTTCCAGATCCACCACAGCGAAGGAGTAAATGTATGCGAGCTGTCGATTACCATAAGACAAGGGAGTTGAGGTGGCGTGGGGGCATAACCCCCCCCCCCCCCCCCTCGGGGCAAGGGTCGAGAGGGCTTTAGAAGGCGCAACAAGCCCCGATCCTGGCGTCTACCCTCTTCTGCGCCAACCCACGAAGAGACTCCGCGAGATGTTGACACTGCCGCCCTTACCTCGCCCCCCCCCCCCCTTTGCTGCCTTCCTCGACCTGGTGCTCTGCGTCAATATTTTCCTTCGATCCTTCAAGGCGGGGGGCGGCAGACCCCCTTCTGTTCTACGTCAACAGAAACTCGCTTTGCTTCTGCCAGATGGGCGCCTATCACAACACGCTCGCACCGCAGGACACAAGAGCGATGCTGTCATCCGCCCTGCGAGATGATCTGCCACGCACTTGACAGAACAACAGCCCTCTCTCTTTAATTTGTCTTCGCCTACCGAGGCAAACGCCACGCATTTTCGGGAACGTTAAAAGTTCAAGGGAAAAGGTATCCTCCATATTGAATATACGAAATTACCGACTCTACATGCATCACAGATTTGATAATTTATCTTAGGCGTCTGAGGTATAGGACACTGGTATGCTAACATTATTGGTAAAAGCTGTACACTGTAAACTGGACACTTTTGAAAGCCCTGTTTAAGATCTACTTTTATTCAGATACCGTATTCTTCCGTTATACGTAAAATTAACATAGCCATGCGTGCGTCGGTGAAGTAGAACTGTGAAATTATTAGATAGTAAATAATTTACCACTTTATTAATTCTTACTTTTACATGCATTAAAAATACGGGCAGTAAAAAGAATAATTTCAATATTCACAAATGTTTGTCTGACGTTTTTAACCCAACGTGAAGACTTGGAACTACTTTCCCTCTGTCCTTACCAACTTTGCAGGGCGCAACCTCATTCACCGTGAATGTTAAAATACATGCACGTAGTGGGTAGGTATGTAATTGAGCTTAACGTCTTGTCCACAGCGAGGTCATTAGATACGGTGCAAGCAATGCCAGGAGGAGGGGTTGGGGAAGGCTTGGGAAGGAAAAGACCATGGTCTTTATTAGGGACGTATCCTAGCTTCCACCTGGAGTGATTTCGGAAAACCACGGAAGACCGAAATCAGGATGGCCGGACCGGGAATCGAACCCGGGTCCTCTCAAATGCGAGTCCAGTGAGTTACCACATCGCCACCTCGCTCTGTATATGCAGGTTGTGGCAGTGACATTTTGATTTCAAAAGTTCTGATTTTACCGTGAACAGCCTTTATCGTTCTTTAAATCGCCCACAAAAATAAATATTTATTTATTGCCGCAGACACTAGTCGAAAATTAATAAAGGCGGTGCAGCTGTGCCAGCTTGATGAAGCATGATAAAATTTATGCCGCGCAATGCGAAAAAATTTCGTTGGAAATTCTTATTGGAACTGTTGGCAAAAAAGTTGATAGATCTACGTCATCCAGACGCTTGCGTCGCCCACGCAAGGTCTACACTAAGTGTGGCGCCACCTCTAATGACGTCACCGAGATTTTCATAGACTACACCAAGGTATGTCCGCAGATAATTTCACTATAGGGCTTAGTCCATTTACGATTTTTTCCCAATATTTTTGGATTCCTGCTAAAGTTCAACTTCCAAGATATCCCTCGCCTCATGCACACAAAGCTAACCGAGTTACAGTTATTCTGGTTGGGAAACTCAATGCTTTTATTTTGGCAACTAAAATTTTTCGCCACTAGATAAGAGCCAATGTCTCATGTTAACCGGAGTTTATCTATTTTCTACGTTAAGAAACAAAATAATTGCAATAATCATAGATCACATAAAAAACACTACATACCTAAGTAAAAATTAATGACATTACAAGAAATAGGTACGTTATGGATTTTTTAGTCTGTGTTTGAGTCGCCTCTCGCGCTCAATGCGTCAAATATCGTCTTTCGTGTGCCAATATAATGTAAGATTCAGAAGCATTTTAATAAAGAGAGTCGACCTAACAGTCGCGAAATTTTGGCACATTCTCTCTACTCTATCAGCGAGAAAAGCCATTATGATCAGCTAAACCTCATATCAGTTAAATTATCAATATAAATGAGCGTTAAAATAAACAATGTAAATACCATAAATCTACCCTTTGCAAAATACCAGTCACATAGTGTCACTGGTTCCAAAAGATAAAAAATATTATCCAGTTACACCTATGCTACAAGTAGTAGTATGACCGTAAAGGGGGAGGGGGTTCTAAATACAAAGGGATCTCGCCTATGATTAATCGGATTATAGATTTCATATCGAATTGATTGATTTAAGAATTAATCCGATCTTAGTCCGATCAAATTTTTTTTAACCGATTTTAATACGATAAAAATTTTTTCGTTAATCATTAATACAATCATTTTTGTTTTAATTTTTGGATTTTGTGTCAGTTTGAAAGTGTATGGTTCTGTGAAAAGGTGTGCTAAGACACTTTATTGATATTTTTCATATTTTTTGGGATGGGGAGCAGCTCTAGTAGATGTTGACGCTCTGAGCTCTATAGTTGTACTCAGGTGGGGCTGTGTTGGGGAAGGGGTGTGTATAGGGGAGCGGTGTTCACCCTCTGAGCTCTGACGTTGTACTGAGGTGGGGCTGTGTTGGGGAAAGGGTGTATATGCATTTATATATATATATATATATATATATATATATATATATATATATATATATATATATATATATATATATATATATATATATATATATATATATATATATATATATATATATATATATATATAAGGCAACTGAGAGCCGTGCAGCGCGATCGGCAGGTAATGGCGGAGTCCGCGAAGGCATATTTAATGAAGTTATTACGCAATGAAAATCAATTAAGCGAAAAGAGAATTGGGCTAGAACATCCTACACAGAGGGTTGGGTTCCGGTATTATACTACGGTATATATACACCCTTTCCCCAACACAGCCCCACCTCAGTACAACGCCAGAGCTCAGAGGGTGAACACCGCTCCCCTATACACACCCCTTCCCCAACACAGCCCCACCTGAGTACAACGACAGAGCTCAGAGCGTCAACATCTACCAGAGCTGCTCTCCACCCTAAATAATAAGAAAAATATTAATAAAGTGTCTTAGCACACCTTTGCACAGAACCATACACTTTCTAACTGACACAAAATTCAAAAATTAAAACAAAAATGATTGTAGTAAGGATTAACGAACAATTTTTATCGGATTAAAATCGGTTTTAAAAAACTTGATCGGATTAAGATCGGATTAATCAATAAATCAATTCGATATCAAACCGATAATCCGAAAAATAAAAGGCGACATCCCTTTGTATCTAGAACCCCCCCCCCCCCCCTCCAGGGTTGTACTGCTACAATTGCCTATTTTCCAAACACCTGCTCACATTTTTGCTGACTGACCGTTTTACAAATGCCGTTATTTATTATAGATGTCCTAGCAAACGAGATTTATGGAACCCAATGGCCATTAATCTGGATAGCAAAAGGAATTCTTCAACTTTCTGATGAAATACAAGTAATGGCTATTCTGTGGGAAACAACATGTAAATAATATAATTAAAGGAATAAAATATGTGATATTATTAGGAAACGCCCCAAGAGGCGTAGTGTGACTCCATCAGAGATGGAGAAACCAATCCAATATCTGAAATCCAGTTTCGTGGAGATAAACGACTAATGTGTGGACGCCGGGCATTCGTCTGTGACTGACAAGTGCACATTTCATGTGCCCCAGTCCAGTACATCCTAATACGCCATACATCTGCCCGCGGTCGGATGTATGCTAGTTAGTACTCACCCAAAGGAATAATTTTTGGTTCAAGAGAACCCGGTTTCTTATGCCGGATCAGATGTGAATGAGTGAGCAGTTTTGGAGCCAAGATAAGGTTAGAGTGAGTGAGTGAAGAGATTTTACATGGCTCTTTATATCGAGGTCTTGAGAGCCGATGAGGGTGATTGGGATGAATATGGTGCAGCGCCGGAATGAAAGGGCGGGGAAACGAGAGATACCTGAGAAAACCCGCCAACCACGATTCCCACGTGCGAAAATCCTGAGTGACCCGGCCAGGGGTTGAACCCAGATCGCATTGGTGGGAGGTGAGCAGGATAACCGCTCGGCCACCGGAGCCCCAAGATAAGGTTAGTTTGACACGCAAGTCTCGTCCTGCGTTTCATCAATAGCTACTCCGATTTTTGCGAAGCGGTTTACACGCAGCCTAGATTTCAACATTATATACGCAAACGTGTACCTTTATTGTGGTTCATTGGCGGAGGTACTTGATTTTCGCGAAAACATTTCATGACTAGTTGTATTTCAAGACAATTAGGAGAGCCTCCCACGAATCACAAACGTCCAGTGTCTGAGTCATTTGACTCGGTCTGACCCAATCAATTATGTTCTTGGAAAGACACTTGTCCAACGAGGAAAGATAAACTCTAGCTTCGCTCGCATGTTATTGAATTGTAACTTCCAAGGAAATATTTTCGGGAAGATCGCATTTATCTATTCGCAAACGTCAGAAGAAAATGTTTAAAACTGCACAGCGGAATTGCCAACAGAACGCCCACCCGGGGAGACACTGGTTCGTTTCCACGTCAGCAATCCTGATTTAGGTTTCCCATTAGTATCCTGAGATCCCTCCAATCGATCTCTGCAGTAGTTCCTTGCTGCAGGCACGTCCCTGCTTCACTCAGCAGCCTGCTCTGTCTCTAATCACCTCGCTGTTGACGGGATGGTAAGCTCTACTTACCTACCTTAGCTCGTAAGAGCCGTATTACAATTGACATATAACTAACACATTCACTGCTACAGCAATAAGCACATACAAAACATAGCACAAGCACAATGGCCTGGCTACAACTGATATAAATATAATAATAATAGTTTGTTTATGGTACTACAATTAGAACCGAATAAATTAAGCTACGTATAGTTGGTAGCGGCATTTTGTCAAAAATTAATATTTTCGATTGATCTCGGGCGTTTTTAAAATAAGAAAATATTTTGATTTCATTTTTTACTATTAATGTTACCTAGAAACGTTATCAAAACTTCCGTGGTTGCGATTATCCACAAATAAAAGAAAAGATTTGCCCTAGGAATGAAGTCGACGTACACACTTTCTTGATTAGTAAATATAAGTTTTTCATTTGAGAACGTTCTATAAGTGTCGGAGCTTCTGATTGGCTGAATATTGACGCACAGCGATAATACCAAGGAAAGCTGAAACAAGTTGAACTCCCCTTGTTACTATAACTGTGCTTACGTAAGTGCTTATCGATATGCGTGATTGTAGCCACTCTAACCGAGAACAAGCAGTTGATCTCTTTATATATATATATATATAAAATCACTGTGTTGTGTTAGTAATAGGCTTATAGCAACTGTAGCTCCGCCTTGAGTGTATTGATTTCACTGTATGAAAATTTTGTTAGGGCGGTGTGTGAGAGTGCATAACGCTGAGCACGGGCGAAGTCTTAGAAGAGGAGGGGGGGGGAAAGAGGGTGGATATCGGGATACATCACCCCTCCAAACCGAAATTTAAAAAAAATTAAATATTCTAAAATAAAGTTTGAAAAAAGCCTTTTTTTTTAATATAAGAAATGTGCGATCCCCCTTGTACAATAAGGATGTTTATAGAATTTTATGGTTCCGTATCTGTATATTAGTCCATTGATTGCTTATGTTCAGTTCAAAAATTTATTTACAAACTAACATATTTAATTTCTTCACATTGTAGTTCCGTCACGTTATATTAGCCCATTGGTTGTAAATCATTTTGAACTAATACTTTTATTTATGGCTTACATATTTTTTCCAAAAATAGAAAATTTGAATTTCCATCTCCCCCTCCCTTCGAAGTATTTTCCTGATTACGCCCCTGGGTCAAGCGCCGCTCACCTACAGCTGAGAAGTTGAGCGAGTTTATGAGCAGCGGTCGGCTCTCACAGCGCTCGCGAGAAACATCCCCCAAGTAGAGAGTGGATGGGTTGGCAGGGTTCAAGGAAGGCGAACCCGTTGACTGCAAGGAGGAAGGAGCAGGCGGGAAGGAGAGAACCGGCGATAATTTACCGCGCGCTTTATGGTCAGCGGTTTTATTGTCCCCTCGACGGAGGCGGCTAAGTGATACACACTGCCCGTTTCCGCCCGGAATTGCCGGTTTCTGTATCCTAATGACGCACGTCGGTCGAATAACTCCCTCGTCGTGGATGTCGAGGGGTGAGTTTTGTGGGCGCTCAACGTCGAGGTCTTGAGGTGGCGGGTCGTCTGGGTAGGCCGCCGAACGGTATGCAGACCTCCAGCAGAAAAAGTCCAACGTATCTGAGTGAGGTCAGCTTACGGAAAGCATTTAAGAAACGTTACGTGTCTGTATAGGTACGTTTTTCAGTTCCTCCATTTATCTCTAAAGCATGTTTTTGTGATAGTGAAAATGGCTCAAACGGGTGTTTTCACTGTCATCTTCAGGTATGAACATTCCGGTACAAAAAAATTAATGGCGACGTGCATTAAACCTTTATTTTTATGGTTGCGTCATAAAATGTTACGGTCGACGCTGAAAGTCTCATAGAGGCGCGTTATCGGCGGCAAGACTGCACGCTTTTAGGCCTCAGACGTGCAAAATTCCTTCACCCAGGCGACCACCTTAAAGGGAGTGAAGTGAAGATGGAGCAGCGGTAGAACACAAGTGCGCGGGCAACGGGATATCGCCGAGAAATCCCGCTGACCAGCGATTTTATCCGGCACGATTCCCACATGCAAAATAAAAATTGGCCTGTTACTCTACGACTTTCTAAGTTCGCGTAAAAAATGAATTACTGGTTTATTCGAAGTTGAGAGTTGGGCACTTGTCTATCGAAAGGCCTAGTGTTATAAATTTTTTATTTCTCATATAACTGTATATCGATTTCGTGGTGAGAAATGAGTTGACGAGCTAAACGACTATGCTGAATTTAGAATAAAGGAGATATTAACATAGGGTAAATTTAATCAGATATTGATCAGAAGTCTATAAAAATTATAGAGGAATTATTCGGGAGATTCAGTGTTCGTGGATGACCAACGTTAATAGTCTAGACTAGTTAGAAGATTCCCGCCTTAAAAATGGAGGCCAAAGTTTGACGAAGTATAAGCTGATTACTGCGGTCGAACATCAGGTTTCTTGGCAGCTTATTGCTCCATCTTACTCAGCCAATGTTGTGCAGGGAAACGAACAACTCGAGAGGCTACAGTACCTCAAATTGTCGAGACATCGCGCAATCGTGGCCTGGTTGAAGGTCTGGCGGAAAGGATTATTGATATAGGTTGTTCACGATCAAATGAGCGCTTTTGAAAGCCCTCCTTAAGATCTACTTGTATACACGTCGAATTTTTCCGCCTTACGTAAAATTAACATTGCGTTAGTCAAATGATACTGAGAAATTATTAACAAAGTAAATACTTTACGAATCTGCTCATTTTTACGCTTCGTGGTAGATTAAAAAAAACAATGCGAAAGAAATAATTTAAAGTTATCACAAATGGTTACCTAACACTTTTTATTTGACGTTAAGATGTGGAACTATTTTCCACCCGTCGTTGCTAATTTTAGTGGACGAATGCGTCATTCAGTGCGCTCATTAAAATACATGCATGCAGTGACATTTTAAAGGTTCGTTTCTAAAGTTCTAACTTTATCGTGAACAGACTGTATCAAAGTGTTTGGGCAATAGAGTCTCTATTGCCGCAATCTGCTGCCTACAGGCCTGGTGCTATCTTACACGCAATGGCTAAGGACACCCGATTTTCGCGAAAAGATTTCTCGACCAGCTGTATTTCATAACGCTTCACTCAGACGAAATGTCGTGATTCGATGGTTTACGTGTTTGCGCGTCTTAGGTATATGTGTGCGAATCACAGACGCGCGATATTGGAGTTACCTTATTCTTATTGGCCAGTCGAGTAGGAAAATGTTCTCACACAAAGACACGTCGCCTATAGGGACAAGAAAACTTCTGGTACTGACGAATAGTATTGAAGTCTAGCATTTACGGAAGGAAATCTTTTTGCGAGATTCAGGTGTCCCTAGTAATGGCGCGTTAAGGCAGGCTGCTGAAGTAGAACGTGGTTTACACATTTTACAGTAGCTGGCACAAAACGCGCCAGTCGAGGCGGTAAGCGACTAGAAGATAGCTACTGGATGTGTATAGACAGGTCGGTCAAAAAGCTGGCGACGAATAGTCCTGGAATTGTGGTCTAGCGGCTGGGTGGATATCTAATTTGAAGAGATTTATTCCTGCTGGCCCACTGGCCCTCCTCCGCCATGCGTAGTCCTCCCTCTTCTTCACTCACTGATCCAGTCTGGATATTTATTGGGGCCGCGGTGGTATAGCGGTCAGACTGCGCACTCGCCTCCCACCAAGGCAAACCGGGTTCGATCACCGGCGGGTCGGTCCCAGATTTTCGCACGTGGGAATCGCGTCGCACGATGCCGCTGGCCCTGCGGGTTTTCTCAGGGATATCCCCCTTTCCCCGCCCTTGCATTACTGTGCTATCCCATATTCAACTCGCTTCACCTTCATCGGCTCTCAAGAATCTCTCAACCCCACTCCGGACATTTACTAGACACTTGTGAACACCTACGAAACCAGATGTACTGGGGACTATATGCTGTTCACGGTAAAATGAGCACTTTAAGATCTACTTGTAAACACGTTGTTTGTTCTTCCGCCTTGTGTAGAATTAAAATTGCCGTGAGCCTCATCGCCTTATTCATACGTCGGTCCAGCGAAACTGTGGAATTATTAGATAAGTAAATATTGTGCAGATCTGCTCGTTTTTACATTTCCATACATTAAAAAATACAGAAAGCCAGAGAGATAATTTAAGTTATCCCAAATGGTTACACAACACTTTTTGTTCGGCGTTAATTATGGAACTACTTTTCCCTCCATCGTCACCAACTTTACTGGACGCATGTCACTCAGTGCTCCCGTTAAAATATATGCAGGAAGGGGCAGAGACTTTTTTTAGAGGGTTAATTTCAAAAGTGCTCACTTTAGAGTGACCAGTATTTAATAATCTCTGTTCCAGTTATCGTTTAGGGTGACCTTCCTTGTTCAGTTCCTTGATAATTGTAGAAGAGGCACCGTTACGAGCACGTCTCCCCAATCCCTTGCCATGCCTCCACATGCCGCCGATACAAATCTTCCTATAGTGCCTTCGGCATGGTTACAATCACTTTTCGACAGAGCACTCGCCTTTGTTCTGAAATCGTGCCCTAATCACTCGCGCACTTCACTAAGCGGAACACAGCACGGCTGGCGAACTGGTCTGTTACCGGACCGGGAGTGAACGAAACATGTCAACTCTACTCGAAAGAGTCAGTAACTGATCAACCCGAAAGGCATGCTCTTGCCCACTTGTTAGTGTTAGAGTATACTAGTGGTTTCTTCACACTTTTTGAATGAAACCTTCGAAAAATCACCCCGTGTACAACCTGTTTATTTATTTCCTAAATATCTCGTGTATCGCAAACATTCTATACGTCAGTTAACATAAAAACTATCTTATTTTTAGTTAAATTGAAGTTTTCGTAACTAGCTGTTCGCGCGACTTCGTTCGCGTGGACTTTAGGATTTGTTTACATATTTTTTAAAATAGAAATTTCGCTTCGCTTAGGTTTTATGGCGTTATTAAAATACAGCCCATCATCGTTTCGATCAGGTTTTATGTTTATAATAAAAATGTCACTTCGTTCAGGTTTTATGGAGTTATTGAAACACATACCTATATAATTGGTTTGAAAGATTGTTACTTTGTTATCGGAAATAGTTTTATCGTCGCGTTAGTGTTGATTGTTTGATAATATGTTATTTTACTACTTTTTTCCAAAAACGAATGTATCTTTTTCTGTGATGCGTATTATATCAATGATTATTTTTAAAAAAACTATTGTTTCAACAATGCTTTTTGTCAGTAATCCTTTAAAAAAAAAATAATATATGAAACATAACGAAAGTTGTGTGAAAAAATTAATTTACTTCATAACCATTTGAGATATCGAGATGAAATGAAGAGCAGATTTGAAATAGAAACAAATTCTTGATCTCTGAAAGTTTTATCAAAATCCATTCAGCCATTTCGGAGCTTATTCTGCCCAAACATCTAGACAGACAGACAAAAAATTTAAAACCCGTTATTTATGCTTTAACATCGTTTAAATAGCATATTACACTTAGATGCTGGTATCAATTTTGAAACTACAGACAGACACTCCGATTTTACTTATTAGTATACATAAATATGAACACAAACTGTGAGAAAACGTGCGTGATGGTATCGCCTAGTAAGAAATAGTTCTTATGCAAAATGTTATTACAACTGAGTGCGCACGAATTCGGTACGTTGTTTCTTAATGTAATTCTGTAGACCTGTCGTTAAGCTTTGTTTGCATGAGGCGGAGGAATATCCTGGAAGTATGATTTTAGCAGGGCTTCAGAAAAGAGTGAAGTAACAGTGAATGGATTATAGCGCTGCTAGACTTGGGTGAACGCTCGGAGCCTGTGACAGAAATGCATGGACCATCAGCTAGCTCACTGTCCAGGCCGGCTGCTGGAAGCTTGTGAACCAGGCTCCAAGACCTGTCCGCGTCGACACTAGTTAGTGCCTGGTCCTGTGAAAAGTAAAGCGGGGGAGCGTTGTTGTGCTAACAAAATTCTGTAGGCTATTTGTCTGCCATTGGAAGGATCGATTGTATTGTGTAGTGTGCAACATGCAATTTGTTTTAAGTTTTGAGAAAAATCTGCATGGACGTATTATTGAGCCGATCTCCCGTGGCGCAGTCAATTGGGGTGCGGGTGGTTCTAGGTTCGAATCCCGGGTAAGGCATGGGTGATAATTTAAGTTAGGTTATAGGTTAGTCTGTAAGCCGTCCCCTGATAAGCTTTCAAGCATAAAACCGGAAGACCCTATAAAGCCCTTTACAATACAATACATATGATTGACTCTCAAGATCCTTCATATGGTTAATTTGGCCTGGTTGGTGTCAGTGGATGCAAACAATAACCAAGGGCGATTTATTTAGTTGGATGAAGAAAATACGGGAAATACAGGCATTCGTGTAAAATGTATAAAGCGTGCTCCTATAAAAAACATAGCGAAACTACGAACTAGGGAAACATGTGTGTGCAAGTAAAAAAAGGGCGTCTCCTTATTGATAACTAGTGAATTCTACAAGCTGTAAATGGAAATGTAATATGCAAAGTCATTTACGTCATCGGCAATAAAACTTCTTGCAACCTAAGTGCATGCCAAATATTTTTTAAAATGAGATTAACTTATTTAGGAAACTAATGAAGCTATTAAGGTAGCTATCCAGAGAAATTTATTGAATAGTTGATCCAGTTTGGTACATCCATAAACTTTTGTTTTTATTATTTCTTTATTTAACATAGTATGTAACATATTGTAGTTACATTTGCAAAGTAAACTTAGCTCAGTAAATAATTTTTTCTTAGTTGAACTTGTTTGGGCCATGTGTCCGTTTGAACAAGTTTAAATTTCCCGCCACACTGTGGCAACACTGTCGATGGTGGCGCCATCGGCCTGGAGCGGCGCTGCCAGAATCCACAAGACCAGTTCGGCTTTGTTTTCGTGTTGGTAAGTCGCTACTCGAAATGTTTTTTGTTAAAATACAGTCCACATTGTTCTAGAGCCCAAATAGAACTATTTATATAGTAATATACCAAGGAGTTTAATCCAGAATGTTTCCAGTATTTTCTCGTTTGAATTCCTATCGAGGAAATACTGGAAACATTCTGGATTTAACTCCTTCGTATATTTAGTATATAAATAGTTCAACAAATAAAAAACTATTTACTGAGCTAAGTTTACTTTTGAAATGTAACTACAATATGTTCCATACTATGTTAAATAAAGAAACAATAAAAACAAGAATTTATGGATGTACCAAACTAGATCAACTATACAATAAATTTCTCTGGGTAGCTACATTCAAAGCTTAATTAGTTAAGTCTTGTTACTAATCAGATCTTCGTAGGTACACAGATTACTTTTAATTTGTGTCTGTGAAGCAAGCAATATTATGGCCTTCTGGTGGAACATTATAAGTACAAACGTACTTATTTACAGGTATCTAGAAGATTAAAGTTGTTTAGCAATTTTCTAATTGCTGTAACAGGAGGGTATCTGGGCCGCAGTCTTTTATTTGCAGCTGTGATAACATCTTCATGAACTGGCGAGAGAACATTACTAGTTATTTTATTGTATTCTGGTAAAATACAGTTTTCCCTTCGTCGATGTGATGTTGAGAAATTGCTTGTAACTCATAACTAGTAATGGAATCAAGCGTAATTATGCACTTTAGGATATACATATTTTGTTCTGCGCCTTTAGCTCATCTTCTAGTCAACACTACGGTTTTGAATATGCACATGTACACATACTTAAGAATCATAAAATGCTATTGTCTCCTTGCAGCACATGCTTTGTTTTCTCGTGGTTCATGCTATATCGGCCAGATTGTGACACAAGTCTAGCAAGGGCGTGTACAGTTTAGGCGTGGGGGTGTTCTGGGGTTCAAACTCTCCCTTCACCTCAATGGCATTTTTTAATTTCACAATTTCTTCGCGGATAACCATTGTTGCCCTATGAATGGACATAAGTGACATATTGTTTCATATTCATATGATCAAAATAACACATGTGTCGACTGTAAAAGAGTTAATCGTTTACTCAAACCGCTCTTCGGTTTTCGAAGGTATATGTGCGGCCCTGGAATCTTGGTATGAAGAGATGATGTGTATATGCAAGTATATCTCAGCGCAAGTAATTTTATGCACAAACAATTGTAAACGGTCTTGCCCTATGTGGTTAAGTCTACGTCGTACATAGCTCCCCATCAGATACTCGCCATCAGTCTCGATCCCGTTAAACCTGAACATTTATTTAGAATTACGCGTTTCCGAACTCAGCCATTACACGTAATGCAGTATACTGTCCGACACCGGAGAAGGCGGACGTGGCTTGATGCTCCCGACGTACCCTCCAACACCTCATCCGCCTGCTAGATGACCAAGGGTGAACATCGACGCTGCTGCTCTCCAAAAATTAATAAATAAATACCCATGACCCTTATACCACTCTTGCACATACATACCAAATATAAAATCACAAACATAAAAATCACCAAAGAAATTTATTAAAGTTGATGCATCAAATTTATTTAATTAAATCTCCGTTTAATTTCATCGGATTAAGATAATCCACATGCCTTAACCAGATAATGTGGTCGGATTAATTAAACGGATTAGTTAGCCGATTAATCTAATCGATAATCCAACTAATCAAAAGTGGCCTATAACGTACACGCCCCTACTTTTGAAATCCCTGCGTAAGATCCACTTTTATGCCCATAGTGTATTCTTCCACCACACGTAAGGATAAGGATTAAACAGTAACTATTAACGTGCCCGGAGAGCTTAAATGGAATACCAAGCTGCTAATTAATTATAATAAGTTTGATTAAAACACGCCACTACTACTACAATCTAATTGGAAAGTCCCCACCTTGTTCATGTTGCCGGAGGCTGATTCTAGGAGGCGGTTAACGACGGCCGGACATACCCATCTCCATATCTTCTTGGTCCGCTGCCCCGATGACGAAAGACGCCCTTACACAATTGGAAACTTAAACATTTGATTTTACGTTTGCGCTCCGACATGTTATTCCTTAAGGAGCTTGACACAATGGAATTGTCAAAGGTAAAGTCAAGCACTGTTGACTTTGAGATTTCGAAAAGTTGAAATTTAAAGTCAACGTCAAGCAGCCATTTTGCCGATAATCTAACAGAGGTTATGTGGAAAGTGCTTTATTTTATTTTAAAGCGATTTTAATCTCGGTTTAGTAAACAGAGCTCGTCTTAAATTAAATAAATCACAAACAAATATAATGTGAAGAGGATATATATGGTTTGGCGTATTTTAATAAAGTAAACAAATGAGTTTCTTGTTTTGAAATAAATTTAATATAAATTATAACCCTATTTTTAACAAAGCAAGATACACATTTCAATGAAGCTCGCAGAACCGATGTTCAATTGTCTGAACTCTTATTATACAATATTGTATTGTGTATTGGTGGTTTCGTCAGAGGAAAGGAAACGTAAAGTCAGATGCTAAAGTTTTCTATTGTGTAAGAAGCTTTACGCTAGCCTATATCGGGCGCGTTGTTTAATATTTTTGGCCCCGTTTACTGGCCAGTGGAGCGGGTTTCTGCAACTGTCTCTCGCGAGGTGTTATGCAATCACGCTCGTTCAATGTCCGAAGGTGTGATCAGGCATCTGTGAAGGTGCTAATGCCTGATCACTTCATAACAAGCCGCTAATTTATGGTATGATGTTTCTTGTGTGCAAGTCCCAGGTAAGACACGTGTGTGCTCGTATGTCTCACTGCAGTTACATATGTTTCTGGTCCTTTCTCTAATGATATCGGTGTCAACGAGACGCCAAGGCTTACCCGCCATCTAAACTATCAAAAACTTAATTAAATATTATTTGCACCTACGATGAGGAAAGTAGGCTCATCAGTTATATCAGTGACTTAGTGTTTGTTTTGAACATATTATAGCAAGAATTTGCTTATTATTGACATATTTACTTCCCTAAAAATGTCTTTGTTTCTGTTTGTACGGTGCATGGATAAAGTGAGACGATCTATCGCTATATTAATGTTTCATATAGCGGAAGGATACAAAAGGAGAGGGAATTAGATACTAAGCAGGGTTTTCGTAAGTGCTCAACTTACAGAGAACAGCCTATAACTTAATGTGATGTATAGTGTATTCACAGTTTCGTCACCCTTTTATAAACAAACCTTTGAAAAATCACCCCTTCTATGGCGTGTTTCTTTGTTTCCTAAATATGCTATGTATCACCAGCGTTTTAAATTGTGTTAAAATAAAGGTTCCTTTTTTTTATTTATTATTATTATTATTATTACTCCAGCTATACACGATGATCGTTAATTTATAATTAATGTGGATATCCATCAACAGAAGTAAAATAGGTATGTTGACAATGCCTATAGGCTGTTCATAGTAAACTGAGCACTTTTGAAAGCCCTGCTTAATATCTTCTTGTAAGCACGTTGTGTACTATTCCGCCTTATGTAAAATTAACATTACCATGGGCCTCATCACTTAATTAACGCGTTGGTCAAGTGAAACTATGAAATTATTAGAAAAGTAAACATTTTATAAATCTGCTAATTTTGACACTTAGGTGCGTTTAAAAAAAAAAAACACAAACCGAAATATATAATTGAAATTATCACAAATGGTTACCCAACACTTTTTATTCGACGTTAAGATATTGAACTACTTTCCATCTATCGTTACCAACTTTACCGGGCGCATGTCACTCAGTGCGCCAATTGAAGTATACGCAGGCATGGGCGATGACTTTTTTCCAAGGTTGATTTCAAAACTGCTCACTTTATCGTGAACAACCTTTACGAAAGGTTACGGATACAGACCCCGATCATTCTTGATGTTACTTAAGGTGTAGCCCGTATGTCTTTATCATATGAAAGTAAAACTTAACACCGCATTTTTCGTATGAACTGGCACGTAACATAAAGCCAATGGAATTTTGCGAAGGTGACGTTATGATAAAATCTTGTCCTATGCCACAGTAAGCACGAACTGGCCTAGTCGCTTCGATGGTAAGTGCATTCAGAAAAGCATCCGTGGTAAAATCTGCAAAGATCTATTTCAGTGCCCTCAAAAAGTCAAGAAACTTAAAGTCCTGAAGAACCAAAATTTTATATTATCTCGTTGAAGTTATACCTTCGTCTATGATATATTGCGAGCGTCGAGTTTCCTTCGAAACGTTCAGGATAAAAAAAAATTCCAAGCCATTTTCCTCCGCTACCAACCTGCATGCTCCATGCATCTGGGTTGCGATATTTTATTTATGCTTGAAAATGTACTTCTGAGGATAGAAGTCACGTATTAAGTAACGACTTAAGTATCCAAATTCGAAAACCACGTAAGGATTTATACCATAAGTAGCTTTCGATACTGCGATATTAAAAAATTAAGGAATTTGAATTCTCAAAATACGAAATTACACTTCGTTGAACTTGGCTTATTCAAATTTTTAGATATATTTATTCATAAAACTCAAATTGGTTACCATATAAGATATAAGTTTTTGAAAACAAAATGTATTTATTCTGGAACTGTTGAATAAGCTATATTCGCAAGTAAAAATTTTATATATAAATTTTTACTGATATAATCTCTATATGTTACTATTATTTACCATTTTGGCCACATTTATAAACACTGTGATCGACAACGTTAAGTAATTTTGTAAATGGATTAGCTCTATATTAAAAATTACATTGTTTTAAGTTTAAACGAGTATTGAACATTTTGTGAAAATGGCCATCGAAGCGACATACGATGAAAGAAAAATATTACCAAAATTAAAATTTATTAATTAAAACTTAACTCTGTTTGATTTTTTAATTTTTGTATTGTTCACAAATATAATTTGAGTCAAGGTGCAATATTTATCCATGCATTTTGAAGTAAATGAAAATTGATTTAACTGTTGGTGTTACTGAAGGAGTGTAAAGACGATGGAATTGGGGAGAAAAAATAAAAAAAACCCTAATCTTTTTTTCATAAACGTACATTTCGTTTTTTTTTTTTTTTATCTGTGCATACACCACCCTTATTCATTTACATCTTTAAACCAACTTTCATCTTTGCAGGTATTAAAAAATCCTAGGAATTACTGTTTTCATTTGATTTTCGGTTGAAGGCAGCTCATCAAATATTGAATTAAGAAATGGTCAGTTAAAATATGAACATTTCAATACTTCTTATCAAGTTCTGTCTAAATAGTTTTAAAAGAAACAAAAGTGCTATGCTACACATCCAATATTTTTAGGATGGTTTTTTGGGTTTTATAAATTTTGAGTTTTATTATGGTTTTACTCAATATCCATGATTGGAAGTAATTGTCATGTACTATAAATTATTTAATAATGGATTTATTTCTTTTAGAATTGTATACGTTATATATATATATATATATGAAAAGATTGGATGGTCCCAAGAGAAACTTTTGTAATAGAGATGTTCTCATAAACCCTTACGGAAAAAGGTCAAGTATAAGCAGTACAAAAACATTAACAGTGTACATAATTGCTCAAAGATATTCTTATTTATGAATGGCCAATAGTTAAAATGAGTAAAAGAAAAAGTAAAGCAACGAAACTTGTTATGTAATGCATTCTTTCTCAAAGAGCTTTAACGAGCCAAGGAGGAATGAATGATTTTATTTCCGGGGATAGCTGCAAGCCGTTGTATAAAGATATCTCTTGACACACAAACACACACGAAAACGCACACACATCTACACACATATAATGTGTGTGTGTGTGTAATATATATATATATATACACACACACATATATACATATATAACAAATAGACGCACACATATAAAACCCGGAGTTTTAACATGATCCCGGGGTTTTATTAGTTTAAAAGTACAAAGTAAATTAATTATGTTCATTTAAATAAATTAGAATATAAACATTTTTAGGGGCACAAAGAATTCAATTTTATTTTATTTTGCACAATTGTAATGACGTAAAGAGATAAAGGCTCAGTTGTCGGTTTACTCGTGGTATAATATGTGAATTTACATTTTGTGTCGCACTGCTATAAATTAAATGTATTAAATCACGCATAGAAACAAAAATTATTATTTTCTTTCTTTTAGAAATAATTGACCATTCCGTCTAAGCCTCGCTAGCCTAATTTTTATGGAGTATTGATATATACATATATAATGCATATATTAATATTTATGCAAATATTATTTTAATCATGGTTTTAAACAAAAGGTATTAGTATATACCCTGTTATAGTTAGGGTTACTAAATCTTAGAATTTATAAAGCATTCCTTCAAATAGAATTCAGACCTTCATAAAATTGTTATTCTCTGTAAAGTAACCACTTTTTAAAGCCCTCCCAGCAGGCATAGTAATCAAACAATTATGTATTATTGTTACTTTGCATGGTTACTTTTGAGAGCTACAAAACGTAACCACTGTATTTATTTTAGTTACATGGCAAGTTTCATATGAGAATCGACGAAACGATACAAATAAGCTAAAAAGCACTTTTAAGTACGGCCTTAAAAACGTGTTCACTTTACCGTGAACAGCCTGTAAATATGTCTGTAAATATGCACACTCAACATCGTCGTTTGTCCGTCGGGATTGTGGCTGTCATAAGCTGGCTACGGCGTACTTTAAACACGTCTTATGGTCAGTTTAGAGCTTTGGAATAGATATTATATATGCTTATACCTTTTCATCACAATTTTTTTTTCCAGTTTTGCATATAGATGGCCTGATCGTGTTTCACGGCCCGTATAATCAACTTGCGCGCTGATTGATGCCTCTGGCTTCGAGCGAATATCACCTCTCGTTTTGGTCCACTAGCGGCAAAGCGGTCAGTCTCGTGATTTACCGCAAGATCTCGAGATGTAATTAATTTTAACCCAGTGTTTGAAAAATAGAGAAATCCGAGTGTCCTGAGTTTTGCAGTAGTGGCATATAATCCAAGTGATCGTGTGATCAATTTCAAGAAGACGTTTCCTGTTATGTCTTTAGTGCTGAACATATTCAATGAGAGAATCTGATTTTTTTTTCAATGTTCGTCGCTACAAAGTACCAAGTACCGAAATGTTTGGACTTTACACAATGCGTATTGTGGGACAGTTACATATTCTTCTATCGACATGACAGTCTCGATGCAGGTAAATTTACATAAAAAAAAAATGGGTTTGGCTGTGTTGGGGACACGACCGTTTGATTTGCGTGAATACGTCTACGTTGACGCTCTCGGACGCCTGTATAGGCTGTTCGCGGTAAAATGAGAACTTTTGAAAGCTCTGCTTAAAATCTACTCGTATACAAGTTGTGTATTCTTCCGCCCATGTAGAATTAACATTGCAATGAACTTCATCACTTTATTCATGTGTCGGTCAAATTAAAATGTGAAATTTTTAGGAAGTAAATACTTTACAAATTTGCTAATTTTTACACTTCGATGCATTAAAAAAAAAAAAAAAAAAAAAACAGAAAGCGAAAGAAATAATTTAAAGTTGTCACAAATGTTTATCCAACACTTATCATTCGACTTTAAGGAATGGAACTACTTTTCATCCATCGTTGCCAACTTTGCTGAGTGAATGTCACTCAGTGCGCCCATTAAAACATATGCAAGCAGGGGCACAGACATTTTTCTGAGGCTTATTTATAAAGTGCTCACTTTATCGTGAACAGCTTTTAACTGGTGTGAGAAGTACCTGCAGCCATGAGCAGTGGGAACCAAATCACTAAATGGCATTACGAGATCAATTGATAAAAATGGCTGGACGGGAGCAGTGATCCCTTAATGACAGCTTACGTAAACAATTTAGATCCTGGCCTCTGTATTTAAGTTAACAATTATATATTGCGTATTATTTTGTTTCTTTAATAATTTTCAATATTTAAAAACTTCAGGTTTACTGAAAATGCACATTCGGTTTTTTTTATTTCATAAAACGATCTTTTTTCTTTTCCAGAGTTGTTTTGTGTGCAAGTAATTGCATTACGTGGTTCGGAGCCCGCAGTAATCAGGAAGCACCCACTGCCTTTTTTTTTTTGTTTAGCATAACTGTGACGAAGAACTTTATTCCAATTCTACTTCCCGCTCTGCTGGCTTCTTGCTCGTGCACTGACTTCACACGCTGTGACTAGCACAGCACCCGGGAGCGGGAAAACAGTATGTTGTGTTTGCAGTAGTATGCATTAGTCTCTCCAGTCTGCAGTATATGCTACGCCGTGCTTTGCCCGGCGCTGCTCTCTTGACTAGCGTCATTTCCTGCTGCTGGCTGATGGCGCAGCCTGATGCTCTGCTTGCCACATCTGCCCAGGTTCAGTTGTAAACTGAGCACCTTTGAAAGTCCTGCTTAAGATTTTCACGTATGCACATTGTGTATAGTCCATTCGTGTATTCTCCACACTTTTTTAATCAGGCCTCGGAAAAACCACCCCATGTATGACGTTGTAAATATGTCAGGTATCGTAACCAATACTTCTATACTAATATTATAAAGAGGTAATGTGAGTTTGTCTGTTTATGTGTAACGGCTAATCTCTGAAACTGCAGGGCCGATTATTAGAATTATTTCACTGTTATAAAGCTACATTCTTCCAGATGGACATGGGCTATGTTTAATTTTTTTTAAATCCTTGCGAAATTTCAAAATTTGTAAACCAAGACGGAGAAAAATGAGCTACTTGACTGGTTTGTAAGCATTCTCTACCAAAACCATTTACGATAAGTTGAAACAATGTTAGAATAAGTTGTGTATCTTAATATAAAAAAATACGCAAGTAGAAACACGTAGTCGCAAGTAGTCGCAGGTTGTTGTAAGTAGTCGCAGGTTGTTGTAAGTTGTCGCAAGTAGTCACAGGTAGTCGTAGGTAGTCACGGGTAGTCGTAGGTAGTCACGGGTAGTCGTAGGTAGTCACGGGTAGTTGCAAATATAGGTATGTATTTCAATAACTCCATAAAACCTGGGCGAAGCGATGGCGGGCTGCTAGTCTTTTTATACTTCTGTTTACGTAGAAGTATATTATATTTGGTTAAAGTGAACTCATACTTATATTTGTCCTATTAATTAAAATATTTATTTAATCTTTAATATGGAAAAAACGGGGAGTAAATGGGTGTGTTGGTAATGCCTCGTAATAAACAGATCTTACATAAATATTATTAACGTGATTCCGCACGAAGGCGGTGCGTTGTCCTTTAGTGTAATTGTCTAGACTTAGTTACGCTTTCTTTGCACGAGGCGGAGGAATATCCTGAAAGTGAAACTTAAGCAGCTGTCAAAGTATTGGAATTAACCGTTAATGAACTATACATTCCCGCCATCTGTAACATTAACATTATTATGGGCCTATTCAGTTTATTCACGCTTGTATCATGTGAAACTGTAAACTTATTAAAGAAGTGAATTTTTACAAATTTACAAACATTGAAAAACAGCAAGCGAAGTAAATATTATCTAATAGTTCACACATATTTACCTAACACTTTGAATTCAACGATGATACGTGGAACTACTTTTTGTCCGTCGTTACCAACTTTATTGGGCGCATGCTGGTTAGTGTGTTTGTTAACACATATGTGAAGTTAGGGGCAGGGATATTTTTCAAATGTTGATTTCCAAAATGGTCAGTTAACAGTGAACAGCCTAGTGTGCCCGCATGTCCTCAAAGCGACTTGCCAGCAGTACTATAATATTAATGTCCTCGAAAAGTAGCATGACTTTTTTCTGTTAGTTTTCCAGTGTAACTTTGGTTTTATGAAAAAGTATTTTTCATTGTTAAATATACCTTCAGTTCAAAGCTAGTCAGAAAACGTGTAATAAACATTTAAAGCAAATAGGCTGAGATACTTGGAGAATATTTGCTTACATTGGACAATATTTTGTCCACACAATCAAACTGTTCTTGTTCCAAACATCCGTATGTGTTACCTTGAATCAAATAATGTATTTAATAAATTATATGTTTGGCCAAACATATATTTGGTTGTTTTGACATCAGCATGCATTCAGTACACGCAATCTTTTCCCAACAACGTGATTAACTACACACATGGTTGTCTTAAAGTTGATCAAATATTTAGTTACCTGGAACAATCTGGCTTTGTCAATACCTCAATTTCTAGTTACAACAAAACGAATGGTTACATTACAAGTTACCATTTGATTGACTGTTCTATGATCGAGTTATGTGAGAGTTTTTGCTGAAATATACAGCCTCAGAGTTCGGCTTTAGTCAATGTGACAATTAGCTATTGAGTGTTTTTTGACGTAGCTGGTAAAACGTAATATTTGTATGAACAGAAACGACGATGTCAGTTCAAGTGAAAGCAATCAGAAAAAATACAAAACAGAATGTGTGTGTGTGTGTGTCTGTTTAGGGGTTGCATCATTAGTAACACATATATCAACAAACTTTAATATGGTACTCGTGGGCCAGTGAGTAACCTGTCAGTTTTACAAGCCAAAGCTCTGGGTTCGAGTCTCGAGTGTCAACTGATTTTTATATTTAGTTAACTACGAATCATGACTCTACATAACGCTAGCATTATGAAAATTGTGATTATTTTACATAATGGCTTTCAAGCAAACAAATTGCTTTATTTGCATTGAAACAACACAGTTGATATTTGCCATAACTAAAATTTTTTAAAGTATTATATTAGGTTACATCAACAAGATTTTAATTCATCCCTATTTAGACATAATATTTTCCTGACAGGAAAAAATATTGATTGCCCCAAACATTTCTTTCTTTCAGTGACTTAATATAACCAAATGTTCAAATCATAACGTGTTGATAGATATATTGACAGAACAGTCTTTAAGTGTTTGGACTTAATGGAAGTGGTCGGTCAGTAGTTCCTTTTAAGGCCAATGGAAAGGTCTCTTCGAGAGTGAATTCCTGAAGCACAAAACCAAGAACAGAATTTGAACTTCTTAATATACATTTTGATGGGGTTGGATTTATCGACGAGATATTTGAATGCTGGAAACTGTAGCATACAGCAAAAGTTGATCCAATTTATGGTTATAAATTTAAAATGTGGGAATTTTTTTTATAAAACTGACCAGTGTAAATTAAAACATCAGTAAACATGCCAAGATAATTGTCTTAAAGTTAATAAAATTATATTACCTACAGCGCTATGATACTAAAATTTATATAGGCCTATATTCATGCAGAAGTACATTACTTTAAAAGAAATTAACACAGGTTTATATAAAGATTTAATTCTGTTAAAACAAGTTTTATGAAAATATATTTTGGTTATCAGAGTTTTCAACACGATTAAAATTTTATAAATTTTAAAACAATTTTTGCATCTGCACTGAGTCTGTGGTTTCTGTTAATTATTTAAAAAATGATAAAAATGTGCATGTTACTGACTTGTTAATTTGAATATATCGCCAGTAAAACAAAGCCCATAAAACATATTAAGGACACCGCCTATCTGGCGGTGGAAACGCGTTGCAGAGTGTTTGAAATCCGCGTTTTTTTTTTTTACGAAACCATTAAACGTGTCCCGTGATACCAATGTACGAAAATAAAACACATTTCAGACGAGGTACCTACAATACGCTCAATACGTCATGTACATTATAAATGTCATTCCCGAGCCCTCAAACATAGCTAAAAACGGCCTTTCACACTGCTGTAGCTTATAATATATTGGTTGGAAGCGTGCGAAACTATTACAGTGACCTGCATTGAACCTTGCTTCAGACTTTCCACCAACAAACTGATAGGGTCGCCGCTTAGGGTCCCATAGGTACACGCAGTGCCACGAGAACACTACTCGCCAGTTCAGCACCTTGCGCGTAGGAACAAAGGGGCATCAGCCGCGCGTGTCAGTGCCGCCCTTATCGATCCAGCGCTTCCCTTCCTCAAACGCGCTAAAACATCCAAGTAGGCGGCGCCCTTAAGTCGTTCAAATTCAGTTTTTTACTTCATGTCCTGGAAATTAGTGCCCAGTGAGACTTTTTTAATTAATCCCTCCCTTCCACCACAATTGAATCTGGGTGAGGGGTGAGGGGGTTTAACTGTGATAGAATGGTTTTCTTAAACCGAGTGAGGAGTTACACACATTTGAAAGACACTTTGTAGTCGAAGTTTTAATTGCCGGTGGAGTCAAGCCAGTTGAGTGTGGCAGGGCGAGGTGAAAACGGGAGCACCCCGAGAAAGCCCACCTGTAGATGTCAACGTCCGCCACGTTTACAACATCCAATTATATTATATAACTGATGAACTAATTTACACGGCGAGAAAGGGATGTCATCATAAGCAGCTGAGCATAAGGTTGATTTCGTTAGTTCGTTTTACTTTTCTATTCTACTCACAATCAATAATTCCTAGAATTGGTACACAAAAACTACATTATTATTATTATTATGGATATCCAAAACACTCCTGAGAAAGTGATAGAAGGGAGAGTTGGGAGAAAGAAGCTTCCACTCTAAATCTGAATCAGTGAGATTTTCAATGTTTTAACCAGTCAACAGTTAACAGTTAGCCTAACTTATTCAACAGTCAATTAAGTCAACTTAGTTGATGAATTAGTGTAAAAATGCCAGTCTTCTTCACTTATTTATTCAGTGACATTTTCTACTGATTCGTCAACCATTTCATTCGTTGTTTTTCATTGATTCGTTTTTGACTGATGAAACAGTTAAACAAGGTGTATAAAATTACATAACAACGAAACCCATAAAATATACTTTTATGTATGTGAGTTTCGAATTTCGTTGTACCGTTTTACCAGACAACACGTACACTCAGTCTTCAGTTTAGATTTTTTGTCTTTCATTTCGTTTTCACGTAATCATCATAGTACTTGGTTTGAAGGTTTAAACTGCATTAAACATGAAGCGAATGCATTCATGTGTGGGTACTATTTTTTTCAACTGTCTTAATGTCATAAATTAAACTAAAAACGAAAAGAGCTAACATTCAATTCAAAGCTAGCCATATTTCTGATAACAAATCACACCCCCCCCCCCCCAATTATTCCCAACAAATAAGTGATTTCAAATTTTGGCCACCACAATTATCTTTTTCACATTTTTTTTTTTAAATTACTACGTGAATTTTCACAATGTTAACAGTGACTATCGGAAATATGTTTTTCTTCTCTCGTAATAATTTGGCTAAATTCAATAAAAACCGTGTTTAATTCTCCGCACGCAGTTCGCTATCACTGATTCAATAAGTGAAATTGTTTGACTGAAAAAAACAGTGGTTTTCCACCGATTATAAGTGGAGCCTTTTCACTGATTCGAGTAGTTGAATTTCACTGCAAATCAATGGTTTTCCATTTATTCGTATTTTTTGAGTGTTTTGCTCACACACCCTAGCGGGTACACACTAAGCATGGGCCAAACAGTTGCTTTCATGTTCCTAACGAGTTCCATCGTTCCAGTTCGAAGTAAGTAACACGTTCCAGTAACATGTTATTTGTGTAGCAGGTCGCTGTGAAACATTTGTCGCCCGTCCCGACGTTCCGGGGAATAACGGCTACGTTGTTCAAATTGTTCCAAAGTTTGGCGTTCCAAGAAATAACTTTTACGCATGCACATTGTTGCAAACCAAAATGTTCCAAGAAATAAATTCGAATCAGTGGGAAACCATTAATTCGCAGTGAAATTCAACTACTCTAACCAGTGAAAATGGTTCTACTTAGAATCAGTGGAAAACCGCTGATTGTTTCAGTGCAAAAATTTCACTGAATGAATTAGTTACGTGAAACAATTTCACTGATTAGATAAGTGACGGCCGACTGCAGTGGCGAATTAAATATTGCTTCTATTGAATGTAGGCAAATAATTACGCGAAATAGACATATGTATGATAGTTTACTATTTATATTGTGCAATTTACCGTAATTCAAAAAAAGTATTACGCAGTTGGCCGGGATTGAACTCGCGCAACTTTCGATTCTAGGGTGTAGCCTTGCCATCTGAGCTACCACACCAAGTTCACAGTTTAAGAGGAAAAAATATATATCTTGTACTTACGCTGTCAAATCGTGTGGCGTGAAGTTGTATGCTCATACTTTTCGTGTTTGGTTTGATTGGTACCGTTAGGATAGTTAAAACGAATAGTTTATGAGTGCACTCTCTTCACCACATTACACGCAGTTTAAACCCTCAAACAGAGCGCTGTGGCGATTACACGGAAACGAAATGAAAGACGTGGAAACAAAATGGAAGGCTGTGTGTTCATATTACCTCGTAAAATGGTGTTTTGAAAGACGAAACACACTTTAGAAAGTAATTTTGTTAGTTTTATTCGTTTATTCGTTGTTTCTTCACTTGATACGCGTTTTTTTTTACGGCAATTTTTAAACGATGTTCGACGGCCATTTTTACACGCAGTTTCACTGAAATAAACCACTGAGCAAACAGTGGAAAAAATGAGTGACGAATCAGAGGGGAAATGTCACTGAATCAATCAGTGAGGTGGGAATGCATTTTTTTTTCACTGGTTCATCAGTTAAATTCACTGAAGTGACTGTTGTATCAGTCTGATACGTTTGACTGATTGAAACAGTGGAATTCTCAATGATTCAGATTTATAGCGCAGTAGTCAAGCGTTGGTTTAAGTGAGGCAATGCGAGAGGTTCCAAAAATAGCGCTAAAAACTGCGGAACGTGTTACTCGTGTAACATGAAAACAAATTAGGGAACAGTTCATTAAAACTGTGACGTTCTGTAACGCCCATCTCTAGTACACACACTCGCGGCCGTAGAAGACAGGCCTGGACACTCGCCTGTCTAACAACGAATCGACCTTTTTATTGACTGATTTAGTTCATGCGATAGCCGCAGAGCGATGCAAGCAAACTATTGTTTTTATAGGCTGTTTACGGTAAAATGAACACTTTTGAAAGCCCTGCTCGAGATCTACTTGCATGTATGTTGTATATTCCTCCGCCTTGCGCAAAATTAACATTGCTATGGGCCTAATCACTTTATTCATGGGTCGGTCAAACGAAACTGTAAAATTATTAATAAAGTAGATACTTTACAAATCAGTTAATTTTTGCTCTTCGATGCATTAAAAAAGCAGAAAGTGAAAAGATTAGTTTAAAAAAAATTGTTACCTAACAATTTTTTATTTGACGTTAAGATATGGAACTTCTTTCCATCCATCGTTACCAACTATACTGGCCGGAAGTCACCCAGTGCGCCCATAAAAATATATGCATGCAGGGGCAGTGACTTTATTCTAAGGTTCACTTCTAAAGTGCTCACTTTATCGTGAACAGCCTTTAGCAGCGTTGCTGGTATAGGGATAACTATAACACAGAGATATGAACGTCATTTACACATTTTAAGGAAAAAAAATTGCAATTCCCCTCCCTATGCTAGCCATGTAAACAGCACTACTTCGGCAGCAGTGCTCTGCGGCTGGGTTCATGAACTAAATGGGTCAATAAGAGCGTCAACTTTTCAAGCTAGTGTCCGGACCTGTCTTCTACGACCGTGGACACACTCGCCCCCAGATCGCGGATCGGGCGGCAGCCTCTCATCGTGTGCCTCGTCGCCGACTGCCCGCTGTTGCCTCGTCCTGGGTCCCGACTACACTTCGCGTCCTTGTTCCCTCGTCCCGTCGCCCTCATTAATTACTGATCCTCGGGTCCACAATTTTTACAATTACTGCCGCTGCTCGCGATGAGGCTATCATAACGCGAAAAGCATCAGGCTTGACACGCCGGTTATCGATCCCTGCTTCTCGTGGTGACAGGCGAGTGTTTTCTCGAAATATTGCGGCCTTCCGTCCTTCCCGGAGGAGGTTGAACTGCTGAAGAGATGAACTGTCAATCAGCACACACCGTTGTTTTCCAGCTCATTGTGTCATCGTGATGTCATTTCACTTTTACAACACGTTCGATGCTGCACCGACTCCCTGCCTTTTGCCCTCGCGTGATTTTCTGCGCGGCCGACAAGAGCACGGGATTGTTATGCATTTGGAATATGACCCCCGGGTCGTTCTTCGATGGATGTTATTCGTGCTGAAAATTAATTAACAACACCCAAAGCAAACGTTTAAAGAAATTATCCTAGGTGACGTTAGCATTCAGTGTAATTAGTGTGAAGTTTTCATCCCATGCAAAGCGTGTGTGCGAGAGAGAGAGAGAGAGAGAGAGAGAGAGAGAGAGAGAGAGAGAGAGAGAGAGAGAGAGAGAGAGAGAGAGAGAGAGAGAGAGAGAAAACCTTGGGTGTGGTATCCAGAGGAGAAAAATAGACTACTTCTATGCATTATCAGATGTTTAGTGGTTAACTCGGCACCACTGAATATCTGAAACCTCCAATTGAAACACGGGAATATTTAAATATTACTTTATGTGTCACAAAGTCGCCCCACATTTGTCATAAAGTGTCACCCGTTTACTGTATAAATATTTTTTCGACGTGCATGTTCTGGTTATAGAAAAAAAAAATTCTTGTTAAACTCCTCCATCCCCAAGACCTCGCGTGTCTATCACAGGGTATTTCCGTCAGCCGTAAACTAATGGGCCGATACCCCGCGCAGCTTGATTTCACGGCCTTCCGTAATCCGAAGACAACGGGGGAGAAATGCGATTAAATCAGCGCCCCCTCCCGCCTTCCCCAATGCTGGCTGTTCCGGACGGCCGCGCTGATTTAGTTTCCCAGCGGACAAGAAGGCCAGCATCGGGGGAGATAAGCAACTGCTTCGGAAGCTGGACGGACAAGGATGAGAAGCAATCGGGACAAGCTTGGGCAAGGGAGACTGAGGAGGGCGGAAAGATGGCACGAGGAGAAAGGGCGAAGGCACCTGCCCTCCCCAGATGTTCGCACACACAAACGTACACTCATATACACACGCAGAGCCAAGCCCCCACTGGCTGGGGCATCTTTCCACCCACGAGACAGACCCACTGCCCCAGGGACGTGCTGCAGATTACTTGCCCCCCCTTTTTTTCCCCCTTTTCCTTCCCTCCTGGTCAAGATCCCCCCCCCTCCCACTTATCGTCATATCTTGTCTCCGAAAGGCAGAGTCGGCCTGATGTAAGCCCTAGCGGCAATACACTGCCGTACACGGAATGTCGGCCAAGATACTGCTTCTATACACGCGCTGTCATAAGTGACTTGAACACCTTTGTCCTGGGCATCTTAAAACAGTTAATTTAATTTGGTACAAAAGGAGGATATCGCGCATCTAAAATATTAATACCACAACCTCAGATATTGTCGATTTCGAGTCACACCTATTTTTACTTTCAGAAAATGGTCTTTTATCTGGTGAGAAACTGCCACAGTTGTAATTTCTTCAGTCCGTTGTTATTTCATATGGGTTACTTTTGCATTTATTTTGTTTATGTAGGTGTAAAGGAAAACACTGCCATATTTCGTGTTGTGGTTGTATTGAAAATGGTCTGCCAGAAATAGCAGGGTAGGTCAGTCATTCAAGAGTGCCACATCTCGAGATGTGGTGGTTTAAATTTGTTGAAACTGTTTCATAGCATGACCCATCTAGAGATGTGTCACTTTTATGCTGCTGAATTGGGGCAACTTCACTTCAAATCTGTTAATGTAACAGTGCCAGAATCAGTCATGTGGTGGTTTGATATCACGGAACTAGTTTTTCTTTTGAGTAAAGGTAGCTCACAAACACTTTAAAACAATTCTCAAGTATGATTACCGCTCGTATAACGCGCTTTTAATTTTCGAACAGGCAGGCGTAATTGGTTTGCAAATCGCATAATTTTATGTTTTCGTTTACAGTAAATTTGCAACCATCGTTTTTGTTCTGCTCAGGCAACAAACATGCAGCCGTCTGTTTCGACACTTAGCCATTGGTCGAACACGTCCTTTGATTCCCCCATTTTACATCGCCATATTGCCATGCCAGATAGCGATAGTGTTTCATCTTGCATGTGAGAGCGATTTTTAGTTAGCAAATAACATGCGAGTCCTGACGCTGTGCCGGAAGTGGGCCGGTTTTTTTGTGGGATGAGGGGGGGGGGGGGTTGGAGGGAGGGATTGGTCCCCCTTCTCAATTATTTGCCTTTCTTTAAGTGCAGTGTTTCCTTTTAGGAATTATGTCCTCAGCAACCTCTTGGACTCAGCTGGCATTAGAAAAGTTTCTACAACTTTTGTCTAAAGGCCTGTTATAAAAAAATAAACTATTTTCGGAATAGCTTAATCCTATCTAAAAATGTTTATTTATTCCATGTGCAGATGAATATTTCATTTTATTTACGTTAGGCCTTAGTGCTTTGTTACCAGATAGTGAGGTATATTAAACAGTTTTCCAGGCAAAAATTTGTTTTCAATAAGAAGGATTATGTCTCATCAAATAAATCTATACCTGACAACGTTGATGATTGTTTCTGTGTATGCTGAAGCTGTTTCACTCTCAACAAAATACTTTTGAAGTAAACGTCGGGGAAAAAATTATTTTCCAAAATTGCGTGGATTTTAGTGTAATCACAAACTGGCCCAACTACAGTAACAATGGTTATAGGCGACTTGCTGTATCATGAGCACTTTTGAAATCAACCCTGGGGAAATATGCATTCCCATAAATGTAAATATTATTAAATGATACATTGAATGCTGAACTCCCAGTAAAGTTGGTAGCGCTGCAGGAAAATTAGTTCGTCTTAACGTCGTATTAAAAGTAAAATATTTAAATTTGTGGGCAGCGAGTTTAATTAGCTTTGGCCGTGTTCGAACTGGCACTTTTAGTTTACTGAAAGGTCACGTGACTAGAATTAGTCGACTAGAATAATGACGTATTTGTTATTTTAGTATTCACTTTTTAATATGAAACGAAACTTGGTAAAATCCTAAATTACCAAATCGCAACCATCCTTGAACACGTGACTATCAACGGCGTCCGAATTGAACGCTACTAAATACTAAAATACTAAATGGTGATTTCGAACACAGTATTGGTTTTTTTCTTGTTATATTCAAAGAAGACTAAGAACGATCCACAGTTGGCTTAGCAGACCCCACGGTTTCCTCGGTCGGTTAGTCTCTGGCCTCCCATATTTGATGTCCCCGGTTCAATCCCATGGCCCATGTGGGTGGGCAATTTTCGGATAAGGGGCTCTGTTGTAGGGAGTGTGACGGGTACTGCCATGCTGTGGAGGATTTTCTCTGGGTTCTCCTGCTTCTTTCCCCCGCTCTCATTCCGCAGCGTCTCCACCCACGTCTTGTCTGACTTCATCCATTATTCGGGCTGGCCGGAGCGCCAGTACTTTCCCTCGGGTAGGACAGGACAGCCGGCTCCGATTAGCGCCTAAAGACTTTTCACGATAAAGTGAGTACTTTTGAAATAAACCGTAGAAAAAAGTCACTGCCCCTACCTGCTGTAAGTTAACGGGCGCCCTGAGTGACATGCGCCCAGTAAAGTTGGCAACGGTGGATGGGAAAGTTGTTCTGTATCTTAGCGTCAAATAAAAAGTGTTAGGTAACCATTTGTGATCAAAATAAATTAATCCTTCCGTTTTTTTTAAAGCATCGAAGTGTAAATATGATCATATTTGTAAAATACATACTTTTCTAATAATTTCACATTTTCACTTGACCGACGCATGAATAAAGTGATGAGGCCCATGGCAATGTTAATCTTACATAAGGCGGAAGAATACACAAAGTGCGTACAAGTATCTCTTAAGCAGGGCTTTCAAAAGTGCTCATTTTACCGTAAATAGCCTATACTTCCTCATCCATCCCTGATACTGCCTAATTAACAGCCAACAGCCTACGGTTGCGGTGGTGTAGAGGCCAGACTACTCTCGGCTTCCAACAGCCCCCCCCCCCCAAATGACCAATGTCAGCCCTGCTTACGGTAACTGAAAAAAAAAAAGCTTTCATATAGGGGTAACTTAAAGTTAAAGTTTACAATATTAAAAATATTTCATCCAGAATTTTGACGGACACATCGCTGTTGCACGTCCAATGATTTAATGAAATTCGTGTAAGTTCGAGCTATAGCCTTATATGGTGAAACGTGAAAATCCAAACTTAACCTGTATCACGAAAATGCTATGGCTAGAGACATGCAAAATTCGCGTTTCTATTTGTGGACACGTTAAACTTTATAAACACGTGTACCTTTGCAATATGTTGGTCATTGGACCGTACTTTGTCTGACACGCCCTGAAGTAACTCTGTGCCAATAAACGAACACTTCATGATTGTGTGCCCCAATCACGTGCAGTTCAGTCAGAAAGGGCGTGGTTTCACACCTATGCAGCAGCCAATGGAGAAACGACACCGGCTTCAGTACAGGCAGTATTGTGAAGTTTAGCCTGATGTCGAACAACGAAGCGAATTTTGCATGTCTCTAACCATGGCTCGTTTCACGAGCTCCTGCGTTGACACAGTCATACCACGTATGCAGCTGTATCAAGCTCTTAGATTACTTTACAGGCTGTTCACGATCAAGTGAGGACTTTTGAAATCAACCTTAGGAAATGTCACTGCTTCTGCCTGCATAAGGGCGAGCTGAGTGAGTACGCCCAGTAAAGTTTGTAACGATGGCGGAAAAGTAGTTCCATATTTCAACGTCGAATAAAGAGTGCTTGGAAAACATTTGTGTTAACTAAAATTAATTCTTTCACTTTCTATTTATTTTTTATGCATCGAATTGTAAAAACTAGCAGATATGTAAAATATTTGCTTTTTCAATAATCCCATAGTTTTACTTGACCAACGGATGAATAAAGTGATGATGTACATGGCAGTGTTAATTTCACGTAAGGCGGAAGAAGTACACAAGTAGATCTTAAGCATGGCTTTCAAAAGTGCTCAGTTTACCGTGAACAATCTTTATTTACGTAGCTGGCGGACGCGCCATTTAAATCTGAATTTTTCCTTTGGTTAATGGTACGCAAATGTATCGTGGTTTCAGTTTGTTAAGCTTCTCGCCAAGAAACTGTTTCGTTTATCAACGACTGTATAGTTTAAACTCTCCTATTCCAAACACAAAAATTAAAAAACAGTATCAACGCTTACTGGAGTCGTGTAGTAAGATAATTGGTACCGTGACCCTCTTGGATGTTCAGAATACCTTGAAGAGCTCTTGGCATGGCTATGTCATCACTTGGTCTTAATGTGAGTGTCAGAAATTTGAAGTAGCAGAATATACATCACGTTGAATGAATTACGCTCGTACTGACAAATTGGTACACATGCAGCAGTAACAAATGCATAAAGGCTGTTCACTATAAAGTGAGCACTATTGAAATCAACCTTAGAAAAAAGGCACTGCCCCTGCCTGCATATATTTTAACAGACCCACCGAGTGATATGGGCCCAGTAAAGTTGGTAATGATGGATGGTAAGTAGTTCCACATCTTAAAGTCGAATAAAAAGAGTCGGGTAACCATTGGTGAGTCTTAAATTATTTCTTACGCTTTCTGTTTTTTTAATGCACGGACTTGTAAAAATAACCAGTTTTGTATAATAACTACTTTTCTTTATAATTCCACAGTTTCACTTGACCGACGCGTGAATAAAGTGACGAGGCCCATGGTAGTGTTAATTTTACATAAGGCGGAAGAATGCACAACACGCATATAAGTAGATCTTAAGCAGGTCTTTCAAAAGTGTTCATTTTACCTTGAACAGCTTATAGTTAGGAAGTGGGCCTAAGTACTGCAAGCAGCGGAACAGTAATAAGGAAGAGCTTCCTTTATTTCCCAAAATACAAGTTTAAACGTTGGCGTAAACGCTTTAGCAAAACTATGCTGTAGAAGTTGCTCTACATGATAATGTTCAAAGAAGCAAGATGCAAAATAAATCTTTAAAGTACATTGTTGGTAAAATTTTAAGAGTTGCTTATGACTAACGTTATGTTCTCAAACTTAACTTTTACGTACTATTTTTTTCCCCCTTAATTTTTATGTTATTCACTTAGAATTCGTTTAGCGAATTTTGAATGTGTTTCAGATTTATTATTTGATCCGAGAAGTTGAAGAGCATTACACCACCTTTTGCCGTGAATAATTACCGCATACTCCACCTATCCGATTTTGGGAGCTTTAGTCACTAAACTGTTGACACTGGGCACAATTTTTCCGTTAAACTTTAAATCTTAATTAGTGAATAATGAAAAAAATTTCTATAACTTAAGACTATGAATATCTGCGGATGTGTCTAATTAAACCGTTTCTTTATTTATCAGTGATATCTGATTCACCGCGATATTTAACTTTACCACGTTACAGATTTTACTCAGTCACGAGACATGCAATGCAAAATTACTTATGGGCAAATGTAAGGTATTATTAAATATTTAATACATATCAATACGTTTTATAATAAAATATAAATTCAAATTATATACTATGTAAATTAAAATTAAATATTAATGATGCAATATTGTCATATTATTTTCAAATTGATATGTGCTGTGTACGGTGTAGAATTAGCATACGTAACAATGGGACAACACATATAACACTTGAGTGACCAGGCTGCACAGCTGACTTGCAATAAATCAGTGGGAAAGGATGTGATCTTACCCAGGCTGCCTCTGTATAATTGCTCGGTGCAGTCCTGGGCCGGTAGGTGAACAGACTTATTACCATTATCGCCCTCTAGAAACTAACATTTGAGTACGTACGTCAAAATAAGGCAGACAATTGAAAGCTCTACACATATGTAAGACAATGGTTAAGAACTAGGTTAACTTGACACTACAGTAGAGAAAACGACAAAACAGATACGTCCTTTGAATATATTTTATTTATTTTACTTTTCATTTCCTTTTGTATTGTAATTGTTTAAATCATAAATAATTAAAAACCCTGATGGCAATATGACAAAAGCTATAAAGACAACACACTATCCTAACAACGCTAAAAGTGGTCATGCCTAGCCTACTTGAACCCTTTTACGGTTACATGACATAGCTTGCCAGAGTCTGAATACATTGGTTTCAAAATCGAATTAATTAAACTGTTCTCTGTAGTAAATATTACGTTAAAACAAATTGTGCTCTCACTAAACAGTCTAGCTCTGGTAGAAACTACTCTTATCACAGGTTTTGCAGTGGGCGTATGTGTGCTGGAAATGTACGTACTTATAAAAGTCAAGATGGAGTCGTTTGTGTACTGATGCTAACGGACATCGAGCTGAATCAAACTGTAAATAAAATTAGGTCCAGATGAAAATGTCAGACCTTTTGGTAGGACTTATCTTTTAATCACCAAGCGGATTGAAGGTAGGATGCTCTTACAGTATTTGGGGTAGCAGGATTAAGGTGGAGATACATGGAGCTCCGCTCTGCACGTACGTAGACTGCGTGTTTAAACTATCTAGCTCCTGACCGCTTAACCTCGCGAATGGGCGAACTTTGACACAAGCTCCATTGCTGGTTACAAATTTATTTAACAGTTGGTTCAAGGACACGTCTACAAACCCTACAACAAATTTAAAGTCCTACCCCTCCGTCCACTTCAGACTCAGGCAGGAGGTCCTGCCCTACGTCTGACGTCGTTTGAGGCTGCTAGCGAAGAGAGCGTTAGTGTCTGCAGGCTGACGCTAGCTTAAAGGATGCTATAGCGCCAGCCAATCAACACTCAGGATTTAAACCTGCGGGCCAAGGGGGATCAAACTATTCAAACCACCCACATTAACCACTTCTAACGACCTAAATGAAGAAAAACCAAAGAGTAGGTGATCTCGGAACTTAGATATAATACAATAAAAAGTAGAGACACTTGCAAAATTGAGATCACACCAAAAATAACTATTAATTATATGAAAATAAATACACAATAAAAAATGAACTAGCCTATTAAAATCACACATAAATATTATTGCCACCATACATCTAAATTTTAAAAATCGTACGTGTTAAGAAAAATAAAATTAATAAAAATAAATAAAATTTACATAGGCAGTTGAAATCATATAAGTGACATGTGTGAAAAATATTACATTAACTCTTGCATAACAATATGTGCACCAATAAGAACAGGTAAAATAATATAAGTTAATTGTATGCATAAAAACCCTATTTTCATGGGTGTTACAATGATAACTAAACGCATATTGAAATATGCATGTAAATGTATTTATTTATTCATATACCTATTAACTAGAATGTAGTCTATTTAAGAGCAAAACTCATTTGATCTTTTAGAGCTCGTCGAGGTAAGAGACTTGAAATCTATTAAATTATTGAGATTATTAATATGAGCTGTTGAAAGGAAACGTTTTTGAAGTAAACATAAAAAAAATATATTGTTGTCAGTGCCTGCAAATGCTTAAGAGAAATAATAAGGTATTATGTATACAGTGATTAGACAATAACTTATCCATATATGGACGTCTTCTTTAAAAGTGTAGCAATGGAACTGAATGTTCTTGAAATAGTTTTATCTTTGTTTTCTGTAATGTAGAATTTAAATTTTCGTAATGCAAATATATCCAGATTTCTAGTCTTACAGAACCATTTGATCAATGAGTGCACACTAGTTGGTAATTATATTCAGTACGATGCTAATTTTGATTTATAACGGAGGTTGTGACGCTTGAACAGAATAAAAGAAGTGTTTTAAAAAGAGCTAAATCAAGTGAACAAAGGATATTGACACAAGAAAGCACACTGTAATCCGACAAACACCAGGAAAGCGCCCTGGGCATTAATTTGTAATCGCTTTCTCTTGGAATGTTTTTCTCTCTGAGCTCTAGTTGATAATACATGTTTTAGAGGGAGGGGAGGGGGAAATCTGCAAAATAAACTCGCGGCATATATACACAGTCATAGTCAGGGAGAGGAGCAATACTGCAGACTAAATAATTGCTGGGAATTCACAATCAGCAAGCTTACTTTTTCACAAGAGCAACACTGTAGAGATTTTTCTAATATAATTTCAATGCAAATGCAAATACTGGTAATTAAGTAAACATGCACGAGCAAGAGTTTTGTATACAGCTATGAAAACTAACTTTCAATTCCGAAAATTCCGTCCCTCGAAAACTGTCTGCCGTTCTGGCAAAACAACTGCTTGGAATCACTTGACACAAAAAAAAAAAAACTAGAATAGTGATTATTATAAAGAATTGTTTAATGTGGATATTAGGGTGCTCGCCTCCAACCACTGCGATCCGGGATCGATCCCCGGTAGTTTAACTCCCTGATTTTCGTATGTGGGAATCGTGCTGGACAATGCAGCATGCAGGCGGGTTTTCTCGGGGCTCTCCCGTTTCCTCCGCCCTTGCATTCCTGCACCGCTCCGTCCTAGGGTCTCATTTCATGCCGTGTCTCGGGATGACTGGCATCTACGGGTCCCAGATTGAAATCCCGTCTTTAGGTGGGTGCCACCTCGGTCTGGGTGCATTCCCCACACGAAATCTATTAATTAATATGGTTTTATAAAACATACCCGCAATATTCTTGCAGTTTAAACAACAAGCGGGATATATTGAAGAATAATTTGCATTGTATTGCAAAGGGCTTTTTAACGTTTTTATGCTTTAAAGCTTAGCAGGGGACGGCTTACAGACTAACTTATAACCTAACTTAAATTAACACCCAAGCCTTGCCCGGGATTCGAACCCATAGCCTGCCTCACCCCAGATCGGTGGCGCACCAACCGACTGCGCCACGGGAGGTTGGCTTGAAGAATAAATGTAGTCTAATACGTCCTGTTAAAATATAATGGCCTTAAATTACTGACCGAATTAAAAAAAAACGCACTTGTAGATGCCTATACTTACTACAGAGACTTCGGTTCAGTTCAGACCAACAGCAATTCCCCGCTGATCCCGATGGCCAGAAAAAAACTCTTCGTACTGATCGCTCCCGCAGGAACGTTGGTAAACCGCCGACGAGCGAGAGTGTTAAAGATTTCAGTTTAATCTTGGGACTGTAGGCGGCCGTGATCGGACCATAAAGCGATTACCAGAACCACGCCGATCAACCTTGGACTCCCCCAACGTCTTGGGCCTGACTCAACCTCCAAGCGAGACCAGGACTGTTAACGAGCTTACCTTCCTTGCAGGAAATTTGGGGTTGAGCATCCCCGCTGATTACTTTCCCTGGCTGCTGCGGGCGAAGGGAGTCTCGGCACGAAGGGAGCATGAGCGTTTTCTTTGATCGGTACGGAGGGGAATCGGCCACAAGTCCGAACCTTAATTTGAGGCCATCGTGATGGCGTGCGAGTTGGGTTCTCCGCACCTCAGAGGCTTGTCCCTCCTCAGTCGCCCGTTCCTCCCTGATTACTCTTCATATAGTCTATTCAAAGTAAACTGAGCACTTTTGAAAGCCCCGCGTCAGATCTACTCGTCTGAACATTGAATCAAGAGATTCGGGTGGCTCTTAACCACGAGGTCTTGGTAACCGATGAGGGTGAAATGAGGCGAGAATGGAACAAGGGTGGGGGAAACGGGATGTCCCCGAGAAAACCCGCCGACCAGCGGCATCGTCCGGCACGATTCCCACCTGTGAAAATCTGGGAGTGCTCCGGGCGGGGACTGAATCCGGTTCGCCTTTGTGGGAGGCGAGCAGTCTAACCGCTGAGCCACCGCGGCCCGTATGAACATTGAGTATTCGTCCGCCGTAAGTAAAATTAACATTGCCATGGGCCCGATCACTTTATTCACTCGTCAGTCAAGTGAAGTTGAGAACTTATATCAAAAGTAAATATTTTACAATCTTTCTAATTCTCACACCTATTATTTGTCTTATTTATGTTAGGCCATCTGGGGATCAAATGTAAATTTCAATTCCTTATTATCTTTTCTTCCAATATTCTTTTGTATTTTCGCTGTGGTTTTTTTCTTTCTGCGAACCATTTTTAGCCTGCTATCTTTACTCTCTGACCTTAGAATCCTTCCATTTTTAAAACTTTTCTTTTAAAACTTATTCTAGTTTCTTTGGCTTTTATTTTGTTTTTTTCTACATCCTTCTTGACTTCTTGTAGCCAATTTGTTGCTGGCGATTTTTTCTAAGGGATCTGTAGATCTGTTTTGTTAATCTATTTTCATCCATTCTGTACAAATGCCAATAAATACCAGTCTTATTTTTCCCATTGTTCTGTTATATTTTCTATATATGTCATCATTACTTCTTAATTTCCAGCCTTTTTTTTTTTTTTTTTTTCGTAAGCCTAGTATTTTTCTAACGCTCTATCTTCCTAATAATTTTACTTCGTCCAAATTATAATTCAATGCTAGACATTCACTTACAAATAGGTATCCTCGCTTTATTAATGTATTATAATGTCTTATTTTTGCATTCTTAGATAAACATTTTTTGTTGTAAATATCTTTAGTTACGTATCCCATATTCTCTTTCCACTTTATGTATACTTTCTTCTATAGCAGATTTTTCAAAACTATTCTCTTGAATTATTTCCGCCACATACTTAAATGTTTTAACCTTTTCTATCCGAACAATATCAGTTATTAGGAATCTCTGTGTATTTTTAATGTTTGTAATAAATTTTTTTCCTGCGGAATATCTTAAGCCTTTTCGAATGGTTATGTTTCCTAAGATATTAACTTGTAATGTTGCATTTGTTAGATTTTCAGAAAGTACAGTAAAGTCATCTGCCAATGCTAGACAATTTATTTGAATATATCTGTTCCTACTTCCCAATATTATTGAAGCTATATTGTAGTCTTTTTAACTTTTCATTCCAAATTATCTCTGTTTTCTCCAGGACACAGTTCAAAAGAAGTGGAGATAAACCATCACCTCGTTTTCCTAAGAATGTGTCTTACACACTGTTAAAAAATTTTTTCTTCATTTTAAAGAAAAGTGCTGGTAAAAATTTATCCAGAGGTGACCGTAAACTCTCCGTAAAATTACGGATACGTTGATTTTCAAAAAAGGGCCCTTCCATAAAATTCCCGGAACTTCTCCGTTACTTCCCTACTTCGTTATCTGCACTTCTAGTTTCAATAATAATAAATATATGTTTTATCTTTATTTTCATTATGTCGGTGTTCTACTGTAAATAAAAAGATATTAAAAAAAAGTCAAACAATCTTTATACTTAAGCAAGATTTGAACCCGAGTCAAAAAGTCGCAAGTTCACGAACTAAACCACTTACCTACATTGCTCACGTGATGAACCTGCTATAACGTTTGAGTTTCTATATTAGTCACATTGCAACTTTTTTTTTTTTTTAGTTTCTGTTAAAGTTAGTGCATTTTAAGTGTTGATTAGTGTTACATATGCCTGTCGCTACTTTTTAATGTCGGAAAGAACAGGTCTTAGTGACGTGGATAACCTCAACTGCCGCAGAAAACGATGATTTTCTGTTTAAAGTGGCGAAGAAAGCATCGTGTAGACTCGGCATTGTTCGTGCCCGAAACTCGAAGTTATACAAAATACGGAGATTTTCCGTATTTTGTATTTATGCACTGAACTCCGTTTTTCGTCACTACGGATTGCGTTTTCGTATATTTACTGTGCATTTTCGTAAAGATTTCCGTAAATATACGGAAAATGTCAACAGTGTATTTATATTCTTTGGAAAAAAAAAAAAAAAAAAAAAAAATAGAACTCAAAATAAATAATTTCAATATTCACAAATGTTAACCAGGCAATTTTAATTAAATACTAAGACGTGGAATTACTTACCCTCCGTCGTGTCTTTACCAACATCACTGGGAGATTCGCAATCAGTGTGTCCATAAAAATATATACTGGTGTGATATTTTTGCTAAGGTTGATTTCAAAAGTGCTCAAATAAACGTGAACACCCTATGCAGAGTGATTATCTCGCTAGGAAACCCTTGCATGTGTGAGGACACACTATTATAGGCCGTTCACGGTAAAGTGAGCACTTTTTGAAGCTGTTTCATCAGACATAATAACCAATAAATACATTTCATTATAGCCTCGGACTTGTGGTTTTGGGAATGATGAATGTATACACTGTGTTTATTACTCACACGGCAGGGTTTACATTAACAAGGGGTGGGAGGATATAAATTGGTCGAAAGGAAAAAGTAACTAGGGCTTCAAAAGTGCTCAATTTATCGTGAACGGCCTATATCAGCATGCACTGTAGTCATATAATCTATTCTCGGTTTTTTCACACTTTTTGAAACAGATTTGGTAAAATCACACCGTGTGTGATTTGTTTGGTTGTTTCCTAAATATGTCATGAATCACAAGCGTTTTATATTTCTGTTAACATAAAAGAAACTGATTTATGATTAAACTGAAGTTTTACTTACATTATATATATATATATGTGACAGTATTCAATTTATTATAAATGTATTTACACATAGGGGAAAAAATAGATATTCTGGTAATGCCTAGTAAGAAATTGTTCTTATGTGAAATATTACTACACCGACTGCGCATAAAGGCACTCCATTGTACCTTTGGCGTAATTTTATAGACCTGGAAACCTGTGTTTGCATGAGGCGGAGGAATATTGAAGAAGTAGAAATGAAGTTGGGCTTCAGAAAAGTTGGAAGTAGCAGTGAACCGACTATACACGTCGATGTTTGTAGAGACAAACACACAAATTCTGATCGTGTTAAGGAATATTTGGATTTCCTGGCGAGAAAACGTCTGGTAGGTCCCAACAGAATTTTTAATCTCACATGATACCCTCATATCGTAAGTAAACTTGAAAATAATCACATATAAAGACATAAAGTGTACTAAAATTGCGTTGTTAAAATAATAACAGTTTACAAAAACTATTTGTAGTTGTTTTTAAAAATCATAACAAGTTATCGAGCAAAATGTGACGGAATGGACCTACTCTCTTTGAATACCACACTTAAACTTACATACTCGTCGGCTCGCATAGCAGAGCGCTAAGTGTTAATTTTATAATCAAAAGCTTATGGGTTCTAATCGACATGCTTCATAAGATTTTTTTGATGTCTATGACTGCCATGCGAATTTTACATGCTTGCAAAATTACAATTCGAAGTTTCCTTAAGAGTACTTTTCCGATGCTATGTACCACTATGATTATATATTTTAGAATTAGTAAACATTAAACAACAAATTGAAATAAAAAAATTTATTTATATCACACCGAAGCCGAAATGGCTGATGGTTCCTCGACTTCTCGTTCTCGAATTTGACACATGGCCGAAATTGTATCACCGAGACAAATTTGGGGGTCACAGTGAGTGAATGGGGAGGTTGTGAGTGATGAAAGGGTGGAGGGGGATGTGGAATGGGTGTTGGGGATTGGAAATACCTAGGCATATACCTATAGCATCAAGACAGGCGACCTGAGTGGATTGCTTAATGGTTATGGTATTACATTAGTAATTACCTAAAAAAAACTTAAATTTTAAAACATAATACAAATTTAAATTTGATGATGCCACTGAATTCGTGATGGTGTGTGGCTTTCTAGACTCCTCACATGAAACGTAAAAATTACTACACCGAAAATGGAGACATCGATACAAATTGGGGATGTCACATTGCCTCGATTCTGAGTTAGCAATTAGGACACATGGCTAGGGAATATCTGGGGATATAGGAAGGCAAAAGAAAATTTTTGGGGGTAACGTGAACATTTTCGAAAGACAAACCAGCCGTTTTAAGGGAAAAAAAAGGAATTTTTTAAACCATCGGGTTGCCTCCTTAACTGGAATGAGGGAGCACGAACACCTGCCCGAAAGGCTCCACAACTCCACATCCCAGTATCCATGCGCCCGAACCTACCAGGTTATACTACTCACTTTTGTGGTACATAGATGTCTGTGGTCAACATTGTTTATAGATTACGTGACATTTTTTGAAATAAAGTATTCCTGATACATATTGTTCTCACTTAAACATAAAATGTAATAGTTGCGTTTGCAAATTTATTTAAAACAAGAATATTTTAGTGACTAGTTCAAAAATATTTCTCTTATAAATTATTTTTTTTAATTAGTAGCTTACTTTCCTTGGAAATATAGACTGAAATAATCGTCTATGTCAATATCCCTTACTCATAAATACGCCTATATATATATATATATATATATATATATATGTGAGAATTTCCCTTTATAATAGCTTTAAACATTTTACAACTCTTATTTTCAAATTTTTCTTATTTGCATATTATAAGGGTAAAATGCATTTCAGATATCATGTGGCCGCTTGATACTAACGTTGGTATAATATTGGTATTTGGAGAGAGTATTTGTTTATTTCAGCCACATACAGATACAGTGCCCACGTTATCCCATGTAGTCATACCCATGCCACACATAAGAAACAGTAACTATATCAATTGTGTAGCACATAGCGAAAATCACTACATTGGTTTCACCATAAGATCGAAAAATGTTTCGGACAGACTTGACTTATTGTCGGAAATATCATTAAAATAGATAATGAAAGTTCTAGAACCTCAAAACAATAATCGTATAATATGCAATAATACCATGTAATGGTATAATTAGCTTTCATTTTAAATTCTTATTTAAACTTAGAGTATAATTTCATAAAGTTTATAAACGCCGAGGGGTTGGCTGGCAATTATAACGATTTAATAACAACGCCACTTCTTGTTGTGGAAAAAAAATTACAACTACGTTATAACTCACATTATCCTGCGTTTGCAATTCAGCTTCTCTCTTTCCCAGTTGTCATTAACCTGAACGCAGTCGACCCACTCGTCGCCCTAATAGTACATAATGTCAACCGGCTTCCCGAAAGACTTGGGCAAGTTATGCGCCGTTTTTCAAGCGGCGCTTTGTTATCCCTCCCTCTGCCCTTTTCCACCCCTTGGGACAGAAAATCTACATAATGGAATTTTAATGAAATTTCGGATGGGGTGCCGAGGAGCCTCGCTGCGTTAGGTACAGTGCTGGGGGAAGCGGGGGTGGGGAGGGGGGGAGGGGGGTGAACTGGAGACAAGAGGGGTGGGTGACGTCTTAAGTGTTTCAGTCTCCGGAAAGGGAAGGCGAAGAGTTTCGTGTTCCCTAGCCGCCCTTTTTTTAATAACTCTAATGTCGACCTTGTCTACCCCTCGGAAAACATTATAGCGGCCCGTAAAGCATCCCCCTCATAGCAGTCGGTAAAAAAAAAACTCTTCCCTAAATTTACGCCTTTTCGGATGCTCCTCTTGATGGTCGTGGGCTCATCATGTAATTTTCTGTTTCTTTAAAGGCCTTTTGAATTTTTATTTCTGCTAGGAATATCTGAGTCTCTCAAATCATCTCTTCTCTTTACGAAAAATAACGTCACGTAACATAAATAATTACTGACGATTTCATAATTTATGCGAGGCGTTTAATTCCTCCATATATATAATTTCTCTGTTATTTTTAACGTGACGGTAAGCTGTTGTTAGACCATTAAAAGCCAATAAATACTGATTGGGGAACTAAGACCGCTATTATAAAGCGATTGAATTTATGTGGAATGACAACTTAAATTCATTTAAGATAAAACCACCCGGTCTCTCTTGAAAAAAAAAAATAGAGTTAAAGGAACCAAATTAATTTACTCATTAGTTTACAAGATATCTTATTTAGTGCCAGCAACTGGGGAGGTCATTTTTTAGTGCCTGAGAATATCCAAATGCATATATAAATACTAGCGGAATCTCCATTATGGTACTTTCGTCTTGTTTCTGTAGCTCGAGGACTGTTCCGGGAGTACCTACCTATGTGGACTGGCAATACTACTCTGATTACATAGACCATTCATGATTACTTCACAATTTTCTGAAGCCCTGCTTGAGTTCCACTTCCAGGATATTCCTCCACCTTGTGCAAACAAAGCTTAACCATGTCTAGAAAATTACACCAAGGAACTGCGCACTGCATTCGTGCAACACTCAGTGTAATTATATCTTGTATAAGAACTACTTATTACCAATCATTACCAACACACTTGTTTTCTCACTGTTTTCATTCATATTAACTATAAATGAAATATTATAATTTATAAATAAGATTTAAGTAAAACTTCAATTTAACGAAACATAAGATCGTTTTACGTTAACAGAAGTATAAAACGCTTGTGATATGACATATGTAGGAAATAACCAAACACGTCATACATGAGGTGATTTTTCAAAGGTTGTATTCAAAAAGTGTGAATAAACCGTGAATGGACAATGGGAAAGCGATTCTGTGATTGTCGCCCGTGAAAATGGCATGACCAAGGTTGAGAAGTTGGCAATACTAGCGAAGTCCTTACAGTCATAGGACACTTAATACCTGCGCGAAAAAAACGAGATGATTACAGGCTGTTAACGGTAAACTGGGCACTTTTGAAAGCCTTCATTCAATTCTACCTGTAAGCATATCGTGTATATTTCCGCCGTATGCCAAACTGGCACTGTCGCGGGCCTGTGAAATTGTTAGCAAAGTAAATTTCTTACAAATGTGTTAAATCTAACAATTGTATGACTTAAGAATACGAAAAGCAAAAGAAATAATTCCACTTTTCACAAATGTTTTCCTAGCACTTTTATTTCTATTTCTAAAAATGGGACTACTTTCCTTATGTCATTAGAAACTTAATTGGGAGCTTGTCAGCCAGTGTGCTCATTACAATGTATGCAGTTATACGTAGTGATGTTTCAAAGGCTGATTGGATTTCAAAGATGCTTAATTAATAGTGAACAGTCTAACAGGAAATGTCAAGGTTGAAGTCAAGCAACTGCCTATGGACCACTGTACCTGACTGTACAATGTGAAGAACTCATAAAAAATTAGCACAGACACCATAAAAATGGCAAGAAAAATGTGATTTATGCTGAATATGTAAGAAGAAAGTATATATTTGGCAAAATTATAAAATATTTTACCAAAATATACTTTTTAAATGTAAAAAATTAATCATTCCATAGAGTCCGCATTTTTAACAAAATTTTAACCGCGTTTCCGTTTTGTATGCTTCAGAAAGCAGGATTTACAAGAAATTCTTTTTCAAGAAAGATCGTCATAAAATTTGCTATGATCATATGTAATAACATCACAGCAATAATGTATCGTATCAATTTTATAATTAACTTAATTTATGTAAGTTTTAGCCATAAAAGTTTGTGACAAATGGACGCACATAAAATCATTTATAAAAATTATTTCCTACATTATATATTACAATTTTCTTACACACAGTCAGACAGTATGACGTTATTCCACGACGAAGATTTTCTTGCAAATCATGCTTTCGGGAGCATCCAGAATGGAAATACGTTAAAAATTTTTTTTTAATGCGGACTCTATCGATCGATTAATTTTTTACATTAAAAAATATATATTATGGTAAAATATTTTATAATGTTAAAAATATATACATTCTTCTTTCATATACAGCATAAACTGCATTTTTCTGACAACTTTCATGGCGTCTGTACTACTTTTATTATGAGTTATTCACGTTGTATAGTCGGGTGCAATGCTCCTGGCGTCTGTACTACTTTTCCTATGTGTTATTCACGTTGTATAGTCGGGTGCAGTGCTCCATAGGAAGTTGCTTTACTTCAACCTTAAGAGTCGGCTTTACATAATACCTGGTTCACATGTTCGCCGATCACGCCGAACACACACAGCGGAAAACTAAAACAACCAATTAGAAGCCGTCCTCGGGTTCTGCGCCACTCTTGACCTTGAACGCGCAGCTACATAGTCCCCTTGAGAGGAGTGTGAACCTGCGCGTCCAAGGTCAAGAAGCGAAGGAGCGATACGGGCGACACTAATACGCACGCCTAGTGCCTCATCGCTCCTAAGCGAAAGGCGGGCAGTGTTTCCGTCGTGACGTTGCACTGTGCAAATTAGATCTGTATTACACACGATGAAAGACAGTAGATTAAACTACGTCCGTATCTTTGTAATTTTCACTAGCCGCTTAAGGAAACTGCATAGGCAGGTTTTGAAAATGTGATATTTGACCATTATCACGAATTTTTTTTCTCCATGAATATACTTAATATGTTAAAAGTAAAAACATAGTCATAGATAATAGTGTTTTTTTTATAGCAAAAGGCCATGTTTACAGAACATATATTTACCGAGATACGCGAATACGCGCAAACAACGATTTCACAACAAATGTTCCACTTCACACCTCCTCTTAAGCCTCAGACGTGCTTCAAAAATGCGCCCACCTCAAGGGGTGCTGATGTTAGATCCCGGGGGAGGCTACCCCTCCACGCCATAGACCGCAGGCCACAAAACAAGGCTTCAAGTGAGCCGGGTGCGGCTACGGCTCCAGTTTAAAGGAGTTGGGCTTGATCCGAGGGCGGCGGGTGAGTAAATCTCTGAGGCGCGCAATTATCCAGTTACGCCGCAAGAGGAGGGTAGTCATCGCGGTGAAGCGCGGAAACAAGGTCCAAGATGGATGGAGCAGTGCCGCTACAACACTACTTCCTCTTCCGGAACTTTATAACAGCGCCTTGTGACGCGTCGCTGCAACCTTGGGCGGAACATACTCGCCTGCACGTGCTATCATTACAGTCTATTCGCGGTTTCTTCAAACTTTTTTAATTAAACCTTTGAAAAATGACCCCATGTATGACGTGTTTAGTTATTTTCTAAATCTGTCATGTATCACAAGAGTTTTATAACTCTGTTAAACAAAAAAGTGTCTTATTTTTCGTTTTACTATAACTTTTACCTGTATTTTATTTATGCATTTTAATATCTCATTTATAAAAAATATGAATTACAACAGTAAGAAAACATTTGTGTTGGTAGCGCCTAGTAAGAAGTAGTTCTCATGAACAATATTATTACAACTGAGTGTGCATGAATATTAGTATATAGTCTGCAACGCCCTTGTCCACAAAGACGTGGCAAGGCGGACAGAAGGTCCGAAAAATCGAACTTCCTAAGGAGAAACAACTCATTCGTGAAGCAGAGCAAGACTTGAAATATATTCTTTGAAGAAAATACTTATGTCTAATTGAAATTGTGGGATCTTATAACCAGTAAAATTCATGAGTGTGTTTTCAAAAATGCTTTTATCTCGTTCTTTGTAATTCTTTTGTTTTCATTAAAGTTTTCTATCAACAGGTAAGGACTTTTTTTTTTTTTTTTTTTTTTTTCATTTTTATACACTTTTCATTAGCACCCAAGTGCGAAATATGGAATACTACAATAAAATACTACTTTTGTATAGCCACAAGGCATAAAAATGTATATGGACTTCAAACGTTAGTTCTAGAATTTAGGATTACAACCACAATATCATATGGGCCTATGAGCCTCCAAGCAAATAAATTGGAGTAAGAAATTTCAAATAAATATATGCGACCCGCCCCCAGAATTTCGATTCTCAATTCCTCCAGCGGTTCACAAAATATCTCAAACAATTTATATTTATGAATAAAGTTTTGATTATACTGCTGTCCTAAACCAAGTTCCTACAAAATATAAATGTGACTATATATATATATATATATATATATATATATATATATATATATATATATATATATATATAGTCACATTTATATTTTGTAGGAACTTGGTATATATATATATATATATATATATATATATATATATATATATATATTGGATAAATTTTCTTTGCCACCAAGAATAAGAGATTACCTTATATATTTTATACTTACAGGTCACCATTATTATGATTTAACAAAATTCATAAAGTGAAAATTCTCATTCGCAACTCATGGTAATAACCAGTTTAAGTTTTTTTAAATTTAAAACAACGCCAATTAAAGGGAACAAATTTTAGATTGAAGTTTTTTCAACATTGAATAATACAAAATTTCATGGTGTATGCAATTATTACCAGGCCAACAAACATGACGCTTCCAAAAAGGGCAGCTGTACGAAAATCCCAGCGTTGATTACCATTTTCTTTGGTTTGACCTTGAGCTGAATTAAAAATTCATAAAACTTGAAAATTATGGGAAAACTCACATGTTCCCATTTTTAAAACTTACGCATAGCTAACCAACATTTTAAGCAAGATGGAAAATTTGCTGCCAATTAATATTCTTAAGAGTGCTAATGTTCTCAATTGTATATTATCAAAATTCCTCTCGCCATCTTGCCACCTATCTCCTATTACTTAACTGGCGGCATGGTGACTCCTTCTGGGGCAGTGACAGAATCCGACCCAGCCATTTATACAAAAACCAGGGCAATATCCCCGAGAGGGGTTTACAAATTAAACAACCAATGGCGTTAAACATGACCAAATACGGGAAAAGTCCGTTGAAGGAACATTGCTCCTTATAGAGGTTAAAGCAGTGTCGTCCAATAGTGTTCATTTGAGTACCACCATCACTAAATATGGGCCACACACGTGCTCACACGTCACTCTATCTCCCGGCATGCCACCAGGCTGTAGAATGTGAGATCACAGGCGCGGGAAACCTGACGCGCCCGCCTATTGGCCGGTTGGACGTGACGACAGCTTCTAGTTCCTCGGGGCGCAGCACGACTGTCGCGCCAGCGACAGGCAAGACGAGTGCCCGTCATACATGATGGGGACGAGCAGGTAGGTTGCCAGGTTGCTGCAAGGATCGATGCCAATGGTGAAGGAGTCGAATAGGTGTAGCCCACACCAGGCTGCGTCGACACAAATTTACAAACAGCTGTAGTGTAAGAAACCTACGTCTTCTTCACAAGCTCGGGCAGGTAGAAAAGTTTTCAATGTTGACATGATGAATAATAATTCTTTTAAGCAAACTCCGTACTCAAAAAGACGTCAAAGTTTTGGGTAGGCGTCACAACGCCTATTTCGCGGTTTCTTCACACTTTTTTGAATCAAACCTTTAAAAAATCCCCCCCCCCCTTTTGACGTGTTTAGTTATTTTCTAAATATGCAATGTATCAAAAGCGTTTTAAACTTCTGTTAACGATTTTTTTTGTTTCATTAAAGTTTTACCTATATTTCATTATAAATTTTAATATTTCAATTATAAAAAAATTTAATAACAACAGTAAGAAAATATCCTTGTTGGTAGCGCCTAGTGAGAAATAGTTCCCATGCACAATATTATTACAACTGAGTGTGCACGAATTCAGTGCGTTGTTTTTTGGTGTAATTTTCTAGACTTCGTTAAGCGAATTTTGCACGAAGCGGAGGAATATTCTGGAAGTGGAACTTAAGCAGGGCTTCAAAAAAATGTGAAGTTACTGTGAATAGATTATAGCATTAATTCACGTAACGAAATACAACATATCAAGTACCGTGTGTACATATATATATATATATATATATATATATATATATATATATATATATATAACTTGTAGCAATCAAATCGAAATATTACTTAGATCTGACGTCACATAATAACTGAAAGAAAAATAAGCACGTGTATCTACAAGCAAGATTTTATTTAACATAAATATATTCATTTATTTATACAACTCAAAATTTACTAAAAAATAATATAAATGTACGCAAGTATTTCTAACGAAAACTTATTTAATCATGCATAAAAACCGCTCCATAAATATATTAAATATATACCTTAAAAGCATGTCAAGGTATCAAATATTTAAATACATGTTCCGATACGTAATCGTAGAGACTAGATTAATTATAATATTGCGATGTTTCAACTAAATATTTCCGCATTTTAGTTTGCGATTTTTGTGTCCTACAATTACTTACGTTATAATGTTCTTCAGCACGCTAGTGAAAAGGGTAGCGGGATGGGGTAAGGGGGGTAAGAAATTCACCGTGTAGTGCTCTTTACTCTCCAAAATATCAATTTCACTATAATGCAGGCATTGAAAAATCATACCTTTACAAAAAAAAATTATTTGTGTTAATATTCATACTGTTTACCAACCTCCGTGACTCCATCTTCAGTTAATAACGAACCAGAATTTCACTCAAACCAATAAGGTCGGTAGTAAAATTCAAGATCGCTTCCTTTCTCCACACGAACAAAACACTCTGGACCCTATGTATTCGAAGCGACGCAAGCTGAAGAACGAGTGCGCAAGAAGGAAGCGAGACAAAAAAATAATAACCACGAGTGAAGAGAGTATTTGCGATGTTTATTTTCATTTCAGGGATGTCCTCGTGAAAAGCTGGCCGATTTTCATTTCTGTGACGCGGACACCTCATCAAACTTTCATGCCTGCCACTTGGAGTTTTGCTAGCACCCCCCCCCCCCCATCCCCCCCTTCAGAACCTTCGTCATAACCGACCACCCTCTGGTTTCTATACTCCAGGCAGCAGCGAGGTGTTGCATTATGTATACATCCGCGTCTCTGACGCTTGTCTGTACGTCCTGGTTTCATCTGCTGTAGCCTATTCGCCGTTTCTTCACACTTTTTGAAACAAACCTATGAAAAATCACCTTTTGTCTAACGTGCGTGTGTTTTCTAAATATGTCATGTATCACAAGCGTTTTGTACTCGCGTTAACGTAAAAGCGCCTTATTTTTGGTTAAAGTGATCTGTTACAGGTTGTCCACGATAATGTGAGCATTCTGAAATCAACCTTTGTCACTGCCCCTGCCTGCATTTAATTTAGCGGGCGCACTGAGTGGCATGCGTCCAGTAAAGTTGGTGACGTTGGATGGAAATTTGTTCCATATCTTAGCATCGAATAAAAAGCGTTAGGAAACCATTTGTGCTGACTGAAATTATTTCTTTGCTTTCTGTTTTTTTTTAATGCATTGAAGTGTGAAAATGAGCATATTTGTAAAATATTTAGTTTTCTAATAATTATACAGTTTCACTTGACCGACGCATGAATAAAGTGATGAGGCCCATGGCAATGTTAATTTTACATAAGGCGGCAGAATACACCATGTGCATACAAGTAGATCCTAAGCAAGGCTTTGAAAAATGCTAATTTTACCGTGAACAGTTTATACTTATATTCTATGTATAAATTATGTTTCGTTATAATTGATGTGAATTAAAACAGGAAGAAAACAGGTGTGTTGGTAACGCCTAGTAAGAAATAGTTCTTATACGATATATTATTACACTGAGTGCACACGAATGCGGTTAGTTATCCCTTTAGTATAGTTTCCTGACCTAAAGGCTGTTCACAATAAAGTGAGCACTATTGAAATCAACCTTAGAAAAAAGTCGTTGCTCTACCTGCATACATTTTAACGGGCGCACTGAGTGACACGCACCCAGTAAAGTTGGTAACGACGGAGGGAAAGTAGTTCCACATCTTAAAGTTAAATAAAACGTGTTAAGTAACCACTTGTGATAACTTACATTATTTATTTCGTTTTCTGTTATTGTTTTAACGCGTTGAAGTGGAAAAATGAGCAGATTTGTAAAGTATTTACGTTCGTAAGAATTTCAGTTTAACTTGACCGACGCACGAATAAAGTTATGAGCCCCATGACAATCTTACTTTTACATCAGGCGGAAGAATGCACAACGTGAATACAAATAGATCTTAAGCAGGGCTTTCTAAAGTGCTCACTTTGACGTGAATGGCCTTTAGTTAAGCTTTGTCTGCGAATGTTCTGGAAGTAAATCTGAAGCAGGGCTTCAGAAAAGGCGGAAGTAACCGCGAATGGACTATTGTCCCGGAACTTTCAGCACCTTCATCCCTCACTTGTGTGCACTTCTTTCTGCACGCTTTACCACATGAAACTGGACACTACACTAATTAGCGTAATCACACGAACACGATAATCTCTTGAGGCCGCGGTTATGCGGGGGATAAAACCGAATTGGAGAGATTTGCGCTGTTCTTAACGTGGAGTTCGCGAGAGCCGATGAGGGTGAACGATGTGAGTATTGAGCAGCGCCGGAATGCAAGAGCGGGATAAACGGGAGATCCCCAAGGAAACCCGCCGGCCGGCGGCACCGTCCGACACGATTCCCACGTGCGAAAATCCTGGAGCGATCCCGCGCGAGAATCGAACCCGGTTCGCCCTAAGTCGGAGACGTCCGGGGTTCGAATCCCTGAAGAGTTGCTCACGCACTGTTAAAAAAAAAATTTCCTTCATTTTACGGAAAAGTGCTGATAAAAATTTATCCAGAAGTGTCCGTAAATCCTCTGTAAAATTACGTACACATTGATTCTCAAAAACGGATTTTCCGTAAATTTCACGGAACCCCTCTGTTAATTTCCAAGTTAGTTTTCTGTACTTTCCGTTTAAAATAAAAGGAGATAATTAAAATGTCTTTAATTTTCATTATGTGGGTGTTTTACTGCGTATAAAAATTATATTAAAAAGTTAACATATTTTGTACTTAAGCGAGGTTTGAACCCGAGTCAAACAATACCGGTCCACGACTCTAACCTTTCAATTACAACTCTCACTTGAAAATGGTGGTATAACTTTTATATTTGTATTCAAAATACGACAGCAAAGAATTCAGTTTCTATTAAATTTAGTGTATTTTTAGTGTTGCTAAATGTTACAGATGCCTGATGCTATTTTTTAATGTTTGAAAGAATAGGCCACAGTCGCGTGGATAACCTTAACTGCCGCTGAAACTATAATTTTCTTGTTACAGTGGCGAAGAAAGCTTCGTGTAGAATCGGCATTTTTCGTCCCCGTAACTCGAAGCCAAAGGGAATACGGAGACTTTCCGTAATTTGTATTTACGGATTGCCTTTCCGTATATACACTGTACATTTCCGTAAAACATTCCGTAAATATACGGGATTTTTAACAGTGCGGATTCTCGTGTGTGGGAATCTTGCCAGATTACAGTGCTGGTCGGGCGGGTTTTTCCGGGGATCCCCCTCTTACCCAACCCTTGCATTCCCACGATGCTACATACCTCGCTTCGCCCCTCATCGGTTCTCAAGGCCTTGATGGCAATAGCCTCCCAAACCTCTGCATTCCACCTTTTAAAAAAAATGAACGTTGTAAACATATCTCTGTCCGTAACTGCATGCGAACGCTCTTCGCGGCAAAATCAGCTGCGTACCCCTCGCCCATTCGTCCCGTCCCGCCACCGTGTCACGAACACTCGGGTGGCTATTTCAACGATTCCGCAGTCAGTGACGGCGTGTGGGAACGCACCCCTTTGGCGAGCCATTCCACCACCACCGGGGTCAAACAGCCGTCCCTCCTGCCTTCGTGTCCCCTCAGGATGTAGCTTTTGCGCGAGTGGCAGCACGGGCCAGTCGTCGAAATCAGAATTCTTCCCCAGTCACGGAACCGCCAGGAAAATTAAGGCCACGTCAGGGATTTAGCGGTTCCTAGATTCCAATTTTGTTCAGAAATATTTAATAACATTTCTAACACGTTAACAGTACTTATAGTCTATTCATGGTGTCTTCACACTTTACGAATCAAACCTTTGAAAAATGTCCCTATGTATGATATGTTTGGTTGTTTTCTAAACATGTCACGTATTATACGCGTTTTATATCATGTGTTAGCATAAAAGCACCACATTTTCAGTTAAATTGAATATTTACTTATATGTACAAATTACAATGTTTCATTTATAATTAATAAGAATAAAAACAGATAAAACAGATGTGTTGGTAATGCCTAGTAAGAAATAGTTCATATAGGAAATAATATTACATCTAGTGCACACGAATACGGTGAGTTGTCCTTTTAGTGTAATTGTCTATACTTGGTTGCTAGAAGTATAACATTTGCATACTAAAAGTATAACTTGAACAGGGCTTCATTAATGTTGGATGTAACCATGATCAGCCTATAGGAAAACTCTTAGGACAAAGTTAATTCTCCATAACGCTTCTGATGTCGTGATACCGATTCGGTAAATCTAGTCTTAAGCCACTGTCGACAAAAATGTTGAAGACAAAATATGAGCACCAAACAAATTTGGTCAAATAATTTTGGATATGACTGAAAATATGCCACACTGTCAAAGTTTTTTTATTTGACGGGCTAAATTATAACATGATTTAAAAACTGGGATAGTTATGTTTTGTTTCCATGTAGGCCATTACGGGAAGGAGTATTAAGAACTTTGAAATTCATTTTATGTTTTCTGTGCAATAAAATAGAGCGCCTTTAATGTTTTCCGTTATTTCGGTTCTGTTTGCACTTTCAGCATCATTGATGGCTTGGTAAATATTATATAAATTATTTTTCCATGACCTTATTTCGTTTCTGCTTATTTTTCGCCATTTTAAAGCTTTGTGATATAGGAAATAACAGTTTTTTTAAGTGCACAGTTCTGGTTGGCTGCTCCTGTCAAACTTCAAAGAAAAATATGGATAGATCATATATATATATATATTGGTTACAGAAGTCATCCAACTTTTCCGGACAAATATGGCGGCGTATATGATGTTTCGGTGACGTCACAACTTTCCAACTTTACTTGACCAAACTTCCTGATAGCAGTTTGTAGAAAAAGAATTTGACAGTGCAACAGGAGCTTAAGAGGCTCTATCGCCTCTTATACAGAATTGCTCATATTAGTGTCATGATAAAAGAGTCGCGGCCATTACTGAAAATGTTTCATCATAGAAGCATTACATTTCATGGTTCTGTGCACATTTTTCTACCTGTTTGTTAATAGGCGTTCCCTGGTTGTTATTAAAAGGTGTGAATGAATTATTATATAAAATTTAGTAATTTATTATGTAAATTGTTCGATAAATATGCGTTAATAGTTCCTATATGATGTCTGTAATGACGGGTAGGTTAATTAGTTATGCTTCTATTGTCACGTTTTTCAGTAAATCATCCTAAAATTGAATCAGGAATAAATAAATAAATTCAATGTGGTGGGCAACACGAGCTCTTAAGGTTAAAGCCGTTCTTTCGATGAGCGACCTTGGGGTCGAATGAGGCCGCTGATGAAATCTCCCGCGCGCAGCCTTTCAAGACCTAATGGCGGCAAGGTGAGGTCTCATTTAACCCAGTTTCCCTCTAGGGAGGAGATGTTCATTAGGAGCGAGACACGCCGCCGCCGGGTAAAGGGTGGATGATGATGATGATAATGATTATGACTACACAGATTCCGCCTTCTTCCTTCCTTTATAAACGCATTCCAATAACTCGAGGCGACAGCGAAAGTCTGCCGACCTAGCGGGGATATGCAGTGTATTTGGCGGGCGAAAGAGAAATGAAGTTGGAAAGGAGGGGGAATCCATTTTCCTCTCACCTTCGTCACATACCTTTTCATTTTATTTCAGATTCGTTTTTCCTTACCTTCGTTTCACCGTTCCGGGCAAGGGGTAGGTGGGGGGGGGGGGGGTTGAAGGAAAGGGTAACTCACCTTCTCCGACGACACCCCTACCTCGTCGCCCGTACACCTCCTCCCACGTGCTCGTTGGAAAGCTTGATTGATGAAAACTTCACCCTCGCTTTTAATGAGTTTGCAGGTCGGAGTATTGAGCCTTGTAGGACTCCCTCGTCTCTCCTTTAAGAAGGCCGGCGCTGCTCTGTCGGCGATAAACTGAAATAAAACGAATCACCTGGCGCTCTCTAGAAGGATAAGGGGGTTCGCTGTACTCTCGGAGGTAGTTCCCGGTCAGCTGTCTTGAGCTCCCGCCTACCCGGAGTATCAGACACGAGCAGATCGTTATTACAAAACTGCTGTTTCATGCAAAATGCTGAACTCTCCTTCGCTACGGAAATGCGTCTCTTTACAGAACCCGGAGTTAAAGCCTGTATGCCACGACGGAAGATTCCTTGAACGATACCACACGAGTTTGCGCGACCGCTCGTGTGGAATGTTTCTGAGGAAGATTTGCCCACCTATACTGGCCATTTTCATTGCCGTTTTCGTCATTGGTCATGTGCAATTTTCCATGGGAGGTTTCCTACAAGGTTGAAATTTTAGCCAATCGGAAATAAGATGATAGTCATTTTATTAATTTTATTTTGAGAAAGATCGCAAGACTGTTAAACACGAATAATTAGAAAAAAAAAAAAAAAACATGAAAGTTGGCACATAAATGAAAATTCAACATGGCACATGAGTCGGAGCCGTATGTGTATTGAAATACAACTAGACAAGAACAGTTTAGCGAAAATCATGTGTATAGGCTATTCACGGTAAAATTAGCACTTTTGAAAGTTCTCTCGTTTGGAATAATAGTCTATCAATATACTATAGTAAAACATTAGACTTTAACTTCAGATAGTAATATGGAATATACACATAGTGTTTGTTACTTACATAGCAAAGCTTATTTAAAAAGGTGGTTACGGGATTAAAAATGACTGAAAGGAAAAAGTAACTAGTGCCTCAAAAGTGCTCACTTTAACGTGAACTATACCTAAGAGGCCTCAGTAGTTCTCATGTGCGTCTTCATTGTAAGTGGTTGTGCTCATTTCTAATTTAAAATATATGTCATATTTTAATGTAAATATTTTTTTCAGTAACATGAATGAAAGTCAGTTTCCTATTGCCAGTATATAAATTTTACAATTGAACATAAATGTGGTCGTTGAAACTTGTCAGTCAGCAAACATAGCTGCTAGTAGCCCACTGTTCGCGATATACTGTATACATTCTTTCACGAAACAGTGTTTCAAACTATGGCGGCCGTGCTGTATCTTTCCTGAACAGATTGCTGTCTTAAAACTACACAGTTACCGCTTTTGGGATTGCGAAGAATCCGAACACAGGCGAAACCTATGTACATAACATTTTACATCGCCGTCGCAACGATTCTTTACGGCCAGGCGTGAACTTGAGGAGTTGTAAATGTTTGCTCGAGATTCCCCACAACTATCGGCTGTTCACGATAAAGTGAGCACTTTAAAAATTAACCTTGGGGGGGGGGGGGGGTCACCGCTCCTACCTGCATATATTTTAACGGACGCGCTGAATAACGAGTCCAGTAAAGTTGGTAACGATGGATGGAAAGTAGTTCCGTATCTTAATGCCGAATAAAAAGTGCCAGGTAACTATTTGTGATAACTTAAATGGTTTTTTTCGCTTTCTGTTTTTTCTTTAATGCATCTAAGTGTAAAAATTAGCAGACTTTGAAAATGTTTACTTTTATAATAACTTCACAGTCTCATTTGACCGACGCATGAATAAAGTGACGAGGCCCATGGCAATGTTAATTTTAAATGAGGAGGAAGAATACACAATGTGAATACAAGTAAATCATAAGCAGGTCTTTCAAATATGCTCATTTTACTGCGAACAGTCTTTATGAGCTATTCGCGGTTTCGTCACACTTTTTGAATCCAACGACTTGTGGTGAACTGCTGTAAGGTATACTGTGTTTTTCTCTGGCCTATACCAAATCTTTGGTAGTTTACACATCGGGTACTTAAACGTAATAGTGCAGTTCACGTTATACGCGTGTAATGGGCGCCTCACCGCTCTCTCGTGAGTGGCCGCAATACATTCCGTTTCTCCCGGCTCTACTATGGTTACTGGATCCCACTGCGTGTGCAGAGTGTGTACAGCACTGAACAAACATTGGTATACCTTGCAACACTTCACCATACGCCACTGTTTGAATCAAACATTTGCAAAATCACCCCATGTATACCGTGTTTAGTTATTTCCTAAACATCCCATGTATCACACGCATTTCATACCTCTGTTAACATGAAAGTATCTTATTGTTCGTTAAATTTAAGTTACACCTGTATTATATTTATAATTTATAATATTCTATTTCTGATAAATATGTATAAAAACAGTGGGAAAGCGTGTGTGTTTGTAGCGTTTCGTAAGAAATAGTTCTCGTGTAGAATATCATTACCACTTAGTGCGCATTAATTCGGTGCGTTGTCCTTTGGTGTAATTTACTAGTTTGCATCAGGCGGAGGAATATCTTGTAAGTAGAACTTTAGCAGGGCTTCAGAAAAGTGTAAAGTAACCGTGAATGGATTATATAGGCTATGCGATAGCGCAATAATGACGTTCTTCCAGAAGAGCAATAATGACATTCTTCCAGACGAGGCTGAGTATTTTGACAGTCTCGACAATCGAGTCCTTTTTTTTTCTTTCCTGAGAGAGCGACCGCAACCACCTCTCGCACACATCTCACCTCCTGTTTGCCAAGTAGGGATATTGAAGAAATATCGATATGTCGAAATAGCGATTTTTAAAATAATATATTGATATTTCAAACCAATATAATAATATATAACATATTAATAATTTTAACGACATTTTACAATACCGATATATTAATTTAACTATTGAAAAAATATCGATATATCGAAATAGTGTTTTTACAACAATATATTGTTTATTAAAACCTATATAATATTCAATATAATAATATATAATGCATTAATTGTTTAACGACAGTTTCCTGTACCGATATACTTATTGAACTATTGAAAAAATATCGATATATCGAAATAGCGGTTTTCACAACAATATATTGATATTTTGAACCAACATAATATTCAATATGATAATATATAACATGTAAATTATTTTAATGACATTTTCCGATACCGATATATTTAATTAACTATTGGAAATATATATATTTTTAAATTTTGAAATGGTAATTGTTTTAGTAAGTCCTGTTTGAATTTAAAAATTATTAAGTATATTTCGGCAACAATTCGTGACACAAGTGGCCCAGAGTGTAGTGATTGTAACTCACACTTGAGTATGCACTCGCCATTTTCAATCAATTGTTTGTTGTGCTGCATCATGGTATTCGTTTTCTCGCTGTAGGGTTATAAGCATTTTTCCTCATGGCGATTACCTTTAAATTGTTCGGGTACCATGTATTAGACAATGCCGCTCAGGAGACATTGGTTTTAAATTAATAGTTGTTAACAGGAAATTGTTATTTTCAGTATACAAGAATCTAAAATATTAAAATGGCATATATATATATATATATATATATATATATATATATATATATATATATATATACATACACATTTATTAAAATTTGAGGTTAATTCATAACACTTTATCGTGAACAACCTTTAATCGCCCGCGCTAGTTTCCTCCCTCTCTCACTCCTCGTTTTATTTTGCGTCTTGTTTAATTAACAGTCAGAGAAGTAACTACGAGGCTTGCCAACTTGCGCTAAACCACCTTTCCCGCCTAGGCGCCGATAATGAAAGCACGTTGTATTAACGGGGCTTGTTATAATATATTCGCGGTAACTCCACACTTTTTGAATCAGCATTTGAAAAATCCCATTACGTATGAAGTGTTTCATCGTTTCCTAAATAAGTAATGTGTCACAAGCGTTCTATAATTTATCTTATTTTTCGTGAAATTGGATATAGTCCATTCAATGTTACTTCCAACTTTTTTGAAGCCCTGCTTAAGTTCTACTTCCAGGATATTCTTCCGCCTCATGGAAACAAAGCTTAAATGAGTATAGAAAATCACACCGGAAGGACAACGCACCGCACTCGTGCGCGCTCAGTGTAATAATATTTTGCATAAGAACTATTTCTTACTAGGTATTCTATATCCACCCTGTTTTCATTCAAATTAATAATAAATAAAGTATTAAAATTTAGAAATGAAATGTAAGTAAAAGTTCAATTTAATAAAAAAATGAGATATTTTTGTATTAACAGATGTATGAAACCGTTGTGATACATGGCATGTTTAGGAAAAAGCAAGTAAGTCATACACGAGATGTTGGGGGGGGGGGGGGGAGAGGGTCAAAGGTTTGATTCAAAAAGTGTGAAGAAACCGCGAATAGACTATATTCATATATATTTGATCTATATACTACAATATTTCATTTGTAATTAGTAGGCCTATCAATAAAAACAGTGAGGAAATAAGCGTGTTGGTTATGTTTAGTAAGAAATAGTTCTCAGGCAAAATATTATTAAAGTACGTGCGCTCAAGTACGTGGCGGGATGCATATCATGGAAGTAGAACTTACGCAGGGCTCCATGAATGTTGGAAGTAAACCTGAATGGATTATAACAGAAACAGGCCGGTAATCGACGTATAGGCTATTCACGGTAGTTCGCATGTTAAAAAACGGTAAATTTGTGATTTTTACAAGTTAATATGCAAACTTTATTGAAATACTAGGGACCCGCCCCGCCCTCGCTCGGGGTGTGATTTACTTATATGGCGCTGTTTATGTTTACAGCTAGTACATACACTAAATGCTTAAGGTAACTAACATAGGATTAATGCTATGTTGTTCACAAAGTTTTCGCAAGTGAACCCATAAAAGACAAAAATGATGCCTGTGGGTCATCCTTAAAAAAATGAAAATATGCTGCCATGGACTTTTTGTAGACCATTTTGAGATCTACAATACTGTAGTGTATTAATTTGGTGTATTTCTTATGGTTTAGTCAGCGCAAGCCATGTAAGCGCCCGAAAAAAATGGCGTTTTCCATCTTTATTATAAAACTTCGACATTTCTGCCCTATACTTAAATTAAATATTAATGTATTATATACCTAAACATTCCTCAAAAAATCTCTAAATGATGGAGAAAACCGCATCAAAATCCATCAAGTAGTTTGGATGCCTTAGCAGAATACACACACACACGCGGGCGGGCGACTTTGTTTTATACCATGTATAGATAAACTCTTTTTGTTAAAAGGAAATGAAATCACAAGTGATGTTCAAACGAGGAATTAGTGTATAGAACACACGTAAAGTAATGTCTTTATTTTTCTGATGGCAATAGCCTTTAATACCTCGTGTGTATATATATGTGGTGCAAGACTGTTGCTCTGCTCAACAGAATTAACGCGTGCTCGTAGTTAAAGGTGTTCACGATAAAGTGAGCACTTTTGAAATCAACCTTAGAAAAAAGTCACTGCTCCTACCTGCATATATTTTAACGGGTGCGCTGAGTGACGTGCGCCCAGTAAAGTTGGTAACGATGACAGGAAAGTAGTTCCATATTTTAACGTCGAATAAAGAGTGTTAGGTAACCATTTGTGATACATTAAATAATTTTTTCGCTTTCTATTAATTTTTTATTCATCGAAGGGTGAAAACTAGCAGATTTGTAAAATATTTACTTTAACTAATAATTTCACAGTTTCACTTGACCAACGGATGAATAAAGTGATGAGGCCAATGACAATGTTAATTTTATGTAAGGAGGAAGAATCCACAACGTGCATACAAGCATATCTTAAGCAGGGCTATCAAACGTGTTCAGTTAACCATGATTAACCTATACACGGCGTATCGAGGTAATCAGTACATCCCGGGTAGCATGGGAACAACGCCTGTGATAAATGAGGGTCGGCATTGTCCGCCATTTGAAAAGCGCCCAGGACCGTAGCTAGCTCGTTGAAGAGATGGAGGCGGGCGAACTACAATCTTGTCTCAGAGGAGTTCTGCTATCTTTGTCCCCCCCCCCCCCACCCGCAAACCCTTACCCTCTAATCTTCGTGACCTGTTGACGCCAGCACACCTCCAACCAATGAGGAAGACTAGTCGTTCTGGCCCATACGTCTACATCCACACTGTCCGTGATATTACATACTTCACAGGAGTTCATTACATTAGTAAGCATGACAGTTGCATAAACTTAAGACAGTTTTTTTTCTTCTTCAGAATAAGGGACCCTCCTCGTTCTTACCTTGGCAGGGAACTATATTTCATAGGCATATCTAAATGCGCATGCCTTGCTTTGAAAGCAGGCGATAACGAATTCTGAATCGTTCTTAGTAGACACAAGATCATATGTATCACAGCTGCCTCATTCCACCCAGTGTTGTCCGCTCTTTTCTATAGCTTCTGTTCCGCGATGGGCTTTAAATGTTGCTCAACTCTTTTTCCCCAAGTTTTCTGCATGCAAAGTTCTCGCTGAAATTATGGGGCTAAGTAAACTTTGCGCTATCTTGAAAAAATGAAGTGTTTCACAAACAATATTGATCTATAAAGCATCATTCTGGTTAAATCAGCGCCAATTAACTAGATGAAGAAGAAATTATCTGCCCCCTCCCTACTAGTCTTTCTTTGCCACTAATAAATAACATGTTTCCAACCTCTCTGATTCCTGTAGCATTTATATTGATGCATGCAATAATTTTGAATTCTTTTCTGTTGAAAGGGTTTTTACGGCGCCTATGCTTATCGACGTCCTTAATGACAGGCCGCTCGCCCCGTCTAACGTTACAAACTTGACCTCCAGGGGGCTTATTCTAAGTTATTCGCTAATTCTTAGTTTTCGTCAAGTTTCGAAAGCTCTCTTAACGAATAAAATTTCCGAGAAAGGCCATTTGGTATTATGTCACAGCTCGTTACGACCCTCCAGATGCCACCGGGACATCTGCAATGTTCGAGTTTTCCTTAGAGAATGCATGGAGGTAACACTATGAACAAAAATTTTAACTGATTTATGAGACTTTGTTTGTAAATTGTGAATAATTAAGATTGAAAACATTAAAAAAAACCAAAGCAGTAAAGCGCTTGAAATATTTTGTTTGCTTTTGGCGTGTTAAAAATATTAGTATCAAATAAATAATGTGTTATCGGGAAAATGTATATTTCGTTCGTCAAGTGTATCAAACTTGCTGACTACATTCTACTATTTTGTAACTGAGCTGATAAGAGAGAGCAGACTGAACTATGGTGGTTGCATGCCTGAAGAGTTTTCTCAATGAGCATTCTGCTGTTTTTGCTGTAAGTTATTTACGAACAAGCATTTTCCTTTGTTATTTATAATATCAAGATTATAAAATAAAGCGATGGACAACAAACTAGACGCTTTCGTATTTCTTGTGGTTTGTATTAATATCAATATACAAATTTTCACTCAATTAATTTTAAGAGAAAGTATTTTGGTTTTAAACTACCATTAGCTCTGCCTATCATTTGATTTATAACTACATTGTTCAAAGCAAAATTTATGAATAAATCAGTGTTTATGATCTCTTATTTCGTTATAAACAACTGTGATTGTATAATAAATTCCTCACAATAGCCAGCCTACACTGCTGCTTAGATAGTTCACGAATTAAATCAGAAAGTTTAATTAGTGCTTTTAAAATATTTCTTCTGCAATAAATTTTTACGTTCCTGTAAATTTCTATGCGTGCTTACATCATGACTCTCTTCTTTCACAGTCGCAAAAAAAAAAAAAAAAAAAAAAAAAAAAACAACCTGTTTCACACACCAGCCAAGTTTTTATAGTAAAACTCAGTAACGAGAAGGCCTAAAGGGCTACGTTTTCGTTTCGAGTTTCTTAACGAACACTAGAATGCGCTTAGAATAGCTCCTTTCGTTAGTAAACAAAAATTAAAGTATTAACGAATATTTTTGTCGAGAGGAAACGAAACGAATAACTTAGAATAAGCCCCCCAGCTCTTGGTGCCTTCCCACGCGAAGGAAACGCTGGGCTGTAAATGGATTGATCGTTTCGGCTCGCTTTCTGTAACGGATACGTGGCCACCGCCCTATCGCTCGCTTGTTGACTCAAAATTCTTTGGCTTGTTGCTGCCGCTGTCATGTAACTAACTGCATGTCCTTCAATTCCACTCGCTCGCGCGGGATGCGAAGCAGCGAGCGCGTAACAATAATATGTGCCGACAGGGAGGAGCTTGTGCTGCTAGTAGGTATACACTGCATTAACAAAGTTGAATTATTTCTTCTATGCTACACGCAACTGTAAGCAAAGAAAACTGTAAGCAAAGAAAAATTACTGCATTTAGTTGAGTAGTTTCTGATTTTATATATATATATATATATATATATATATATATATAGAGAGAGAGAGAGAGAGAGAGAGAGAGGAGAGAGAGAGAGAGAGAGAGAGAGAGAGAGAGAGAGAGAGAGAGAGAGAGAGAGAGAGAGAGAGTTGATTCACGATAACTTCGGCCTTTTCTGAAGCCCTGCTAAATTTCTACTTTTGGTTACCGATTACGTATCCTTCCTCTACACGTAGATATAAACACTGTCATGTGACTTCTACTTCTATAACTGTCACATGCATTGATTGCTGTTTACAGCTGTTCAAAGAATGCCGACATATTTCCTTCGAATGTTCACAATTTAGGCCTATAACAATATTTAGGTCGGCTTTATAACTATTTGTTACACACGATATAGCACGTTACACATAATACACATTAATTTTTAGCCCGTCGTTATTAATATGCATCGACAGATGTAAAACATAGTGGTCAACATGCAAACATATAGGCCTACCATAACATTTATTTCGCTAATATTTACTTGCATTGGTAGTTACTGGTTTGTAGGTTTATTTTTATTATTTATTTAAATTTATCTGGTTGGGCTTAGTATTATTTTTGGGACTGTGGCCGACATTCAAATCACAGAAACGTAAGCTCGTTACACAACTATGTTTCAAACACCTAGCGCAAAGGTACAACGTTATGATAAACATATGTTAATTTCAATTAGTAACTTCGTCATATCATCAGTTCATGGTTAAAAGGTATAAACTTTGCACATATTTGAAATCCACACACACCTAGCCTATGCGCAACGATTAAAACACAACCACCATAGGCGGAAATGGCGGCTATGCCCTTACACACGTGGCGATCACAACACTCGTTACAGTATATTAATTATCCCTGTCCTGGAAACACATATTTATCACAACATTGCAACTTCCCTAGGATGTTTCAAAAACACGAGTACGAACTTGACGTTTCGTTCAGAAACACGCCGTGTCATTGTCATGTCGTGACACACCACTGGCAATCGTAAGGCACTATGTAAAAGGCCCGCCCGCCATATTGGGACAAGCGCGTGGCTAGGCCACGTCTGCCAACTTGCTGGATTTGTAAGTGTCGCGCAACAAGCTGTGTCGCGCCATCGCATCTAAAATATGTCGTTGCATCTAAATACTATATAATATGTATTTAAACAATAAAATCTCGTTTCAGCTGTAAATTTCAATCTAAAACATCATTATTGTTGCTGTAATTAGTATGAAATGTGCTGAAATTAGAAATAACAAAATGTATACCTTTCCTACACAGGTGGTACGATCTTCCCGAGAGAGAGACAGAGATAACAAGAGAGACAGAGATAACAAGAGCGAGCGACACGCTCTGCTTCACTTATTTAACTTTTATTCCGGACGGCGAAAAAACACCAGCCTACACACGGGAATTTGCGCGGATATTTTTAACTGCAGCAAAGAAATGTGTTTGCGTCAGTGCTTCCTAACAATTCAAATATATCAATTGGCAACGTTTACCTTACAAATAGTATACATAAAAACTGGGTTAAAAAAGATTGTAACTGTGAACTATTTCTTACCGACCATTGCCAACACGTCGCTGCTCTTGCTGTTGTTAATTCATGTTTAATACGAAATAAATATTACAAGTTATATAAGATACTAAGGTAAAGTTTCATTTATTCAATAATACAGTACTCTAAAGTTAATAACAGTGTTAAATATTGGTGGAATACAAGTTATTGAAAAAACAGGTTGACATATTACGCCTAAGGTGATTTTTCAAAGGCCGAAGAAAGCGTGAATGGACTTATATATATATATATATATATATATATATATATATATATAACTCCCAAATATATAACGTATATGGTTTATCGCCTTATATCCCTATTATATTACAATGCTTTCTTTGTGCATATAATTGTAATTTATATTATAATTCAGATTTCAAAACACACGTACAACGACGCAAAGAACGCTTGATGTATGTGGCAACAGGTCTTGGTAAAGTTCGCCGATAGGCTGACACTGAGCGGCGAAGAAGTTCTGTGTCTAGTATAAACAATCGTACTGCATACTCTGCTAAACGACTGACTGCAAAATATTGTGCAATCCGTGCAGTTCAAGTTCGCGGCGTTGTCAGGAATAAGGCAAGAGTTCGGTTTTGTACTACAGAAATTTTAATTTTAAAGGTCGTCTCTAAGAAGATGAAATCTCTGTTATCTGCTAAAATCCCTGTTCTATCAAGTTGATAACTGTAATCAGACAGGACATAATAATATTTTAAAACACAATATCAAGGATTAATAATTACCAGTTCACGATGGTCGAAAACGAAGTAAAGAGTAAAGAACTACGGATAACGAGATAGCTGTCTGATTTATTTATTATGCCGGAAGAAATATTTGAGACAGGAATCTAAAGAAAGACTATTCTAGTAAGTGATAAGGGCGTTACTGTTTTATGATCGGAAGAAACACATAGGAAAATAAAACTTTCCCATTAATAGCTTAAAGTTGTGGAAATATGATGTCTGAGAAAAATCACTAACCATATTTATTATACAGGAACACGCGATTCTCCTCAAACTAAACATATCACATATATAGTAGCTATAAGGAAGGATATATTAAGACAATGTAAAAAAGGTGGAATTGAGAGTTGCAAGAATAAAAATAAACGTATTAAGGAAAACATATGGAAGGCCGAGGAGAATAAGAAATGACAGCTCATAAATTCTTGGATAGAAACGGGTTCGTGGCCTGTAAAGGCTATAATGTTGTGTTTATATATTGAACATCTTGAATAATTCTCTAGACGATTTATATCGTCAGCCTACTTTGAAGACACTTGGCGGTTGTAAACTTGTATAAGATAGCGGTGTTTATGGGTGAACAATATTAGTTTATTCTATCTGGCAGCAGGAAGTAGTAAAGTGTCTGGGGAGCTTACGGAAACTATGAGTTACACCTTCGGAGATAGCGGAGGGAAATCTGAAGTTATCGGAGTTTATCGGCCGGCACAGCGGAGGGAAATACATAAACAGAATGAAATATGCGTCGTGTGACACTTGCATCGTGAATTCACGCGAGCTGCAGTCCCAGCGAGAAGATAAAGTTCCGAGTGGCTGCTACGAGCGGTGGGGAAGCCTTCGTCGTCGAAGTTGAATTCTCAGGGAAGATATCGACTCCACTTAGTTGCTCCCGACATTTGTAGAAATATCGCGGCCTATTGGGTCCGCGATATCTTCACGACTATGGAGTCGGAGTTGATCCTTCGCTGCTGTGCGAGGGCGGTTTGAAATCTGCGTCGTCGCAAGGCATGATTTCCAACGACCCATCACGTCCATCCGTCCATCACGTGACCAACAGTCAATCAGATGTGACCATTAATTCTATCCTTCCGTCAACACCTTGGCGAGCTTTAACTTTTGACGGACCAACGGATGAAATTACAGCCTTATAAACTTGCACCTTTTGTCACTCTTTCATCCCGAGTTCCTTACAAGGCTGTGTAGTGTGTGCAGTATTTTTTTTTTTTTTTTTTGGCTATCTTTGGTTTTCATATGTTTATTTATGTAACTGTAAAATTAAATTAAGTTACTTTTTTCCCGAAGACTAATTGATAACGTTGGGAAACACGAGCTCCTTTTGTGATATAGTAAAAGTAATAAAATCATTCTTCATATACTATTTAAAATCATTTTTTACATCGATTAATTTCCGTTACGTACGTGTATGTGCATCTCGGGTACTTCCAAACACAATACCGCAGAAATTTTTCACTTTGAATGGAGAATGTTTTCCTATATTTGTAAACAGTTTTATTTTTTATTAGTTTGCAGCAATGGAATTACGACGGACGTACGAAGTTTGGTTGTAAATCGCTCGAATGGGAGACGGACGAATGTATGACGGACGGGCGGATGATGGACGGACGCGACGGGCTGTTGTAAATCCTGCCTAAGTCTGATTCTTCATCAATTAAAACCCGAAACAGTGAGATTTGAGCCAAACCAGTGTAAACCAGTAAAAACTGACCAACTGATAATCAGCTCCGGATAACTAAATAATATAATGGCCTAATTTCACTGATTTATTTTTGACTACCCTCTGAATGTCGAGAAGTTCACTGCCGTAAGTCACATTTTTCCATTTAATTTGCTTGATTTGTCAGTCGGCAGTATTTTATCAACTGACTTTCAGTGCACGATATTTTAATGATTAATATCACTGATTCTGGCTTAGAGTGCACGTAACGTGGCCCTATTTGTCTACTTTTGATTTTATACGTACACGAGAATGTTGCAGTAATATACAATGTCTATGAAGATTCAACGTATCCTCGTTTAAGTAAGCATTAAGGTTTGCTTTGTGATCATTGCAGAGAAGTGCAATACTGTCAGTACTATAGAAAATCTGAACCGCCTGTTTTGTTGTTACAAGAGAACCGCATAGTAATTCCGTAGTAGAATACACTAAGCTCAAAGGTGTATTATGCTACAAGTAGAGGAGTGAATGGCAATTCCATCAGCTGAGTGATGTAAGTCTGCCTGTCTGCTGTCATTAAAAAAAACTGCACAGTACTTCGCTGGTAGAGTTCTTTTAGCACAATAGTGTGTTCTGTTGTCATTCAGGAATTTCATAGTATCTATAAAATGTATTTTTTTCTTTAGGTCTAATAATATATTCGGTTTTGGCCATTATATGCCCATCAGGTATATAATAAAAAATGAAAGTTTCGCGATACAAACTATTTAACAAAGTACGTACTCCCGTCTGCAGCAAGGCCACACGACTGTTATGAAACGAATTGCGGCTCTAAGCGTAGCCAGCTGCTCTGCGTAGTTTGCGTTCAGGCCAGCGTGAAGAATACTTACTTAAAATATGATGAGTTAGGCAATCAAAATATTTGGAAGGAATATAGACCAGAAAACGAGAAGCAAACAGAGAAAGACTCGCGCAGGGGCAGTTTCTGATGCACTACCCTCATGATAAAGGTCGTCCGAAAAAGGGGACTATGTAGCTGCGCGTCCAAGGTCAAGAAGCGAGGGAGCGATACGGGCGACAGTTACACGCACGCCTAGCGCATCATCGCCCCTACGTTAAAGGCGTGCAGTGTTTCCGTCGTGACGCTGTACTGCGCAAATTAGATCTGTATTACACACGATGAAAGACCGTACATTAAACCACGTCCGTATCTGTACTTTTCACTTGCCGTTTAAGGAAACTGCGTAGGCAAGTTTTAAAAATGCGATATTTGACCATTTTCACGATTTTTTTTTCTCCATGAATGTACTTAATAAGACAAAAGTAAAAAACAAGGGTCATATATAATTTTTTTTTCCTGACAAAAAGTCACATTTACAGAACGTTTCTTAACCGAAATACGTGTTACGCGCAAACGATTTTGCAGAAAACGCTTCAGTATATAGGACTCTTAAGGGCCTAGTAAAAAAACTTTAAACTCATCAATATCGCATCCGGCCGTAAAGGAAGCATTGCGAAGGCGATAGAAAATAGTGTTACGAGTCGCCAGTCTGCGCCGCGCGGGCAAGCGAGATAAGAGGCAAGTGACCGAGTGGCACTGGGATATGTTACCTCAGAGCGTGCCGCATCTTTAATCTCCTTTTCACGCAAGCTGCTTACACTTACATTATTGATTTTCGGCCGACATCTAACGAATGTTCTGGATTACTGACCTAGGCTCTCTGCGCAACTCGGAGTGTGTTGAACCTTCGAGATGGTCAGGGTTAGACTATAAAAATTGCGCCAGACCTCCGAGCTGGCAGTTTTGAGTTGGAGTAGCTGAATGCATGACTGGCGGGCTTCCAAGCAAGCGGCGTGGTCAGCTGTGTGAAGTGGAAGGTGACGACTGCGAGTGTCAACTTTTTGAAGGACGTGGCTGGAGCCTGGACTATTGGACCAAGTGTGTGAATGAAAGAAATTGTAATTGATGGAAACAGATAGACTGGACACATGCTAATAATGGGTATGAGTTAATCGACTGTAACCAAGAGAGTCATTAAGAAGGACGTTAATCAAAGTTGAAATAAAACATTAAATATTGCGCCCACTGTTAGACCTAAATAGAAAGAGTAAAAGTGGAGACAGCTAATTTATGTTGTACATAGTAGCAGAGTGAACGATGTACATAGTAGGAGGGTGAATTAATTAGAAATAAAATTCGGTTTCTTTCTTTAATTTTTTTATTATTATGACCTCCATCATTTACGAACTTAGATATGCCACTCAATCATCCTCCTCACATGTTACAATAGCATAAACAAGTTTCGTGCATGTTATGTTTCCTCAGAATTCCAATCAGTGGCCAAAAGGTTTAAATATAGCAATCTGTTCAGCAAAGATACAGCATTGTTTGTAAAGGCTGTTCGCGATAAAGTGAGCAATTCTGAATTCAACCCCAGGAAAAAGTCACTGTCCCTGCCTGTATATATTTTAATGGTCGTCCTGAGTGACATGCGCCCAGTAAAGTTGGTAACGAAGGATGGAAGTAGTTCCAAATATTAACATCGAATAAAAAGTGTTAGTTAACTATTTGTGGTAACTGGAATTATTTCTTTCACGTTTTGGTTATTTAATGCATCGAAATGTCAACATTAGCAGACTTGGAAAATATTTACTTTCCTGATAATTTCACAGTTTTACGTTACCGGCGTATGAATAAACTGATGAGGCCCGTGGCAATGTTAATTTTACGTAAGACCGGAAGAATACACAACGTGCATACAAGTAGATCATAAGCAGGGCTTTTAAAATTACTCATTTCACCGTGAACAGTCTTTATAGTTTAAAACACTGTTTAATAGAAGAACAAACGTGTCAAAGAGAGGGAAACTTAACAGCGATTCCTACTGACTTTGGCACGTTTCAACGACCACGCTTATGTTTCAATAACCAAATTTCTCCATGGCAACGAAATGCCGACTTTCATTTCTGTCCTGGAAAATATATTTATATTGAACTATTCCATAGTATTTTTAACATTGAAATAAACGAAACTATGGAGGCAACTTAAGCCAAGGATCTCAGACGGACGCAACTGTTTGCTAACCTTTCTAAATCTTATCGCAAAGAATACATTAAAAATACATTCATTGCAATAACAACTGAAAATAGGTTAAAATACTTTGTGTTCACCAGGCAAAATAATTATTTCACCCCACTTGTTATAATCACAAAATTAAAATTTTCATATAGGTGCGTAGCAATCGACATCAATATCCAAAATGTTGAATATGTTAGGGCAACCTTATGTCTAATGAATAAACTCGATTTTTGCCAGAAAATTGATAAACTACTTTCACATAGGAATCAATAATTGTGTCCTGTCGTTACTGGCTGGCCAGAAGAACAGTGTGGCAGAACTGGAGAAACGAGGTAGATGGTGGGAGAGGAGTGAAAGAGTGGAAAGGAAACAGCAGGAATTAGAGACAACCTCACGTAATAATACCAATCGTCGTATATCCTAATGAAAGTGTGGGATCGAGCGAGAGGAGGTTAACCACCTAGTCAAACACGGGCCCTGTGAAGTGTAATTATTTAAGTTTTGCCTTCTATCAGACATTTTCGGTAATATTCAATGTAATAATTCACGTGCACTGTAATAAGTAACCTGCAAAAACCTGAGGCAATTTTTGGCGAGTCTTAAAGTGCTTGCAAGACAAAAACTTTACGAACAAATCGGAGTATTTATGTTTATTTCAGCCACATAAGGCGCCAAGTAATGCCTTAAGCAAACTGTGCCTCTGCTTCGTGCATATTAAGTTAAATGTGCTTTTTTTTAGTTGCCACATATACAATTCGGTTGCTCTCTATTGTTTCTTTTTTGTTTTACTGATAAAATAGTGGATCTGTGATCGAAAACTTCCAACATTTTGTTAGTTTAAATTGACTTAAGCAATTTCTCCGTCACATTCGTCTTCTTATCCTGAGTCAACACTGCCTTTTTAAACACTTCTACGAGCCATGGCAAGTCACCTATCAGTGTCACTAATCATACGTAAAATCAGCAGGTGATGGAACGAATTATTGTAATTGTCTTCTGTGGACGTTTCTACGTACATCTGTACCCAAACTCCGAAGAGCTGGTTGGTATTCCCCACAGACTAAAGACGAGGCAGACCGATTTCAATACTCTGCGGACATCCCCAACATCGAATGGGCGATCGCTAGAGAACTGCGAAATTCGCGTTATACTTAAACGGCAGACTGTTTGAATTAAGGGGATTGGTGCATGAAAGCAGTATGTTTATTTACCGGATTTTCGATGTAAGTCGTTTTCCAAACGGCTTGTCAAAATTTTTGGCTCGACAAGACGCAAATAACCATTTTCAATGCCTTTTTACGTTGTTCGATATTCACTCCCGTCATTCTCGGAGCACTGGCGAAAGAAAAGAATGACTGATTGTCTTCTGATCTTCAATCAGTGCTCCTAGAATAGCGAACACAGTGAATTTGTAACAATGTAAGAAGGTGCTCAAAAGTGTCATTTACGTCTTCTCGAGCCAATAATAATAATAAAAAACCCACTGTAAAACGAGTTATGACAAAAATTATACAAGTATACGGTTTGCATGCACCATTCCTCATAGAGTTCGAGAGCGCTTGACTGCAAAAGCAATGTTCGAACTTTTAAATCCCATACATGTTTGTTTTGAAAGTGCTATGGTTGAAACACGAAAACCATGGTAATACGCAGCTTGCATGCGCACTCTACCCCTCTACGACAGCTTTACGAACCTTTCGGGGTGCGTCTGAAGCAACTCTTGCATGTGCGGGAACGACCGCCCTAATTAAACTTGGGGGCTGCAAGACGCATGCCACGTCACCCGCCGCAGCAGCTAACATCACCAGGTCGTCATAACCCGAGGATGAACTTGGGCGTTAACGAGTTCCTTATCGTGCGCGCGCGCGGCGAACACGATACAATTACTCGAAACCCTGGGCACGAACTTAGCGGTAGTCAGCGGCAGTCTTCCTTTTAACATCGGTTTGAAAAAGATGCAGCTCCTCCTCCGATGCTTGCACATGTTCTGCGGCAAGCCAGCTACTCTGTATCGTCACGTCTTCCAGCCATTTTGCTGTAAGGGTAGACTAATTAGGTAGCCTTGCCTAGGCATAACGTTAATAACATGCTCCCAGCGAGACTGAAGTTCGTATAGAACGTTCGTGGAAAAGTGAGCACTTTTGAGGCCCTAGTTACTTTTTTCTTTCAGCATTTTTTAAATCCTTTAACCACTTTTTAAAATAAATATTGCCATGTAAGTAATAATTAGTGTATGTATATTCAACCGCACCCGGAAGTTAACGCCTAAGGCTAAAATAATATATATTTACTGACTATTATTTCAAGCGAGAGGGCTCTCAAAAGTTCTCACTTTACCGCAAATAACATATACATGGACGTAAACCCACGAACAATCCTGGGGGAAAAGTGGCGCGGAGAAGGGACGGAGTCGACACATCCTGTCGATTGAAAAGTGCGGGAATGAATAGATTTGGGTAACTCGTAACGTCGAGGTCTTGAGAGCCGATGAGGGTGAAACGAGGTGAGTATGGCGCAGCGCCGGAATAGAAGGGCGGAGTAAACGGGGAATCCCCGAGAAAACCAACCGACCAGCGGCGTAGTCCTGCAGGATTCCTATATGCCAAAATCCGGGGACAACCCCGCCGGGAATCGAACCTGGTTCGCCTTGGTGGGAGGCGAGTAGTCTAACAACTACACCACCGCGGACCCTCTCACTTGAATATTATGTTTGTTGGACGCTGGGGGAGGAGGGATATTTCCTCCCCAAAAGGCTTGCGTGTTTTAATAGTTTTTTGTTTGTTTTTTTAGTTTGTTAAAAACCTTTAAGAGTGGGACGCCCCCTTTTTTGTTTGTGAAATAGTAGTTTGCGCGAATATGCGAATATCAGTAAGTAAATGTTCTGCAAATACGACTCTTTGAAAGAAAATATATAAAAACAATTATTTATACCCCTAATTTTTTACTTTTGTTGCATTAAATGTATTCTTGGAAAAAAAATCGTGAAAATAGTCAAATATCGCATTTTTAAAGCTTGCCGATGGAGTTCCATTAAGAGGCAAGAGAAAAGTATAAAGCTACGGGCGTAGTTTAATCTGTGGCCTTTCATCGCGTGTAATAAAACCCCACTGTTACTGATCTTATTTGCACAGTACAGCGTTACGACGGAAACACCGCACGCCTTTCGCGTAGGAGCGATGAGGCACTAGGCGTACGTGTTAGTGTCGCCCGTATCGCTGCCTCGCTTCTTGACCTTCGACGCGCATAGTAAAATAAGCGTGTTGGTAATGCCAAGTAAGAAATATTTGCCATGCAAAAATTAGTACACTTAGTTTGCAGGAGGCGGAGTAATACCCTGGAAGTATAACCTAAGCAAGGCTTCAGAAAAGCTGGAATTAACCATGAATAGCGTGTGTATATATATAAACTAATTACAACGCATATATATGCGTTGTAATCAGTTTCAACGAAATGAAATAGTTATATATATTTATTATTTTTATTTATTATTACCCCTCATATGAAAACACTGAAATTATATTATATGTTAATTGTATACGGATGGCTAACAGGTACTAGAACGAGTATGTGAGAATATGTATGGAAAATGTGAAAGCGGGTTTGAATTTGTATTATCAGACCTCATGTAATAACTAGGACAGCCTGTGTAGTATAGGCCTCGCACACAATTTGCTTCGCTGCGAGGGTAATTAACATACAGAACTCACACTGCCATATGCTGAAAACAACACAAAACACCAACAGAATTGCAGATTATCAGCACGTTTCCTTAATATCTATACTTAGCACAGCTCCCACTTAGCTATGCATACGGCACACTTCAAATACACTCTGGGGAAAACAAAGAAACTAACTACAAGTATATAATTTCAATCAAAGAAGTCCATGGGTGAAGTGAATTTTAATGCAAATAAAAAATCTTTCCTCAATTTAAATAATGCTTCCAACTTTATATTGTGATCCAGAATATGTGAAAAATAACACGCAGCAACTGGACAAGAATATTATATTTAAACCTCTGTATGCCTGTCAAAATATAAATCACCCGTGTAGTGCTTGGCAACCATAGTAAAAGTCTTTGCAGTGCTTAAAAGTTCATTCAAAATTAAAAATGTTTTTGCGTGCAGAAAGTTCAGTTCGTGTTCAAATTGTAATCACACTTGCGCTAGTAGAGCAAATAAGAGTTCTTATTCCCTGGCACTGTGTGATAAGCAACAAAGTTCTGATATAGGTGTGCGGTTAACAAGAAAATCTTTAGCGCTTCACCGCTGGACCAATGGTCACTGAGGATGGTTGTGATAAAGGTACCTTACACATCTGCAGAATAATTGAAGTTACCATGCTCCTGAGCCCTCTTCTGACAATTAAGTATTACTCTGTCGGCTATCAACACGAAACGGAGCGTGTTGGTTGGGGTCAAACTCACTCTTAATTACAATTATCCTCTTTTTACACGGAGCTCAGGTCTACCTGGCCTGTTACCTTAATGACCCATTTCAAGCATGATGGAGACCGAACATTCTTTCGAAACCTATTATTGGCGTCGGTTAACATATTTAAATTAACGTGTGTGACATAGGGCTTATATCAAGGTGTATTACTTATGATTACACGGTGTTATCAAACATTTCCAACTTACACTAATTAATATGTTACTCAAAACTCAACAATATAAAACAAACACGTAATATTAAACATATCACTAATCAACACTCAACTGCTGCGTGTACTTTAATACATATTTAAAATTTAAAAAAATACTGAATAACAAACTTACGTGTAGAACACGTCACTACAATGAAAACATGTGAGTACTCGTATCTTAGATTTTCATACCACTATAAGGTTTAATAATGCTAATTAGATACGCCACATAACGAGACGTTACAGCGTTTATAAAAGTAAAGGAAAATAATCGTATAATTTCCCGTATGGCATTCGGGAGAAGTGTTAATGGGTTTGAGAGTAATACGAGAATGTCAAAATCGTTTTTGGCGCGAATACGTCTTTAAACTTGCAACCATGGTGGGAGGCAATCCAGAAAATCCGGTTATAACAAAATCGGGGTATACAGTTTGGCATTGCAGCTCTGAATCTATAGTCTACGTTCAAAATTCAATTAAACCACTTGATGGTCAAAGGATCAAAGAATATGTTACGTTGAGTGAGGACTGCGAAGCATCGTTCGCGGTTGGGAAGGGGGGAGGAAGCTAATTTTGAGTTCGCTTCGCCGCGTCTCATAAATTCCACATAGTATACCTTTTAACTAGGAGAAGCTACGACGCTCGTTTGAGTTTCAATCGACAGCGCTCGTCAATATCAATCGAGTGCATGTATAAAAGCATTTTTGTGGCTTGGTAACGGTGAAATTGTTTGAGTTTAATGTAAAATATAAGAACACTTATCACAATCTCGGACTATACTCATCGAAATACAGAAATCATTTACGGTTGGAAAGAGCATCTCAAAAGCAATCCAGTGATACTCATAAAACCCCATATGATAGAGCGGAGCGGTGCCAGAAAAGTAAAAAATAACATCAAGGCGTCCGAGCGCGTCAACGTAGACGTATTCACACAAAACAAACAGCCGTGTCCCCAACACAGCCACACCCCATTTTTTTTTACAAGGTACAACACGGGTGCCTTAGGCTCACGCAAAGAGTGTGGGCCTCGTCCTCGACGAAAGGGTTTCGTTGGCGATGTGAGAGAGGAGGCGGCTTTGCTTCTCATCGTCAGCAGGGCCCAGCTCTAAGACCGCGCCTTGATCCGATTACAACCGCAGCTTGGAGTATCGCCGTGGCTTCGGCCCCACGCAGCTACGTAGGGGAGGTCCGAAGGCCGACAAACCGCAAGATGGAGGGTACATTATTATCTGACGGTCGTAGCCAGCGAGATGGGGGCACAAGTTGCTGAATATGACGCTGGAAATATTCATGCAGGAGATCACCCGGTGCGGATTATCGAGACGGGACATTTCCCGAAACTTGTAACTTCCGAGATGATTATCGCCGAGCATATCTCCAGTAAAGCTACTTCCTGTGCCCCAAACGATAAATCTCATACGCCATAATTTCATTGTTCCATGGATATTCTATGAGGATTGTACAACAATTATTGACACCAACGATAATTTTTGCGAGTAAGTTATTTTTAAGCATCGTGTTACACGTGAAAGGTCATTTGATTGAGACACGGTTAAGTAAGCACTTAACTGACTTACAACCAACCAATATGGAACCGCGTAGGCTACAGGTTGCTTTGAGCTCAGAGTTTTCTTTATAAATCGCCAGTAGTTTAAAACCAAAGTACACTGTAAAAAGTAATGGGAAAATTGCCTGACAAGTGTAAGGTAATATTCACAAACTTACAGGTTAGGTAAACTTATCGCACTCTGGAGTAAAATTCACGTACATGGTAGTGGAAAATCCCATAAATGGATGGGAAAATTACCTTACGACGCGTGCGAGGACGGGCGGGTAGAAGAAACAATCTTTAACACGCTAATATTCACTGAAGTTGTCAGGCTGTAGTCCTGGTGCAATGGATAACACATTGGTCTCTCGAGATAATGAGCTATAGTTCGCGCCCATCCATTAACAAGTGTTGGGGATTTTAGAGTCGAGGTTTCGGTTACTACTCGTCAGAGGATATAGGTAATAAAAAATTTAACAGCATTAATACTTCGGGATATTTTTAATATAAATTTATAATACAATATAGTTAATATTCGCTTACATCTATGGGATTTTCCCTTAGTTGTATGGGATTTTCCTCCACTTTTGTCAACTACTTTTACCGTACAATTAGGGAATAGTACTTTACTTGTTATGCAAATTTACTGTACATTTAAGAGGTAATTTTACTTTAGATGTAGAGAGAATTAACTTCCCTTACATGTAAATGTAGTATAAAAAAGGCGGTTCTAACTCGCCAGTCTGCAGGCTGAGGACTGGAGGACTGCAATAAGCATATTACCTGGCCGCAGGCTGAGGACTGGTTACCGCCGAATTTCCCCTTTTCCCTGCCCAAAACGTCTGAACCCGCGCACAAAAACGTCACTTTTTTCCTTTTCCCTCAAAATTTCCCTAATTTCCTTCCGCCACCGGCGGCCATGTTGGCAGCCAGTGTCGACCACAATCTTTTGCCCTAATTAGCATAATACGGCCGGTGACCTCTCAGATGGCAAATGACTCATGTGGGATGTGGGATCTCACTCCCTCCCACCGACGGCGGCCATCTTGGCAGCCAATGCCAGAAAGTGCATTTGCTCAATTTCGCGCATTGTGGCTGAGGTTCGCCCAATGCGGCTGAAGCGGTCGGAGCTTCTCTCAAATTCGGAGTTTCTCATTCCCGGAGGCCATCTTGGTAACAACGATGTATGTCTACCTAGGACAATTGGCGACCAGCTGAGGATGTCGACCATTTCGGCGGCCAACACCTCGCCTGCGGTGGCGGTGGGACATCAGGGCGTCGCGAACGATCGAATCTAGTGTAACACACCAGCGTCCGTAATTGTGTGTGTGCATAACACTTATAAGCATAGTTGGCTATAATTTCCGAACTGTTTTAGTTATAGTTGTCAAACTCATAACATAGGCATTAACCCCGAATAGGAGAAAGGTCGCGGGGTCAAATATGCCACATGTCAACTTATAAGTATAGTTGGCTTTAATTTCCAAACCGTTTGCGTTATAGTCGCCAAATTCATAACATAAACATCAACCACGACTATGATAGATGACTGTAAGTTACGAAGCGTTTGAGATACAACTACCAAAAATCATAATACATGCATAACCCTCCGACGACAAGAAGGGACGTGTGGACATGTAGGCCTGCATGTCTCCCCGTTCTTACTCACCTGTGTCTCTCCTGTCCCCTCAGTGCCACCGCCTGGCCACACACACACACTTCCTCGTGTGCTCAATTCCTCTGCACTCGACCAGCGACCTTCTCGTCCTCGCTCTCTCTCTCTCTCTCTCTCTCTCTCTCTCTATATATATATATATATATATATATATATATATATATATCCCTTGTCCCCTCTCCATCCGCCTACATCACCCCTGACCGTACATCCTCGAGCACTCGCCACCGCCCGGCCAGCGACTCGCTGTGCGCCGACCCCCGAGCATATGTGTAACAGCATACTTACTTCCAGACAGTCTGTCAGTACCACCGACCTTGCACCCATGAGCTATGAACCAAGACGTCAATTTATGCATGTACTTATGTAATGAGATGTCACTCGCAATGAATACACAGTCATCGCTAGACAGCTGAGTCCCCGCTCATACAACACATGCTAGAATAATAAGCATCATATCACGAAAAAGAATTATCCCCTACCTTAACTGGTGTAGCAGTGAATGCACGTAGGCCATGAGTGCAACTCGTCGTCGTCGTCTTCGTCGACGACGTGACCTCGCTGGAAGGGGAGACCACAATGACTGGTCCTGCCTTTCCCTGCAAGATAGAACCCCCTCTCTTCTGTTCCCTCGGCAAGGCCACACACATTTCCTCGCACACTGTCTCCCCCTCGATACCTCTGCCTGCCACACTTCTTCACGCTCTCTAGCTGCTGTCCTGCCCCTCTCCCCTCCGACTACCACCATCACCCCTGGTCATACTTCCTCGTGCGCACGCCACCGCCTCGCCAAGCTTCAGCTATGTCACTGTGCGCCGACCCCCGAGCATATGTGTAACTGTAACGATCCTCACGCTCAGGGCATAACATAGGCATCCACCATGACTAGGAGAATGGTCGTGGGTCAGGTCTGCCCTATGTCAACTTATAATATAGCCATCAATTATAGGTGCGTGGGGGGTCACCCTAACAGCACTTCCTACTCGTCGGCTTACTGGCCGCCATCATGGGCACCCACCACCACTGGCGACCGTCATTGTACAAATGGCCATTGTCAGCACACTACATGTCCCACCACCAGCTGCCAATGTGTTAGACAGTGCGACTTCCCAGATTCAGCATTCTGATGTCACCCGTACAAAAATTGACAGAAGGATCGAGGGAGTATGTTTGACCCATGGCTATGTATAAGCACAGTTGCTCGTAATTATCGAACCATTTGAGATAAAACTACCAACAGTCACCGAAAATGATCGAGGGGTCTAGTAATATGTCCTAAGCACAAATATAAGCACCACAGCTAGCATGGATCAGTTCGGTGTTCATACATTGAGTAATGACGATAGTTCACTATTTAATAGCCAGCTTTTGAAACAAACCTGTTGAAAAAAAATCTGCTGTCCCTAACATTACGGAAATAATGCTTCTAGCCATATTGGTAATGAAACAGTACTTCCACAAGCTCAAAAGAGAACATCATAAATGTAATCGTTAAACCGGTAGACATATGTGCACACACACACACACACACACACACACACACACACACACACATATATATATATATATATATATATATATATATATATATATATATATATATATATATATATGCGCTCACACACTCTCACACACACAGGATGTATGAAAACCATTTTTTTTTATCTCCGACCCCCATTGATGTACCGAAACAGGTATTAATAATAATAATTACAGTCATACATACCCGAAACTTCAATGCATGTACATACTTCCAGACATTCGGTTAATACTACACTACTAGGGGGGGGGGGGGCGACCAACCTTGCACTCATGCGTCGTGTACCAAGACTTCGATGTATATACGTAATGAGATGTCACTCGTTACATCGCACATACAACACCACATGCTAGACCGATAAGCTTATTACAAAAGAATTACCCCCTACCTTAACTAGCGCATCTCGCCATCATCGATGTGACCTAGTTGGAAGCACAGACTGCAATAACCGGTCCTGACCTCCGTGCACTGTAGATACCGACCAAGTACTGCACCCCCAACACCTCTCCCTTGCCAATGTACGTATTGGTATACTATTGAAAGGGAACAATGCATGTACCCTGAACCATCCGCGTGGTATCGCAAGTTCGATTCCTGTAGAGAGCGATAATACAAGTCATAAAGCCAACATTGGATGTTTGTTCGTTAAGGGGGAAGCAAGGGGCCCCACTACTAAAACATCAACACGAAGAGCGTAACTGTCATCGTCTACAACAGTGCTCGTAATAAATAACAGTGTTCGTAATTACAGACAGTCCCCGACCTGCACTTGCGTACCAAGCCCATCACACACACTCACAATTAGAGAGATATAGTCATATACATTGCTCTGTGTTCTTTCTCCTGTCATCCGCTAGTGTGTACGAAAGGAAAAAAAATACAATATGATATGCAATAAAACCTACACTGGGGATGCCACTCTAGCAGGCCGCTAACACATAGCAGTAGGTACATTGCTTAGCCAGTAGGAATTAAGAAAAAAATAAATGTATTGTTAATGTATTTATTTACATGCATAACCAAAGCGTACACACACATTATATAAATTCATTATATATGTATATTCATTATATATATTTATTATATATAATCATCCAACAAAGCCTCTGGATCTGACTTCATCAATAATGATGATAGAAATATATCCAACCCTTTATGAGGAAACCAACAACCAAAGTCTATCAACTAGGTCACTGGGGTCTTCAGAACCACGTGTATGCCTTTGCCTGACAAATTTCGGCACTTCGTCATCAGTAGAATATGCATCGTCACCAGCAACATGTGTACACTTTTGCTTTGCAGTTGTCGAAACATCATCGTCATTAGTAGAATAGACATCGGCATCATCACCAGACTTGGAGGTCACAGATTCGTTGTCCGTGTCCTGGGTAGCATCTTCGGTTTTCACTTTACATGTTCGCGGTGCAGGTCTAATATGTACAACTCTTGATGATCTGTCTCGATCATGCTCTGCAGCACTCATAGGTCCTTCCTCGCACACATCATTCTCTGCAGCACTCATAGTTCCTTGTTCACACACATCATGCTCTGCAGCACTCATAGTTCCTTCTTCACACATTGCGCTCTGCAGCACTCGCAGTTCCGTCTTCACATACTGGTTTCGAACAGCATGCAGGCCCGTGTAATGTTATGGGTGCTCGATCGAACGTTAGGGTACAAGACGAATCAGCAGGAAGGCTAGCTTTGTCATGTGACAACACATGCTGGCACATGCCATGAAGAGTCGTGTTACCTTCACATGTACCAGTGTGTATCTTGAGGTTATTGTCTCTACCAAATGTAGCACCACACATCACATTTTAGTATTCTGGAGGTCGGTCCTTTTGTATAGATGCTTCTCTCATGTCGACGAGCATGATAGCTTTTGCTGTAGATCATTCAACAGGAACAACACTCAGCCATGGAGGCAGTTACATCCATAGATGCATGCTATATTATAGACATCATATCAGCTTGCACCATCTTCATGCAAAACAAAATGGAAGTTCATCCCACAGCAACTTCATGGGTATTAATATGTACTCACATTCATTTCATCAAAGGGAATTATGCATTGTACCAGTCTAAGTAGCAAATTCTTCACCCAGCAGGCTGACCCCTCACTGCAGCTGACTTTCAAGATGGGTTAACAACTTTGTGTGAATTACTGTGGGTGTAGTATGCCCTCCTTTCTACCGGTCGAAGCTAAGTCGCCATCTGCTCAGTAGTGGAGGGAATATCAGTATGTGCACCCACCCCACCTCTACAGTGTCAACAGGAGACGAGTATCAGCTTGAGAGCATGTGTCTTTAAATCGTTAACATGTGCATGCGTTCTTCGATAATTAACATGTCAGACAGTGCAGGGTTACACGTTGCAAGACGACTTCTCAAGTCAACACATCGAGCAAACTGTGATCTACACGTTTCGCATGTGAACACAGTATGCTCGGGATTCTAATGACAACCGGCCTCGTGCTGTCTGCAGCTGGTTATTTCAGAAAAGGTCGTCTCACAGTGGCAGCACAAATATATGTCCTGTTCCATCATCATCGACGAGCATGGTATCCGTAGACAATATTCACTCTTCACTGTCCGAACAGCAACTGTGCCGGCCAGCTTATTCCGACATGTATTAAACCACTATGCATGCGAACATAACATGAGTATCAGCATGAGAGCAAGTGTGTGACTTATCTAGATCTTCACCCAGCAGGGGGCTGTGATTCAAGCCCTGGGCTCATTCCTCCAGTTGACAAGCGCCTAATTACGAAGTGGTCTAAACGAAATCGTTCTCAACTGTACATGATCTATCGTATGTAACCTCCAACCAGAACCATTCCTCATGTACTCTTCTTCCTCGTTGCAAATTTTCTGTATACCAGCCTCTACACTGGCCACAATGTTGAGTGTGTTATACAGAGACACATTCATTGTCTTGAAGGATTTCCGACGAAATTCATTGTCATGCGGTTCAGGTTTGGTAAATATACATTCCAACCACATGCTATATTTTAATGCCCATCATTTTCCATGTCATCTGTAAGTTGATCTACGATACTCTGCTTCATTTGCTTAAGGTATGTACAAACATATTTTGCCATGCCGGATGCGATGTACGTCTTCATTATACCACAGAAAGCAGATTCCTTCAGGATGAACCCATTCTCATTGGGTGAGCTTGTAGCAGGTGGTGGTGTAGTAGCTTCCTTTTCATATGTACAATTCTTCATATGGTTGTAACTTGTCTCACGAAATACTTTTCCCTGATACTTACATATTTTGCACCGTGCTTCGACTGGAACACTTCCTGTTGGTCGATAACATGTGAACTCGTGTTTGTATCTATAACACTGGTGAGTGAAGAGTCCCCAGCTCGACTTCATCGAACATTGACAGGGTTTCTCATGTATACATGCACTGGATCTTTTTCTAAAGGTCCTACCACAGTAGCAACATAAATGCCGTGATGTCTGAGGAGAATTTTACATGTCCAGGATCGGTGTTGCCCACGGTGATGGTACACGAGTATCCACTATAGCATGTACAGGCCATACTCTTGATGCTTGAGGAGAATGGCCTGCAATGTTCAGGTTCAATGTTGTGCGTGCGCCAGTATCCAATGCGGACCTACAGTGCTTATCAGGCACGGGCGAGAGTCGATCACACAATGCAAGATAACATTTTAAGTTATCACGGCATCCAAATTGATCATTGCACTGTTTGCACGTTAGTTCAGACCGCCTCGTATTCATAGCACACACAGGCTCATGTCGACGAGCATGGCAGCTGTTGGAAAATTACTTCTTGCAGAACCGGCACAAATGGTTGTCTGTAGTAGTGTTTCCATTGTCGCTCGAGCCGATGTTTACTCTTCAAATAACAGCAACACACTAATGTTTCCACCAATCTCACATGCTGTATATATACACATTTTCAGATTCCATCAGCGGGAGGTAAGCCTTTTGTAGACATGTAGTTAGCCAGTAGTATCTCTGATACTAAACTGACATGCAGTTGCAAGTTAGAAGCGGAATTTCACATCATGACACATACTTTACCACTGGCTTCTGTCCAACACAGCCAAATATCTCATGTCGACATGCATTGCTATTTCTACTAAAGAGTTTACCACAATAGCAACATTGTTTCTGCTCTGAAGGAACGCTCAGGTCAGAATTTGGTGGTGTACCACCACCATTCGATACGACAGGCACCTGGCCGCCACAGGTTTGTTGCATAGCGGGTACATGGTCTTTACACATGTTTTTCCTATGCATGTTTAAACTGTCTATATGAGTGAAATAACAGTGACACTTATCACATCGATAACCTGTACGATATGGATTCAGCTTGCATTTGTGCTTCATATGTCTCTCTGCACTCGGGACGTGTGCAAATGTCGTGTTACAGTAGTTGCAAGGATGTCTAGGAGTTGATCCTGCCATTGTTTCAACTGCTGGGTCCTTTACTAATGTTGCTGCGGTTTTCTTTTTCACAGGTATCTTTCCTTACTTAAACTTCAATAAATAGTGTTTGGCTTGAACAAGGAGTTCTTTGCATGTTGCAGTGTGTCATTTGAAATTATCACGTAGTCGAAAATGCGATTGACACTCTTTACAATACACATAAGCATGCTTCATATTGAGTGGACACCCAGTCTCATGTCGACGTGCATGCCAGCTTTTAGAAAAGGTTTTCGTACGGTAGCGACACAGATAGCTTTCCCGAATATTTACCATCGTCGTGGAAGAGCATGGTCTCCATAACCGCTGTTCACTCTTCGAAGTCTGCATGGGAACTGCGTCGGCCTGCCTATAACCATCATATTACTAGTTTCACCACTACTGCTACTACTTTAAGGTTCATGTATTTTTAAGGAAATTAATAATATTGGTATTGAAAGTTCCTTCGGCACTCTTGCGAGATGCATTACACCAACCCCTAGAATGTGGTGTGTCCATACCAGGAGTACATCCTTGCAAACACCCTGGCTGGACACGGGAGACAGTCGTGTATGTCTTCGTACTCTGTAGATATGCAGGTAGATGTTTGTAGACGTACCACATTTCATGTCGAGTATATGTCAGAAGGAATTCTTTAGGCAAGTATGCGATCTCCGATTCTTTGTCGAGTGCTGCATGTGAGGAATGTTTTCCATATGCCACAATAGCTATAGAATATTCTGACTGCTAGAACAGCATGTCATATTGACACTGTGTTCCACGACAAGTGTTTGGCATAGCTATGGTACACACTACTGCTGACCTAAAATTTTACACTCTCAAGTCTGTCAGAGCTCGAATGAGCCAGAGAGCTCGTATGACTCCGTGTATACCCTCGTTGTATGCACATAAAATCCTTATCGAACTTGGGTAACACACAAACAAGGAACTGGGATAATTCAGGTGTAGGATTCGAATCTATGTTCCCCACACAGGGAACCGGAGCTTAAACCCAGTGCCTTAGATCTCTTGGGCAACCTGACAATCTGTATGAACGTTATACTATATGTGTGATGTGGTTACCTCCTAATCTCAGCAATGGTGATGTTGAATGTGATACAATACATAATGTACTCACTTTTTATGTTGGAGGAGGCTGGCATCGTCGGGACAGAAGTGATGGCTGAGTATTCATCGCAGCACAGATGTACACTATGTACAGAGAGCATACGACAGTACAGATTCCCTCTCCTGCATAGACTTACCTGTGTATGAATGTGAATTTGCACAGGCATGCTGGCCAGAACTTCCTGCTCTGTCAATTCGGTCTCCCATCTTGGAAGTCGCACTGTTTAGCAAAATGGTGGCAAGAGGTGGGCGGCCATGTTGGTGGCCAGTGTGCCGTCGATGTCCATTTACAAAATTACGGTGGCGGGTGGCCATGGCAGTAGCCAGTACACCAACGATGACTGACATTTTTTTGCTGTAAGGATGAAGTCTGAATATCAAATCTCGGACGTCACACTGTCTAACAAAATTACGACTGGTGGCAGGTGGCATGTTGTCGGCCAGTGTGCCGGCAACAATCATTGGTGGCCAGCAGCTATGTGCAAAATGGTGACTAACATTGGTGGGCGGCCAGAAGGGCCGGTAACCATGTTGTAAGCCAGTACAATAACGACAGCCATTTGCAAAATGGCAGGCACTGTTGGCTGGCACTGGCAGCGCGCGACAAGAATTCTGAATGCCATGCGCGGTCAGAAGGGCCGGTGGCCATGTTGGTGGCCAGTACAATAACAATACACACGTGCACAATTGAGGTGCTGGTGGTGGTGACTGCTGGTGGCAGGCGGACAGAAGTGTGATTGTGGGTGACCATGTTGGTGGGCAGCAGCCAGAGGCAGGTGGACAGAAGGGCTGGGGTGGTGGGCGCTGGCGGCAGGCGACCATAATTCTGAATGCCACCCTTGACCTTGACCTTCACCAACCAGTTCGAACTTGGATAATTTTACCACTTAAAAAAAATCATAATTTTAGAAAATCTTTAAATTGTAAGACCATGTCTACGGCTTTGTCTACGGCGAAGCCGCGTGCCCCCCGACTTCAGCCGCCGCCGTGCCCCACCGCCGCCGCCGGTGAGGCGCTGGCCACCAAAATGGTCGACATCCTCAGCTGGTCGCCAATTGTCCTGGGTAGACATATGTCGCCGATACCAAGATGGCCACCGGGAATGAGAAGCTCCGAATTTGAGAGAAGCTCTGACCGTTTCAGCCCCATTTGGCAACCTCATCCACAATGAGCAATATTGAGCAATTGCACTTTCTGGCACTGGCTGCCAATATGGCCGCCATCGGTGGGAGGGAGTGAGATCCCACATCCCACATGAGTAATTTGCCATCCTGAGGGGTCATCCACCGCATTATGCTAATTAGGGCATAAAATTGTGGTCGGCACTGGCTGCCAACATGGCCGCCGGCGGCGGGAGGGAAATTCGGGAATTTTTTAGGGGAAAAAGTGACGTTTCTGTCTGCGAAATTGTTTTGGATCGGAAAAAGGGAAAGAAAGGAAATTCGGCGGTAACCAGACCTCTGCCTGCAGCCAGGTAATATGCTAATTGCAGTCCTTCAGTCTTCAGTCTGCCGCGTGGAGAGTTACAACCGCCTTATTTGCACTACTTGTAAGGGAATTTCCCTTCAAAATTTTTTAGTGATACTTATTGTGCCTTTGTTTAAATTATTCGGGTAAGAAGGACTACTTCAGCTATTTAACGTCTATTTCATTTTCAATGCAAGTCAAGAAGCACAATTCATAAAGTTATTATATGTATTATCTGCATGTTTACGAAGAACTCCCTTTCATATACTACCGTCCAGAAAGCTGCAAGACCATTGGCAATGGTACGAGTACGCGTGTTCCCGTTGAGTGTTTTTATGTAACGTGAGAACGAATAGCATGCGAGGGAGAATTCTCGCAATGCTATAGTTTGTGGTTCGCGAGTGTAGTAAGACAGTATTCTCTAGTTTTGGACACGTTTTTAAAAGGAAATGCTGCGTTTTCTCAAGTGGCTAAAAATGTGGCTTTTTTCGCGACATAAAACATCTTTTTTTACTTATAGTAATCCGTAAACTGGGGTGAAATTGGTCAGCAGGGATGAGCTTGATCACACGATGTCATGTTATGTCTGAGTACATAATGGGGGCGGGGTGAAATTGTTAACATGACAGTTTTCTGTGAACGTTTAGGTCAGATACCATATCTGACATTAATATTTATAGAACATTTTCATGAGATCGATCTCACATCTGGTGATCAATTTCACCCCACTTTACGGTATATAAGTGATGAACTTTATACATAGAAGGAAGAAATATCAACCCTTTCAGACCCCATTTTATTAATGATTTCAGATGTTGCAAATAAGAAAATTTTTATACGTGCTGTAGTTTCGACAGACACAGCACTTAATCCATTATCAAAACTAATTAGCTACGCTTTATGCTCGGCTATAGAAATAAAACCCAATCATATCAAACAGTAACATAATTTACGGACCAGTACAGATACTACTATTTCGCGTTATACATATGAAGGCATCAAGTCAGTTTCAGCCGTCTTAATTTCACACTGTCAAATTTTCGCCTTAAGACAGATTCCCACCCGCCATACTCTGAAAATACAGTTTTGTATCATGTTCTTCGGAATGCCAGAGGTCAGTATTTCTTGATTACTGTTATCGTCGCCTTTGTAATCTTTTGCAAGAAATCTCTTGTTTCGCTTCAACAGTTACTAGCTAAAAATTAATAAATGTAGAGAAGCCGTGGCAGCTCGATAAAGTTGGGGAAGCTGTTATTTAGGATGTGTCGTGCGGGAAATTTCAATAGATCTTCTGAAATAGAAGCTTTGGCGAAAAATCTGTAAATCCAAGATGGAGGGTGGGAATCCGCCTTAAATTATATTTGCCAGCAAAATCTGAAGACGCAATACGGTTTTCAAGTATTTCCTTCCAACAGATTTGATCAAATAATCTTGAATGTGTTTGAAAATGTGTGACACCGTCATTTTTTTTTTTTTTTTACTGGGAGTATCTAATCTGAATTTTTATTAAAAAACTATTTTTCAAAGCGAGATACTGCTGTTGTGCTGCCATGCAGTCAATTACAGGTACAAGTATAACGAATACTGTGATTAATTTTCGTTTCTTTCCTAAATTGAAATTTTATTTTTAAGGTACGTTTCCTGCAAAATGAAATTTTATGACTCTCAGTGATTAATATTGTGTGCAATATTCACTTAAAATAGCATCCATGCTCAGGCAGCAAATACATACATTTATTATCTTCACAGTCTCTTTCGTTTCCAACAATTGCTCGTTATTTTAAAGTTTCGTGACGTCCATATTTGTCGCGCACTATTCTGATTGGCTGGGCCCGTCAAACATCAAAGCAATTTCAGTATCGGTCCGATCTCAAATTGTTTATGACTTTTCGATCACGTCACGATCATAGTACTTTAATTTTACCAAACTTTTCGGAAGCGGTTTGACGGAAAAATGTGACAGTGTGGCAGCGGATTTGCACACTCGAGCGGAGGTCACTTGTTCATTGGCTGCTCTACAGACTGACCGAAATTGTTACCAGAACGATGAATGGTTACTGTTGGTTCTGAGTCGTGCGCTCCGCACGTGTCGGGTGGAAGAAGATACAAATTAACTAAGACGTAATTATATATAAACCATTCACGGTTACTTCACACGTTTTGAATAAAAGTTTGAAAAAATAACCCCATTTATTACGTGTTTAGTTATTTCCTAAATATGCTATATATCACAAGCATTTTTATACCTCTGTTAACATAAAAGTATCTTATTTTTCGTTAAATTAAAGTTTTACCAATCACTTATTTATTAATTATAATATTTAATTTATAACAAATATGTATAAAACAGTGAGAAAACATGTGTGTTGGTAGCACCTAGTAAGAAATAGTTCTCATACAAAAACATTATTGCAACTGAGTGCACGAATTCGGTGCTTTGCCCTTTGGTGAAATTTTCTAGAATTATTTAACTTTAATTTGCACCACGTGGCGGATAAATATCCTGGAAGCAGAACTTATGCAGGGCTTCAGAAAAATGCGAAGTAGCTGTGAATGGATTATAAGTATACCTTGGAGCTGGATTGTACTACGAAAGTATAGGGTCTCCAAGGATCAGCATCCACATGAAAACTCATTGGGTATTGAGCCTCGATTTATAAAATGGTAGCTGGAAAACATTTTTTTTTTTTTTTTCGTTATCTACACAATATTGTGTGTACTGATTCAGAATGAGTTAACTTAAAAGGACAATGATTCTAACTTTCAGTCTTGCGGCAGATAAATTTTCAGAAAGATAAGTATTGTATACTGTTTTGATTCACTTTTAAGCTTGCTTTTTATAATTAAAGGGAAGGCTTATGAAACATTTATCCTGATTATTACATTTAGCTCGCCAGCAGTTGGAATTTTTCTTCTGTCCATTGTAACGTTTCATATCAACACAGTCGTCAACGAGGGGGGAAAAAAATACTCTGCGAACCACACACTGCACCCCAACAAAAGGTTCTATATACTTAGACTGATCTCAAAATAATAATATTAAATAATAAATTATCCCGAAAGTTTTTTAATCTTTTGATCCAGGTTATAAATACAAATGTTTAATTTCTAGCCCTTGATATAAATTATAACGCATGACCATAAACTACATGGTAATCACTGTAAACTGAACACTTTTGAAAGACCTGCTTATGATCTACTTTTGTTCCCAATTTTGTATCCTTTCGCCATATGTAAAATTCACATTGCCACGTGCCTGGTCGCTTTATTCATGCGTCGGTCAAGTGAAACTGTGAAAATATTAGAAAAGTAAATATCTCACCAATACGCTTATTCATGCACTCGCATACATAAAAAAACCATAAAGCAAAATCTATAATTTAAGTATTCACAAATGTTTACCTAATACTTCGAACTGAACGCTAAATCATAGAATTGCTTTCCCTAAGTCCTTACCAACTTTGTTACACTTCAGAAATTTCACAAATTACCATTAACACTTTGGGCGCCTTTTTAAACTACATTATATATGCAACATTTCTCAGCTTCATTTTTTGTTTATTTATTTTTAAGAATCTTCCTTTTGAGCACATCCAACAAATTATTCTTCAATCTTCTCAAATACAATAAAATTCAATGTTCCTTATCTTCAGTTATGACACATTTACCTTAAAAACAAATCTTGCTGCAATTAGTTTAATAGAATTCACTTATATTCTTAATTATTATAGTGTAAATATCCACGCCCATCTTCGGAGGCGGTGAGAATTGTTCTAAAGAAAAAATTAGTTGTATATTTTACATCTGCCTCTATGTTATCTCCTGTCCTCCGATTGGCTGTCGTCTGGCCATGACACTTCTCTCCGCCAATCAGCAATGGCGAGATGAGAGACGACAAGGATAATTTTATTTAGTACTTTTGTTTAACAAACATTTAATGCCGACTACCCTCTAGGAAAGAAATGATAAATAACAAACAAAATATTATTACTGAGTACTGACTAGAAACAAATGAGAAATACTTGCACATGATTTCTATATCAATAGACTATTAAAATAACCAAAGATTACATTGTTAACTCATATAATAAAGCGTAATTTGGAATAATATTAAATGAATTGACAACATAAGCAAGTACTTTGCTAACATATATAATGAAAATGTCAATACTGACGGTAAACAAAACCCCTAAAATCTGCAATGCCACAACTTCACTGGGTTCGTGCCGGTCAGTGTTAAAATTCATTTATGCATGTGTGGACCGAGACATTCTTCAAGCGTTGATTTCAAAAGGAGCTCAGTTAATTGTGATCAACTACTTGGCTGCTTGCTAAATTGAAATGCCGTGTAGGAACGATATGCGAGCGTATTGCATACACGACCGTACGTGACCGAACGTTGGGCAGCGGGCCTCACCCGAACTACAGTAGTCGCCTCATTAAAACTAGCAACTGCTTCGTGACACGCGCCGGCCGCTTTCCTAGGTCCGCGGGCCAGTTATTGGTGCAATTTGCCCTTATTTCAGCCGGCTATGAATCTCACCTCTGTGTTATTGATTTCCCAGCCACCTACGGCCCGGGTGTTCCAGCGGAAAAGGGAAGAGGTGTGCTATCCAACTGTAGCCGTCTTCTAATATATCTGACATTATTGCATGGTTAATAGAAGAAAAAAAATATTGCTAAGACCTCACATCATCTAATAAAAACATAAGATGATTTTTCATGTAAAGTACAATTGATCAGCTTTGAATGTGGTCGTATGAATGCAAGGCAAAATGTGTCACATAGCTTGTTCATGGCTAGAAATTTGGGAGGGGGAGTTATTTTCCAAAATATTATAATAACATTTTAAATCATATGGGGGACAGCAAGGTAAAGTGGCCAGCAGCTGTTACTTCGCTGGAGAGTGCTGCAGTCTGGTGGCAAGGATTTGAAAAAATTAAGAGGAAAGCCATTAGTGTTCTGTGAGCATATGAGCTGGTTGCCTTACAAATTATTGGTTTTATGGAAGTTTTTTGTAGTTTTGTTCATTCCTGATAAAAAGAATAATACTGTTAATTTTATCTCAGTACGTAGTAGGTTTATAGGATGTTCATGGTGAAGTGAGCATTTTTGAGGCCCTGGTTACTTTTCCCTTTCAGCAATTTTTTCTTCTTTATTCGCCTTTTTAAATACGTATTGCCATGTGAGTAATAAACACAGTGTGTATGTTCCACCTTACTTGGAAGCTAACGTCTAAGGCTGAAATGAAACTTATTTATTGAGAGGGTTCTCAAAAATACTCACTTTACCGTGAATGGCATATATAACTATTACAATAATTCCACTAATAGAGTATGTGTTATAGTTTAAAAGCACGTGTCATAAAATGTAGTAGATTTCTTAGTTTTTACTTGAGCCCAGCTTTTATGAAGTGGCACCCAAAAGTGCAAAGTGGCCAACCACCTAGTTTGAACTAAGGGGTTGAAATATTCTTCACTCGAGAGTGCAATGATTGCAGTTAGCAAAAATGGGAGGTAATATTATCTTCCATGATGGATATATATAATATATGAAAGGGGAGAAACTGCTTAACGCGAAGAACGTAGGAGGGAAGTCAGTGGCCACTTTGCCTGTCGTAGCAGGGCAAAGTAGTCATTTGGTAAACAAAATTTAAAACTCAATAAATATAATAATTCTCAATAATTAAAAAATGACGAGTTTACTTGTTTATTCAATAGCTGTATTGTATAATGGATGAATTTCTATTCTAGTTTCACTTACGAGAGAGATTTATAAATAAATGTACCTTAGAATGGCCACTTTACAATACTCTCCTCAATTTATTCATCTAGTATGGATGCTAATATGTGACGCGTTCTCAGTAACGGTACCTTATGGCGAAAATGTGAGTTTTCCAGGAGGCCCAAAACAAGTTGAAAATGCGAAAATGATAGTTTTCGAGATATGAACGGAACATGTTGAGGGTATAAACGCTACAAGGATGCAACTTTTTCATTAATTTCCTGGTAGAATTGTCTTCATAACAGCCTAAGGTACCTTTTCTGGAAACGCATCACATACACGTTCGAATCACGCGGGTTTGACAGCTGTAATAATACGGATAATTAAGAAGAATAGGCAGTGTCATAGCGGATATAACCCTCTTTTCCTTCCCAATACATGTTGACCCCAGGTGTAAGAATAAAAATATGCACATCTTGTTTCGAAACTTATGTTACAGGCTTTGAGAGGGGACTCCTTACGAAAAAAAGTTACCAAAATGCAGATTGACTGATGTCCGGAAACGACGTCTAAGAGAGGAAAACATCCCCAAAAGATGGAATTTAAAATTACTTTTTATTTACTAAAGTGGAAACAAATTAATATTAACTTAAGATATTTAAATATTTTAACTTAATATTACTTTTTTGCCATTTTATTTCGTTAAAAAAAAACACTTTAAAGCCCAAATTGCGGGGGTAAGTCAACCCTTAGACGTCGTTTCCGGAGATCAATCAATCTGCATTTTTGTAATGTTTTTCTATAAGGAATCACCTCCCAAAGTCTGTAACATAAGTTACGAAACATCCTGAAGATCAATTTTTAATTGGATTAAATCGGTACAAATCTTCAAATTTTGCTTTCGTATTCAGTTCGTACCGTAAGTATGCCTAAAAGTGATTACGCCGGGAAGTCTTATTATTAGTCACTTAACATGCTACGCACAAAATCCTTTGCACGGTAGATATCAGGTTAGACTCGACTTAGTAAGTGGATCGGGACTCCTACTCTCTTTACCCCAAAAGTATCACTGCGTAGGTCATGATGGAAGGACGTAAGGTTAAACCATCAAGCCGCCAAGCGTGCATGACGTCACAATAGGGAGAGACTTCACTTAACATCATTGCACTATACGCACCTTTGCAAGTCTCCTTTTAAACTTTTTTGTGGTTACGGGTATACTCCTTGTACAAATATCGAACATATCAATACATGGTTACCGCTGAAAATTTTACCATAAAATGTAACAAGAGAAAGATAAGTACGTTGGATGGAAAACACACCTAAGCGCTGCATAACGGAAACGTATGTTTTACACGTAGAGACTATTGTCTAAACGTGGTAATAAAAAAATAGGCAATTTTTAAAATAAGTCTATAAATATTGTATAATGTTCGCCAAAAAATAGCTGTTTCAGTTTCTTTTACCAGAGACAATGAACTTGGTAATTTTATGTGCAGTACGATATTATATATGGCATTATTTTTGATTCTTTATAACAAATTCAGAAGATGTATTGTTCAAAATATTCCTTATGTTTACTTTTTCATTGTAATAATTTTTATTTCCAGCATTTTGTTCACCATGAATAACTAATAATCTATCAACCAATTTCCTAACATCATCTATACATACATATTCTTTAGGTAAATTATTGTATTTTCTATACCTTCTCCAGATCTAGGAGTTCTGGTGTATTTGGTGCTGATCATGAGATTGGATTTTTTATGTGATTTTCGTAAATATCACTAATTATATTATTATACTTCCAACCTCCACTCGGAGCTACCTTTTGATTAGGATTATATTGTTGGAATGCAGCATTGGTTGTTGAAACACTTTCTGCATAACTTTCATAATCCTCGTCATCAAATTTATTCTCAGGGACTTCTTGTGAATTTTCTGTTAACAAATTACAAAGTCCTGTTGTTTATATATATTCTTTATCCTTAAAATTAATGTATACTTATTTATTGTTACTTATGTATCACCAATGTAAAAATTTTGCCCAACTCCATGTAAAACAAATTTTCATCAATAACATTAATTCTTTTAGAAATTTCTGTTCCGAGATTTATAGTAGAATCAGGAACGGTACGCATTGAATCAGACACTGCATGTGGTAAATTTTTCGACGGTATAGTTCCCATCTGCTCTTCCAAATTGGGAGATTGTTGTTCTGAGAATAATTCGCTTTCAAGCGATGTTTCTTCTGGTGTTGGTGGATAATCTAATTTTTTTACTGTTACGGGAACTAGTGTTGTTATTTAATTTTACTTTCTTCACATACTTTTTCTACTTTTTTTAACAATATTTTTGTAATTCGTCGATTAATGGTTGCTCTTTCTTCTTATTTTTTTCATATTCTTTTTTATGGCACTTTTTGTATTTTTTTAATCTTTCAATGAGTAATTTAACTCGAGAAACTACCTTTGATTCCGTCATTTATAATTAAATTTTTTTCTTGTAAATGAGTTCTAAAAGTATTCAGAGTTTCGGGAGACAAACTTTTCTCCCAACTGATCAAACCAGGGGGAATTTAAATATTTACAATTATAGAATTGAATTTGATATTCCTATAGGATATGACTTTTCTTTTCCAAATGATGCTCATTTTTTTGAGCAATTTAGTTTATTAAAGAGAGAGAAGGTTGGAGTTGAGGCGAATTATGATGAATTAGATAATGATATTTGTTCGAACTTTTTTCCTTTTCAGTTTTAGAGTGTAGAAATTTCAAAACATGGAAATATTATTGAAGCTGTTGACAATCCTGGTATAACATCAACGATGATGAATGATTTATTAAGATCACCAAGTGAACAAAATTATTTAGAATTTACTGGTGTTTATAATCTATATCGAGATAAATCTGTTTCTAGTCATATAGCAGACGAAGTTTAAGCCATTACTAGTAATATAACAAATGAAATTTTGTATCCGCTGAGATATTTGTTTGGTTTTAATCGTGATAACAATGAGGTTTATTGGAAATGTGGTAACAAAATTACTTTTTTTCGTAAGTCATCTGATAACAACTGTTTATTTCTTTATGAATCTTGAGATAAATATGATAAAGTTATGAAACATCGTCCAGATCCTGATAAAACTGACATTAAAAAATTATAAATTATGTGGCCTATTGTTGAATATGAATCAAACACCGTAATTGCAACTAAAGAAAAAATTTAAAAAGATCCAAAAATACCTTTTATTTTTGATTATTGGCAATTTTTATAAAAAGATGTTCCTGCCAAAATAATTGCTTTTACCTTTGATATAAATGATCAGTTTAATAATTAAAAATTTGATATGCCTGATTTTGTAATTGTAGGATTCAACTTAATAGAAGAAATCGTGCTGAACAGCATAAACACGCTACTATGTTTGTTGGTAGAAATTAAATTTTTCCTAAAGAAACGTGGAATCTAGACATTGCAAACAGTGTTTGTCTTAAACAATTTCTTGCTTATAATGATTTTAGAAATTCAAAAACCAAACTAGATACCAACTATAGAAATAATGAACTTTATTATAAACCAACTGTAAACTTTGATGCTGATATTAATTACTTTTCATCTTGGGGGCGAAGACCATTATATGTTATAGATTATATATATATATATTATATACTGTAGTTAAAGAAAAAAAAACAAATATAAAAATTAATGTTGATTTTAATGAAGAGGCTGAAGCAGGTACAGATTTTAATATTGTTCTAATTAGTAAAAGAAATCCTACTTATGATTATTTGAAAAAAAAGAATTACCGAAGAGATATAAATTTTTATATTAATAAATGTAATAATCAACAAAATGTTTCGATATTTTAATACAATATTTTAGACTTAGATTTGAGTGGTTGTATTTAAAAGTTTTACGAATTTTTAGACATATAGATGAATAATTTGATCAAATAAAAAATAATTTTCATAATTGTAAATGAGTTTTTTCTTTCTCTTAATAAATCTATTTTCTTTATAAATAAAATAAAATTGCCTTTGTTTCCAAGCAGTTTGACTAACGTTATAAAAGGTGATGGTAGTGGCTCAAGACCACCTTCCTATAGATTAGATAATGCAACTGAAGATCTTAAAAATATGGTTCGCAAATTTCATTCAAATTTACAAAGCTTACCATTATCAATCTTAGGTAACAATGAAGATAAATATGAATTTCGAGAAATTGGTGAAAATCTATAACAAATAGAAGTTTATAAAAAATTAGTATAGCTTCGAATATAAATTGTGAAGGGTAATAACATATTATTTAATCTGATTTTAGCTTAAAATTGTTTGTTTTTAGCTTATATTTGCTTGATTTTGATGGTTTTTTAAAATCGAATTTCAGATGTTGATTTTCTAATTTTTTCTTGTACTTTCGTTAAAATTAGCGGGAAATAGTTCATGTAACTTTTTCTTGTACTTTTGCTGGGGAATTGCTGGAAAAAGCGCGCTGGTCCAGCTCCCGCATTATACATCTACTTACGGCACAATAGCTATAGTTTCTATCATTTCTAGCTAGAATGCTCTGGTAACTTATGTTTTCAGCATTGTCTGATGGGGAAAAGATTTAATGACGATTTCACATAGCTCACATGTGATTAGCTGTTGCTCACGTGACAATCGGAAGTAGGTATATAAGGCGGACAGATTCACACTTTGCCTCAGTTTTTCTTCTAATGCGAAAGGTGATAGATTGTCTTCTCTCTACTGACCTTCTAAGTATTTAGTTCGGTAACCAATTCTTTCTTAACGTTCTAAACTTTCATAAAAGTTTATAGGGTACTATCAGAGGTACTCGTAATTACGTATGTATTTTATAACATATGTTGCAAAACACTTATGGCTTTAAATTTTTAAGAAAAAAATTAATATATTATTTTGTCCTGCAGCAATCAAAATGAAGCACACATTTAATGGTGTGCCTGAGACTGGTGCCCCAACTACGTCTTCAGTTGTACCATCGCTGGCTCCAGCTGAGCTGCCTACATCGTCGTCAGTGCCATTCGCGGTACCCTCGATAGCATCTTCAACTACATCTGTGACATCTAATGGATCATCACATTGTTACCTATGCCAATTATGCAATAAAACCTTTATGTTGAATCGCAATATTCAAAGGCACGAGAGGCATCGCTGCACGAAGAATGCAGATCGAGTGGTACACAAATGCGCAGATTGTGGAGTGTCATTTGCTAGACGCGATAGCTTGCAGAGACACGTGAAAACCTGTACAACCATAGGACCTTCGCCTGCCAAAATTCACCATGTACATTCACCTTCGCTGAAGCATACATGCGTACTTATCACACAACCAAAGATTTAAGATGATCAGCCACAATCACGCCGCCGGCCGCACAAGAATGATATCAGGGTCTGGGAATGTTAATGGTAATTGTTTCGTGGAGGCTGAAACAGCTTTCCGACACAATGTCAACATGGATATCGCTGAAAACAAGGATGCTTCGTCAGAAGAAATTTATTTATTTTGGCTCGCATGAACAAACGTATCATTGGCCGGCTCATCAAAGAAGTATGAGATTAAGGACCAATTAAATTCAACATTTGGGTGGAGTGTGACTATACGAAACTGAATCCTTTCGATGAAAATACAGATGTAAGGGCATTCAAGACTGCGAATGTACCAGTGTATGAGACTCATGAAATCAAAAATGTTGTAAAATTGTGTATAGAAAAAAACATGTGCAGAGTAAGAAATGTACGAAAAATGTAGTTCGGGGTGGACACTGTAGCTCCGAATTAACAAGGTGGAACCACTAATCGCCTCGTCTTACATCGAGCTGCCAGCAGCGATCAAGAACAGGAAGTCTGTTATTAACCCGCAAAACACCAGCACCCACAAGTGTTTTAAATGTGTAATCTTCGCGTGGTACATTGGAGGTACAGATCCGCAGCATATACACTGCCGGAATGAAGCCCTCAAATTAAAATTTGACTTTTCTGGACTGGAATTCCCGACATATTTGTGACAAATCGAAATTTTTTTATGAGAATAACTATGCTGTTTTGATCAAAGTTTAGTCGCTCTGTGCTGAGAAGAACATTGTGCCTGTAATTGTGGTGGAAGAAGTCCGAACACTTTGACGTGCGCTGACAACTGAAGATAGGAACTCCCACTATTGTAATATTAAGAATTCTGAGCATTTGGCGAAATCGCAGCTGACAGTCCACGGCCACAAAATACATATTTGCAAGAGGTGTTTTACACTTTATCGTGATTTGCCACGAAATTCCGGACTGACAGGGCAGCAGGGCCTAGAAGAACACAAGAAATATTACAAATAAAAACCCCCAGTACGAACCGAGATGCTACAGCCAGGTGAAGATAGTAGGCCACCAGTACTGAAATTCAAAAATTGCCACCATTTGAATAGAATGCTGATCGTCATGTACGCTGACTTCGAGGGCATTCTCAAGCCCATTCAGACCTGTGAACCGAATCCCAATTGCTCGTATACATATACCTACTATGAGCACGAAGCATACAGCTATCGTATATATATATATATATATATATATATATATATATATATATATATATATATATATATATATGAATGTTGGCAGCAATGTCATTCCTGAATCGGTCACCACATCTCCATCAAAAGAACCAGTACTGCATAGAGGGACAGATGTGAAGAAATTCATGGAAGCGATAGTGGATATTGGCAAATGTGGTCAAATATATTTATGCCACTTCATAGACGATTATGTCGCTCATTCCAGTTGAAAAAGGTGTGCCACAAGGGCGACGAGATGCTGCTATTGTGCTGCTCCATTCATGCCCGAAAATTACAAGGTGCATGATCATGACCAATTCACAGGGCGGTGCACCGAGCCTGCTTGTACCAGCTGCAATTTACTGCATCGCCACCCCAAGAAACTTGCAGTGATATTCCTTAACCTGCGCTACGACGAGAATTTCTTTATTAGTCAGCTGCACTATGTACTAAAAATATCTTCATCATTCCACATACAAGCGAGAAAATAGTCACATTTTCGAAGAAGCTGGGCGACCATTTTTCCATCCAGTTCATGGTTATGTTCAGATTTAAGGCTCAAAGGCTGGTATCCTTGGCCGAGTACCTACTTCGAAATAAACTTAACAACACTGCCAAGTGCTTCAGTGCATACCAACTGCCCATTGTCATACATAAGGGCATATTTCCGTATGATTAAATCGATTCATGAGCTAAGTTGAACGATCGGCAACTGCCCCCGAAAGAGGAATTTTGTAGCACCCTGATGGTGATGGACACGGGTATCAACAATGAAGAATACGTCCATTCCCAGACAGTCTTGCAAGAATTTGTCTGCACATCCCTGAGAAAGTATTCCTTCATGTACCTGGAGATGGAAGAGCTGATACTTGCAGATGTTCACGAAAACTTCAAAGACTTGTGTATCTCCATGTACAAGCTCGACTGTACACACTATGTAAATGCAGCAGGATTCGTATTCGATGCCATGTTGCGATTGACTAGAGTCGAGCTGGAGCTTCTCACAGACTATGACATGCACATGTTCAGCGAGGAAAGGATCTGTGGTGGTGTGGCTCAGTGTGTGAAGCGTCATGTGGTGGCGAACCACACCTATGAACCAGAAAAAATGTACGACCCCAGCAAGCCAACGATATGTCTGCAATGCCTGGACACCAATAATCTTTATGGGTTGGCAGTGTTGCTGCCGTTGTCAATACACATCTCCAGGTGGGACGACACCAACAACGATGTCATGTCCATGCTAGATAATGGAGCGACTGGTTACATCTTAGATATGGATGTCGAGTAGCCTGTGACCCTGCTCGAGGAACACCATGATTTGCCATTTCTTCCCATCAACCAGTGTCCTCCAAACTGCCAAAATTGATGACCCTGGAACTCAAGAGCCGCTACATAGTGAACTATCGCAACTTGGAATAGGCCCTGGATCACTGATTGAGACTTGTAAAAATTCACAATGTGCTCCAGTTCGAGCAAAGTCCCTGGCACCTTACATCGAGCTCAACACTGCGAAGCAACAGGTGGGCACCAACGACTTCAAAAAATAATTTTTTTAATTAGCAAATAATGCAACTTTCGGCAAATTCACGGAGAACAAAAGAAAAAACTTAAAAAAATGGAATTGGAATGCAGTGAAAAGCGATTGAAGAGACTCACGGCAAAACTGACATTTCTGGACTGAACAATTCACGATGAATCTCATTCCCTGATTCGACTGCAGCACGAATCAATATTAATCGACAAGTCTATCTATGCAGGGTTCACTGTCCTCGACTTATGCAAAACTCTGATGTATAGATTCCATTACGATGTGTTAAAGGCTCAGTACAGAGAAGACCTCGAGCTCCTGTACATGGATACCGTTCGTACCTGTACCATATTCGAATCCTGGACTTTTACGACGACATGGTCGCAGATGCGGCAATGTTCTTCACCGTATTCGACACCAGCAGCTACCCCACAGTTCACAAGTGCTTCTCATCTGTAAATAAGAAGATGGTGGGCAAGTTTAAGGAATGAGTGCGACGGGAAAGTCACGACTGAATTCGTTGGCCTCAGTGCGAAGATATACTTGTACAAGTATGGCGAGAAGATCACTAAAAAGGCTAAGGGAATTCATAAGCATGTGGCACTAAATGAGATCAAATTTTCCGATTATGTAGCTGCCTCAAACGAGCTGCGAACAATGCATGTGAGCATAAACATAATACGATCACATCAGTATGTACTGTATAAAGAGGCTATACATAAATTAGCCCTCTGTTTGCTCCGATGACAAGTGAATCATATGTAAAGATGGTGACATACGTTTCCCTATGACTTTATAGTATAGTCCAACTTGGCAGTAAATTCCAGCTGGTGCAAGCTAGATCTGATGTACTGCCCCGATAAGTGGCTATGGTCACGAACCTTGTAATCTTTGTGCAGTAATGAAACAGTGCAATAGTCATCTCGTCGCCCTTGTGTGACACAACTTTTCAGCTTGCATGAGCGACATCATCGGCTTTGAAGTGGCATAAATATCTTTGACCTCATTGCTATTATCCACTATCGCTTCCAAGATGTACTTCTCCACATCTAGCCCCTAATACAGTACTGGTTCTTTTGATAGTGATGCGGTGAGTGATTCAGGAATGAAGTTGTTGTGAGCATGTGTATGTATACAATAGTTGTATGTTTCGGGCTTCTGGTAAGCATATGGATACATACGGTTGGTTTTCGGTTCAAAGGTCGGAAATGGCTTGAGAATGGCCTCGAAGTCAGCGTAGACGACGATCGGCATGTTATTCATATGGTAGTGAATGAGTGAAGAGATTTGGGCGGCTCTTAACAGTGAGGTCTTGAGAGCCGAGGAGGGTGATTGAAGTGAATATGGAGCGGCGCCGGAATGAGGGGTGGGGAAACGGGAGATCCCCGAGATAACCCGCCGTTCAATAGCATCGTCTGGCACGATTCTCACTTGTGCTATATGGTGGTATTTCTTGAATTTCAGTACTGGTGGTCTACCATCTTCGCCTGGCTTCAGCATCTTGGCGCATACTGGGGCATTTTCCATGCAGTATTTCTTGTGTTCTTCCAGGAACTGTTGCCCTGTCAGCCCGGGATTTCGTGGCAAATTGTGATAAAATTTAAATGCCTCTTGCAATTATGTTTTTTGTGGACGTGGGTTGTCAGCTGTGAACTTACAAAAAGTTCTAAATATGATAAAAGTGGGTGTTCCGGTCTTCAGTTGTCAGAAGCAGTAGATCAAAGTGTTTGGACTTCTCTTCTTTCATAACAAACATAGGCACAATCTTCTCCTCAGCACTGAGAGAGTAAACATTGACCGAAACAGCAGGGTGTTTCTGAAAAAATTGATTTTCTTGCAGTGAAGTCAGGAATTTCATTCCGGAAAAGCAAATTTTAATTCGAGGGCTTCATACCGCCGGTCTACATGCTGTGGATCTGTACCTCCAACATACCGAGCTAAGCTCGCCCCTTTAAAACACATGTGGTCGCTGGTGTTTTGCAGGTTAATCACAGCCCTCCTGTTCTTGATCTCTGCAGGCAGCTCGATGTAAGATGAGCTGCATAGTGATTCCCGCTTGTTAATTCGGAGCTGCATGTGATTACCTTTAGAAAGTGTCCACCCCAATCCATGGTCTTTGCAAATTTACACTTCTTCGCATATATTTTCTATACACGATTTTACCTATTGGATTTCACGAGTCTGATACACTGGTACATTCGCAGTGTTGTATGCCCTTATGTCTGTACTTTTATCGAAAGTATTTGGTTTCGTACTGTTTCCCTCCATCCAAATGTTGAATTTAATTGGTCCTTGATCTCGTACTTCTTTGATGAGCTGGGAAACGATATTTTCTTTCATGGGAACCAAAAAAATATAAAAATCTTCTGACGAAGCATCCTTGTTTTGAGCAATATATGTCTTGAGATATCGTCGGAAACCTGTTTCAGCCTCCACGAAACCATTACCATTAACATTCCCAGACCCTGCAACGATTTTTATGCATGATGTTCGCTGGCATGATGGTGGCTGATCATCTTGAACCTTTATTTGTGTACGCTCGTACTCTTCGGTGAAGGAGACTGTGCACTGGGAATTTTGGCAGGCGAAGGTCCTATGGTTAACCAGGTTTTCGCATGTCCCTGCAAGCTATCTCTTCCAGCAAATGACTCCACAATCTGTGCACTTGTGTACCACTCGATCTGTATTCTTCGCGTAGCGATGCTTCTAGTGCCTTTGAGCAACATCTTTGAACACTAAGGTTTTATTGCAGAAGTCGCATGGGTAACCATGTAATGATCTAGTAGATCAATGTAATTGAAGATGCCATCGAGGGTACCGCGAAAGGCACCGACAACGTAAGCAGTTCAGCTGGAGCCAGCGATGGTACAGCCGAATATGAAGTTGGGATGCTGGTCGCAGGCACACCATCAAATGCACACTTCATCTTGATCTCTGCAGGACAAGATAAATATATCAGAACTAAGAGTTCTTATAATTTAAAGCCATAAGGGCTCTGCACCATATGTTATGGAATACATGCATAATTACGAGCATGACCGATAATACCCTACAAAATTTGATGGAAGACTCGAACATTAAAAATAATAACTTACTGAACTGCTTACTAAGAAGGTCAGGAGATAGAAGACGGTCTGACACCTGTCGCATCAGACGAAAAATATGAGGCGATGCGTGAATCTTCCAGCCTTATAAACCTGCTCAACCCGATTATCACGTGACCAACAGCCAATCACCTTCTAACAATGTGACATAATCATTAAATATTTACCCCATTAGCACACTCTAGCAGACAATGCTGAAAACACGCGTTACCAGAGCACTCTAGCACGAAATGGCAGAAATTATAGTCTGTGTACCATTAATTGAGGTGTTAAGAAGAATATCTATGATGAATTTAAGTGAGGAATTAATGTAGCTTGTTACTCTGTACCATTTAGTACATGATATTGGTATGAATTTAAAAAAAATTTGACGAAAAAAATTTGTTTCTACCACGGGTGATAAATTATATGTTCTAGCAAAACTGTATCATAAGAAGTATATTATATGGCAAACAGTATACCACACATTACATACTGTTACAGTGCTACAAGAACGCCAGAGGGGCGTGTCCGAGTTTTTGAGGGATAGAGGTCTTTATAAAAATAAAATATCTAAATTTAAGTCATTTAATTTACACTGATTATTTAAACATATTTTTAAATATTATTTACACATATTCAATCTGCTTGTTTCCATCATTCCAATTGTGTGCCACACACATCCAGTTCAATAGTCCAGCCCGCCAGTCTCTCTCTCTCTCTCTCTCTCTCTCTCTCTCTCTCTCTCTCTCTCTCTCTCTCTCTCGCTCTCCACTGTACCGATGCTCCCAGTTCTCTGACTTTACTCTCGCTGGTCAATGTAGCCGCCACTCGACGGTTAGCTGACTCGTCGCTTCGCTGTCTTCCCACACATGACGCTTAAGGTCGCGCAATCCTCCAAATGCTATAACGGTATGCTCGAAGGTCCATCCCGGCTTAAGTAGTCTCGCTGGCCAGATTCAGAGAGTTCCCCGCCCCAAGAGTCTCGCTGAGAGAGGTTAGGGCGATGACCAGAACATTCTTCAAGAGATAACCCCTGAAATTCAATCCGCTGAAGGTCAGTTGCTCACAAGTCCCGTTAGGCTTATTTGGCACACGCGGCGGCTTACCTTTGTAAATCGCCGCGCAATTCTCACGTTACCGCTCTGTCATTGGCACAGTGTTGCGGTAGCTAGAGCAGGGAAGGCGCAAGGGAAGTGATGCGGACCAGCAACATGTTGAAATACTGTATATTTATAAAACATATGACAGACGTAAAATAATGAAATGTGTATTTTCACAGACCTTTGAAACTTCTGTGAGGTCTGCGTTTACCTACAAAACACCTCACCACATTTCCAGGCGTGATACAATAAGAGACAAAGAAACTAAAATTCTGGATGAAACACGTTGCGCGTGACCTCACTTAAATAAGGCTACCGTGCGTGATCGCCACTTCTTTGTGATTTCAGAAAACTGAGACACTTCTGCGAGTCTTGCAGGGGTTATGTCTAGTATGCAATTCACCTTTGAGAAGATACAAGTAATGTGGCACATTTATCGTTGAGCCATCACATAACCAATCTATGACACCTCCGACAGTTTACATTAAAACTTGTCCCGTAGGAGTTAAATAACCTTTCAAAACATAACAGTTGTGTTTATAACCTGCTCACGGTTAACAGGGCACATTTTAAATCAAACGTAGCAGAATGTCATTGCGCTCACCTGCACTCATTTTAACGGGCACACTGAGTGGTATACGACCAGTTATGTTGATAACAATGGAGGGAAAGTTGTTCCGTGTTTTAACGTTGTGTTAAAATGGTTAGGTAAACATTTGCAAATAAATAATAATTTCTTTAGCTTTAAGTTATTACAAAGCAATGAATTGCAGATTTGCCAGATTTGTAAAGTATATATTTACTTTCCTGCTAATTTCACAGTTTCACTTGGCTGCCGCATGAATAAAGCGAACAGGCCCACTGCAATGCCAATTTTTTATATGGCGGAACAACACACAATGCTCGTAACAAATATATCTTAAGGCTCTTAGACAATTGAAAACTTTGATATTGGATTTTACGATTTGACTTTACGTCTGCTTTCAGACACGTTGTTTCTTATGGAGCTTGACACAGTGAAACTGCCAAAGGTAAAGTCAAGCACTCTTAACTTTACGATTTCGAAAAGTTGAAATTAAAAGTCAAAGTCAAGCAGCTATTCAGCCGAGAATCTAACAGAGGTTATGTGGAATGTGTGTTGTTTTATTGTAGGTCGATTTTAATATCGGTGTATTAAACAAAGCTTATCTTAAAGTAAATAAATGGCGAACGAATATAATGTGACGAGGAAATATATGAACTGAAATATTTTAATAAAGTAAACAAAGTTTTTTTGTTTTGAAATAAACTTTTGAAATAAATTTTAAGCCTGTTAAAAAAAAAAAAAGGTACGTAAAATGTGTTCCTGGATAATATGATAATTATTTACACAACAAGATAAACATTTTTACGAAGCTCGTTCAATTGTTGATTTTAAAATTGTATTGCGTATTAGTGGTTTCCTCAAAGGAAATGTAAAATCAAATGTTAAAATGTTCTATTGTGTAAGAAGCTTTAATTTTGCAGGGCTTTCAAGAGTGCTCACTTTACCGTGAAACGCACAAAACATTAATAACAACACGTATAAAATAAATTTGTTCATATATTGGTCTCGTTAGTTAGACTCGAACTGGTTAACAACGCACCTGCCATGCGGACTCTACCCCACGTCTACTTGCACGCCATGGCGTCGAGCACGGCAGCCGGAAATGGCCTGCGCTCCAAGAAAGAAGCTGTGTGGGGCCGCTGGTAATTAGAGCAGATATCTGGGGCGCGAGGTATCCGGCCGGCTTGCCGATTAATCTTCCCCCCCCCCCCCCCAAACATCCCCGACACCTCTGCTAGACAGGCCACTTGATGGATCAAGCAGGCGCGCGATCACCGGCTACAAGGGAAACCGTTTACGAGGATGTCTTGAAGGGGACGTGAGTGAAGGACGAGGCAACCCCCCCCCCCCCCCCCTCACACTCTTCAAGTCCCTTAATACTTCTTTCTTTCTTTCATTTTTTGCAGCTGGGATCTCTGATCACTGGGCTGCGACGGTTGGCGCAGATGAAAGGCGAAGGATTACAAGTTGCACACAATGACTGTAAGTATTAAACACCTCTTAGTTTGAAACAAAGCAGTGAGAATTTGGTGTAGGGACATACATACTGATGAAATGCAAGTTCAGTTTAGACGCAAATATAACAATTTGTTTTAATTATTTATTTTATTAACAGGCTATAAATTAGTGTATCGAAAGGCTACGATAACAAAGAAGCACGTATATTTCTGCTCAAAAAAGTCCCTGGTATTATCTACCTATATCAGGGGAAAAAAAAAAAAAAAAAAAAAAAAAACCATTAATATGTATTTTCCTATATCAAATTCTCACTACTTTCAAATCAGACAACAGCCTTAAGAGAAATTCGCATTTTTTAGAATTTTATCACAATGATAAGGTGGATCGATCTAATTAAAATGTACAATAAAAATTGAACACTATTCTGTACAGTTTTGTTTTATAATTGTATCAAACATGTTAAATATAATTTATTTTAGTATGCTATTAGATATATTTCTCTTGCTGTTATAGGGATATCATAAACAGATCTCTTTAAAAATGGGGCTCTTTGCTGAAATATCTTTTCGGTTCTGACTTCTGGCAATTTCTAATTTGAGATGCAATTCAGACATTTAATACTTTAAAGAACAAACTGTGATTCTTGGAACTGATTTTGATATATATCAAATTATAAGTTTATAGCATCACTGCTTTATTGTAGACTAATCTTTTCTTTACGAATTTACATAATTGTGTTTTTGAATACATTAAAACTAGAACCAAGATTTTAGCACTTATGATTCTTTATATCATGTTTTCTTTCAAAAGAGAAACTTCATCATCTTGTCTACGTGTATATGTATTTTCGTGTTTATTTGTATTTGTGCATCCCTAAGAACTAGACTCGAGCCTTTTAATTTACATTCCATGTTCAGAATTCTAACAGTATGCTCTTCAATTGGATTGTGAATTACGTGCTTTGTTGTAACAGAGGGATGATAAATCAAAGCATAACAGTTTATTGTAAAAATAATTTCATATTTATCTTATATTTTTGTATTACACCATATACGTAAAGTAATTATGCTGAAGATTGTCATTTGATTACTTTGATTTAATCGCTTTGAATGCAATAGGATATTTTGTGTTAGAATATATATTAAATACACACGCACACTAGGATAAAATTATTTGAGTCACGTATGCTGCCCACCGGAAAATAAAAACCAACATTTCATAATAATTTGGAAAATGTATAATTGTTCATGAATAAATGTCATATAATAATGTACCATTTCGATATTATAATTAAATTTATTTATGTCAGTGTCAGCCAGAAATGTTTGTGATAAATAGACACACATAAAATTATTTATAAAAATTATTTCCTACATTATTATTATTTTCTTCCACACAATCACAGTAAACATTATGACGATATCCCATGACGACGATTTTTTTTGCAAATTCTGCTTTCTGAAGCGTCCAGAATGGAAATGCGCGTAAATTTGGTTAAAAATACAGACTGTCTTAATCGATTATTTTTTTACATATAAAAAATATTTTAGTAAAATATTTTAGCACGTTGCAAAATATAAACATTCTTCTTTCATATACAGCATAAATCGCACATTCCTGACAATTTGTGTGGGGACTGCGCTACTTTCTAACGAGTTCTTCACATTGTATTGCTGGGTGCAGTGCTCCATAGGCAGTTGCTTTACTTCAACCTCAAGGGTTCCGCTTGCCTGCAAAACTAGAGTGTTTGAAATATTGTTTTTTTTTAAATTTTTTTTTACGAAACAATTTAACATGCCCCCAGTATGTTTACTTATGAAAAGACATCATGCCCCAGACGAGGACATAATGGTACTCTAAAGTTACCACGCATGCTGTAAATATTATTTTGAAGCCCTCCAATACAGAAAAAAATAAAAATAAAAAAAAGGCTTTTTCAGACTGCCGTATATTAAAACATACTAGCTGGACATGAGCCAAACCACAATAGGAGCATGTATTGAACATTTCTACAGACTTTTCATTAATAAAATGACACAGTCACCGCTTGAAATCACATAGTACACGCAGCACTACGAGAAAACACTGCGCGCCAATTCAAAGCCCTGCGCGTAGCTGTGATGACGCCCTTGTAGTGCGTGTCATTGTGACCCTTATAGCTCACATGTTTCTCGGTTGAAAAAGGAGAAAATCGATAGAGGCAGACGGGTCCCTTAAGGTAGTCAGCCTACTTCATACTCCCCTCTACCACACTCTTGTGCACCTATCTTCCGTTTCAACCGCAGACGACTATTCAACTCGGGAGACTTGCACGCTGACCTCTTCGATAACGCTTTTTTTTTTATTTCCCCCTTTTTACCAATGGGGGTAGCAAACAATATTTCCTCCAGGACTCTTGTGTGCTATGAGAGGATGGTGAGGGGCGGGGGAGTCAGTGACGTACTCCTTGTTGCGTCAAAGAATCTTCCAGGAAATCGAATGCTCCCGCTCACGTATAACTCCCCCCACCCCCTGACAACATCGCTCCCTTCCTCACCCATTCACTACCAACCCCCTGTCCCATCTCAACCCCCGCTCGTCTCCACTGATCGATCACAGGAGGGAGGCACAGCAGCGTCGTCCAGCGAACAGCGCGAGTTGCCGTCAGAACCAGCCGACCATGAGAACTCCCCCAGTCCTAATTAGTCCTGCGTTCCGCCTTCAAAGAGATCTCCCCCAGCCCCAAAAAACTCTTCTGCTACCCTGCATCCCCTTCTCATTTATCGGGGCTCCCTCAATTATCTGTTATTCCCTCCCTGCTTCTTTTCTTTCGCAGTTGACATGGAGAAGTCCGCGGCATATACGTGGCATTATCTTCCCTCCTGTTAGATTTTTTTTTTTTTACCTCCTTGACTTTGAAGGCGCGGATGGTGTATTGTTACTCATATACAGGTGAGTCCTTTAAAAGATGCCCCGTGGGACATGTGTGTAATGGAGTGAGGGAATGAGGAAATACAGTCCAGTGTGACAACAACATACCTAGAGTAGGTGCTGGAAGTGGCCGACATTGACCTCGAGGCAGGTGTGCAGACTTTGTATGTTGTTGTCACACTGGTCTGTAGTTCCTCATTCCCTCGCTCCGTTACATACATGTCCCACGGGGCATCTTTTAAAGGACTCACCCTGTACAGTCAGTTCACACGAAAGAACGTATAAGTGTAGTTTTTTTTCCGTACTTTAACGACACGTTAATTTCACGTCTCGCAAACCGACCGATCCAACGACCACCGGAAGTTCTGTTAACAACCGTTGTAATTTTCTGTGCATAATGATTGGGACATCCACCGTGTTGGTACAGCACGGATTATCTTATGTCCAGTGGGATGTCTTCCAACAATTGCGGCGGCACTTCTGTTAGTAACTATAAATACTTGATTAGTGTCCCGTCAATAAAATAGGGACCAATTAGGCCATTATGTACAACACCGCATGTGGCGCAGTTTGCTTCGTAATTGACCTTCAGCGATCTTGAATTACCGCAAATGTCATGTTAATTATGTATTCATACGCACTGTCGAGGGGTGTTAATAAAAATTATCACTCCATTTAAGTTAACGAATTTGACCTTTGTATCTTCTTTAACCTTTCCACGTTCGGGGAAGTTATCACTATCGAGTTATTAGCGCCTTGGACACAAGCAACATTTGCCTGAAACATTTTCTTCTACCACTGAAATTGGCGGTGTTATCAAGGTGGCCTGACTTAGGTGACCCATGTCCCTGTTAGTGTCTAGGAACGCCAAAACAAAAATAAACACACAAAAAAAAAACTAAATTCATTAATATGTATTTCCCTATATCAAATTATCACTACTTTCAAACTAGACAACAGCCTTAAGAGAAATTTGTATATATTTTTTATTTTATTATTATGATAAGGTGGATTGATCTCATTAAAATGTACTATAAAATTGAGCAGTATTCTGTAGAGTTTTGTTTTAAAATTGAAAAAAATCTGTTAAATATTATTTATTTAAGTATATTATTATATTTCTCTTGCTATTATAGGAATATCATAAACAGATATCCTTAAAATGAGACTCTTTGCTGAAATATTTTTTCTGTTCTGACTTCTGGGTATTTATAATTTGAAATGTAATTCAGACACTTAATATTTTAAAGAACAAATTAAGATCCTTGGAACTAATTTTTATTTACATTAAAATATACGTTTATAGCATCACTGCTTTATTGTAGACTATTTGATACATTAAAAATGAAAATTATTGTATAAATAATTTTTTTTAATGAATATACTATTATGTTTTACAATACATTAAAACAAGAACCAAGATTTCAGCACTTATGATTCGTTATATCGTGTTTTATTTCAAAAGAGAAACTTACGATTTCATCATCTTGGCTACGTGTATGTCTTGTGTGAATGTGTGTGTGTGTGTGTGGCAGGAAGACTTTATTAATTTAATCATTTATTTGAAAACTATTCTCAGGAAACATCGTCTGCAGAAAAAAAGCTTGATCTGAAGCTTTTGTTGGAGGCCATGGTAGTGTGGTTCATCGTGCGTAGGAAATGCGGCGGATAGTACCGTTCGGTTTTCTCGGAGCACTTCAGTTTCCTCTACCATTGCATTCTATCGCTTCCTTGTCTTCAACATCCTGTAGTCCAATCGTCACTAAAGGACTCGGTTGCTAAGCCCCGCCCAGATTTTTCACTCCCTCTCCGAGTTTTACATATTGAGTTATCTGACGTTTTTAACTAGTTAGTGTTGAGGAAAGGAACGTGAAGGGAATATGAACGACTGAAACCTTTAATAACCAAGAAACATGTAACGCAATGAATAAAAAAAAATTACGGGTATATTTGAGAAAATCCTGAATGTGCTTCTTTATCGGTGCTAGTTATTTTGGGTTGCCACTTGAAGACGACTCGAAGACAATAATCGGATACGCACACTCGTACGTTAAATGTTTGGTCGCGAAAAATGGTCCAGATGTGGAGGAAGTTTGGCAGAAAAGTGAGGGGTTAATTACTTCCTCGGGAAACAGACAGAATGGCGGGCGCTCGTCAGGAGACGGGAAGAAGGAAATGACTTGGCACGGAAACAAGTAAAAAAAAGACATGTCGAAATAAAGATGAGGGTTATAGAGCTGTCGATAACAGCTTCCTGGGGTAACGCAACGGTTGGATACAGACTTGAAATCTCGTGGGTCGTGGAGAGGGGTGTAAGAAGAGTTGGGTGTTGGTAAGGGGGGGGGGGGGGGAGGGAGCAGTCCACCAACATTACTTCGCGGTTCCGGCACTAACTCCAGGCAACCGGAATGCCATTAAAACTCCACTACATGTTTCTTTTCTTTTACTTTTCTTGCCATTTCCCCTCCGCGTTCTCCCTCTGTCATCATCGAAAGGACAAAATCAAATTTTAGTTCCCCGCAAGGAGAAAGAAATAAAAAAAAAAATTACTATCGAAACTTTGTTCTCGAACTTCTTCTCTCCTTAGTCGTACTTGGTCAAGTCCTCTCATCGTTCTTCGTGGACCACCTTCGTTCCCTTTCTTCGCTAAACGAAGTGTTACGAGTTGAGAAACTTGTGCTTCTTCGAGAGTATACAAAGAACCTCTTTTACTTCTCTGCCTACCCTTATATACCTCGGATTTCGCTCTTACCCTCCAGCAGTTGATTAATAAGTTCTAAGTGTTTATGGGAGTGATTTCACTTGTATATGAAAACTCCGGAAAACGCAAAACGAAGTAGGGGCCACCCGATGAAAATATGAACCCGGGCGAGATTCAAGATCTTCACTTTTCGATACAGTTATTCTTCAGTTCAAAAATTGGACCAAATTCTCTCCTTTGTAATAGACACGCGTGTATTACTACACAAATTATGTGAAGATAATATTTGAGACTTCTTGTTAACCAACTGTGGCAATGCAAGCGTTGGTATAGTCATTTTATTATAAAGACGAGGTTTGTACTTTACTATAATTTTTGTTTGATTACGTACGAAGACTGTGATGGTGAAGGTATGGTTTACGCGTCTTACGAATTCACACTGAAGTTCACTATTATAAACTTTTAGCTAAATAAAGGAATGTAAAGACTGGGTGTCAATATTTTGTTTCAAGAGAGGATGAGTCCAAAGATTATCCCAGAGTTTCTGGTAGACTGCACAACCATATGATCTTTGTGAAAGAACTGGTAGCATTTAACCATATCATTTTGACATAAACACTGACCTCAGAAAATAAAAGCACTATCACACCGAAGGAAAGATACACTCTAAGTTCAAGTCAGTGATATCAATCAGTGAAATAATGTTCACCGAAAGTCAGTCGATAAGCTACTGCTGACCGACGAATCAAGCAAATTAACTGGGAACAAGTGATTTATAGCAGTGACATTCTTGACATTTAGTGGGGAATCACAAATAAATAAGTGTAACTAAACCACTATATTAATTAGTTATCTGGCACTGATTATCAGTTGCTCAGTTCTCACTGTTTTCACATAGCTATTTGGCTCAATTCTCACTGTTTCATTTTTTTAGAGTGTACATTATGACATTAATAAGAAGAAAACTTGTCTCTACTTGTTATGATATATACCTCCTTTTAATCTTTTGTAACGTTGTTAAATCAGCTCCCACATATGTTCGTTAAACATAACTAACACATTTTCTTTAGCTTTAATTGTTTAATTATTACAAAAACGTAGTAATTAACACAGCTTCTCAAAATTTAGCAACTGAATTGAAATTTACGTTGCATTTATATTACGATGTTTTGCTATTATTTATGTTTAATTTTTTGTTTTATTTCCTCGAAAACATATTTCATAATATGCGCAAGTAAGATAAAAGCATTTTTTTTACACAATTGTACTAGTTTCTACACTTTCACACTACTTTAAATTCTTCCAAAAGTCTTTTTACTGAAGAATAGTTATCCTCTTATTTACGAAGAACCAAAATAAATACTTGTTTACCAATCTTAAGTCATAAATTAAATATTATAATTGTCATGCAAATTTAAGGAGAAAAAACATAGTTCTACATGTTATTTTCTACTTTTAACTATACGTCTTTCTGTAGTTCTGTGTTCCCAAGAAAATACATTTTTTAAATTAATATTTCTTAATTAATCTTATTTCGGAAAAAAAAAAGCTTACATACACTAAATATAACTGATTTCAGTTGTCTCTTGTGAACATTTTAATACTGTCAAAATAATTCGTTCCTCTGCGTTTTATACTTAGGACTGTTTATTTTGAAATAGGAAAATTAAATTTCGTATTATATTTTTTCTAGTATTTAGCGAAAGGTAGCACTGTGTTTGCTCTACTAATGTTATGGATTGACAGTGATCAGGAGAGGAAATACACATCATACTTTAGCATATTAATTGGAAACTATCCAGATGGAAGTAATGTAATGAAAAACGGCAAAAAAAAAAAAAACACACATTCTGAAAAGTAGATAAAAACTCAGCACAAACATGCGCCGCGAAACACCGTAATTAATATTGGAATGAGACATTGTATTTCGAAGTAGTGCCAGTTTAACAGGTGGAAAAAAAAATGCAATCAATAAAAACGCCTGGTAACACCCAACGATTAAATATGAAGTTTTTTTGTTTTGTTTTTACTCTGCCACGTCCAATAATTTTACAATTCTTGTTTTATACAGTGGCTTTCTGCAGTTTTGAGTGATACCCCACCGGCGAAATGTTATTTGCGACTGCATCATTAAAGTCAGCTCAGCTTAGTGCGCAATTACTTGAAAACGTTCGTACTCATTCGTTACTATGCTTTTGTTTCCATATAGGAAAATGTAATGTCGGCCCATCTCCAACTAACTTCCCTATGTGTATACATCTGTGTGTGGTATTTTTCGTTTCAATAATGATGACTGGAAGCGTCAAACAACGTGTTCTATTTTATTTCTACCTCCGACAGCTTAACGTTCAAGAAAGCGGAAACACGAGTAGATGTCTCACGTCGTATACGACGTTTCTATGTGAATATTAGGGAATGCTGTAAAACGTATTTGCATTTCCATTCGAATTTGATAGTACTTTTACCACCCTGAATCACACGGAGAATTTTAAATTATAAAATAAAATTGTGGAAATACTATCATTTTAGAAAAGGCGACACTGATAATTCTGGTACAGTTCTATTTTCCTAAGTGCACGTAATTTGGTTCTGTATATCGAAACGCGACATAAGCCACGGTAATTTTGCCTTGGGACACAAATTGTTATAGGTTAGCATGTATTTCCACACTTAAGTAATAATGAATAATTTATATTACACTTTGGGTCAAATTTGCTTATTCAGATACTCGTTTCTCTAAAAGCAAGAATGTTTTTGAGATGTGGTGGCAATGGCGTAAATGAATTAAATTCAGACTTTTTCCTAGGTTTTTCCCGATTGCCGAAGCTGGTTACGGGAAAACAAACAAAGGAAAAGAAATTTCCAAATGAATATGTTCAGCTGAATAAATTAAAAAGAAATAATTAACATGCAATAATTAAAATGCAAAATTTATACAGAAACTTTAAAAAAGGAAGTTAATAGCGAATTTCAACTAAAAAATAACTGTACAAGCAAGGAAAAAATAAAAAAATAATATTTGCACCAAAATGGAGACAAACGTTTTCCACCAAAAATAATTTTGTAAGTAGACAACACAAAAAAGACGACAAAAATTGTCAACGACTGAAATAAAACATGACTTTTACATGGATTACACTATACGAATTGTAAATTTATCAACTAAAATACACAAGAACGGAAAGAATTATAAAAACTTTGATGATCAAGAAAAATGACCGAGTATTAAAAACGGGGAAAAAACAAATAAGACACGAAAGCACAACGCAGATTTGAATCGGAACAAGAAAAAAACAATTCGCTAGCGGTGAAAAATAAAATGTCGAGGAAATTATGATGTATGATACAAAAACCGAGTAAGTGAAAAGATTATAACGTGAACATGTTTAAAATATGAAAGTGGGCTGATCGTGAAATAAGACAGTACAAAACAAGATACACGTAGCTCGGAGAACCAGAAGTTTCTTCTATTCAGTAGAATTTATTACACAGGAAGGTTTAAAAGAACCACGAGAAAGTCTTAGTTTCAAGTTTTGATGTGTAAAAATTATTTGCGAATATAGATATTGCGATGGGGAAAATGCTGACTTCTAAATTCAGCACACACTGACGGGATGGGAAATATAAGTTTAATCAAATATCATTTGAGTAGCTGTGATAACGAGTATTTTCTATTCTGACGTGTTCTTGGTATCGTCAGCATGAATACCTTAATACATGAAATTAGAAGAACTAGCAACGTGTGGAAAATTGTGTTGCATATATACTAACTAACCTAAAGTGCATATTGCTGAAAAGACTGCTACAATAATTTTCTTAATCACTTACAAAAATTACTGCTAGTACAGCGTAAATAATTACAGAACCGAAACTACGTTGTAACGTTAATGTTGACTGGTGTATTCTTACAGAAATTTTTAGATTGTGTTATGCGAATTGATTACAAGTCTTAATCACGTATAGAACATAATTTTCTTCCTGTCATGTTAAGAATCGGTACACTTGCAAACAATTTATTTTTCTGACAGTTTGACGTGCTCAAGTTAGGTCGACATGTCTTGGGGACAGCTGTTTTAATTTCGCGTAAACAAAACTAATGGAAAAAATTTACGACTCCCTGCATAAAGGAGGTTACGTAACAAGCCAGCAACATCCAAATAACGTACAAGGCAAGTTAAATCGCTTAGTTCGTTATCTGAAGAAGACACCGAAACGGCTTTTACTTTTACTTTCTAAGTGTGCTTGCGTATCTGCAACGACCACATTAGGAAACTGGCGGAATGCCGTATATTATTGTAACAAGAATATTGCATTTACGTTGCAGCGTTTAAATAATTGTGCAGCTGACAGAATACGTATTACTGCTTACGAGTGACTGGCAACTTCCGCCCACGCTCCTCCTAGCAGGTCACGTGATACAATGCTGAAAGTAAGCTGAGCTCCCGATTGGCCAGACCAAGCGTCGCGCAAAGCCTACGGGCACTAACGAGTGGCTGTTGAATGTTAAGCTTTGAAATTAAAACCGAGACAGATATTGTGTGTGCAGCGCTCAATATTAACGCCTTATTTTGCACCAACTACAGTAATCTGCAAATAAAGCAGCTATTGGAGCTGATGTCTAAAAATAAAATAAAATATACCATTATTGACAGACAAGCATTGTAATGTTGACATGGTAATTACCACAACATTTGTTACTTCTTGCTTCTTTGCCGAGTAAGTGAGGGCTATTCACGGTAAAGTGAGCCCTATTGAAAGCCCCCTGAATTTGAATAGTAGTCAGTAAATATATTTTATTATAGCCTTAGAAGTTAACTTCCGAGCGCAGTGGAATCTGCACAGTGTGTTTATTTATTACATGACAATATTAATTTTAACATGTGGTTATGGGATAAAGAATGGCTGGAAGGGAAACGTAACTAGTGCCTCAAAAGTGCTGACTTTACCGTGAGCGACCTATACTGAAAAAGACAGGTGATTCAGACGCAAATGTTTAATTTCGTATGAGGTAGAAAAAGTACATAATACTAGGAAAGTAGATTACCAGCAGATCTTTCAAAAGATTAAGTTGAGAGTTTTAGGCGGCTCTTAACAACGAGGTCTTGAGAGCCGATGAGTGCGAAACAGGAGCAGCGGCGGAATGCAAGGGCGGGGGAAACGGGGGATCCCCGAGAAAACCCGCCAACCAGCGACATTGTCCTTCAGTATTCCCACTTGCGAAAATCTGGAGTGACCCGGCGAGGGCTTCAAAAGGTACTGAATAAGTCACAAACCCGCTTGAACTGTTAGAAATACGCCACATACTGTTAGAGCGTTTTATTCAAGGCGTAGCAAGTCGTCCTGCAGAACAATTTTAATATACCAGTCCCCTCTCATTCGTAACAAGTTTTTTTATATCATGAAATTGCGCCTCGGATTACGCAGTTTTACACTATGTCGGTGCTAACCCCACATTTCATCTGCCAGCATGTTATCTTACAGAAAACGCACAGTAATTTAGTGGCAATATCTATACATAGTAATAAACTAAGTCACTCGGCCGCGTGTGTCTGTATTCGGATAAGGCTTCTAAACTACTTGATGGATTTCGATGCGGTTTTCACCATCATTTAGAGAATTTTTTGGGGAAGGTTTATGCATATAGTACATTAATATTTGCTGTAAGGATAGTAGGGAAATGTCGACGTTTTCTAATCAAGTCGGAAAAAGCCACTTTTCGTGCGCTTATATGGCTTACGCTGATTAAACCACAAGAGATACACGAAATTAATGTGCTACAGAATTGTAGATCTCAAAAAGATAAACATATGCTGTCACGGACTTCTTTGTATATCTTCTGAGGATAACCCACAGAAATCATTAATGCTTTAAAAAAGTTGATTAAAAATATAACGTTTTGAACAACACAGTATTAATCCTTATCAAATTTAATATGTTAGTTACACCATGTCATTTTAGGAGTTAGCACAGATTTATTAATTACGCGCAACAAAATAATTACAGCAGCCGAGCGAGCTGAAGAGGAGATAGCTATGACGTCACATTGCTCACCGCGGCCGGCTATGTATGTATATATATATATATAATGTATGTATGTATTTGTGTGTGTGTGTGTGTGTGTGTGTAAATCGCACCCGAGTGATGCCGGGGCAGGACGCTAGTTGTATATAAATCGGTTTATAAATGCGCATTTATTGGTCACGCAAAAATTATTTTGAATAAACGTATATACTGTGTTTAATGTTTTGCTGTTAAAAGTTGTAAACAGCGTTGATATCAACGTGTCAATGAACCCATCGTTAGCGGTTTAAAGGTAACAAACGTAGACCAATTACATCAGTGTGGGCACTTTACGCATAAGAGGATTGGCAACGACCTCGCTCATTAAGCGGCCGAAAAAACTTAAGACTTGGTCTCACATGCCATACTGAATTACTGGTATCTAGATTTTCTCGGTTCTCCAGGGGGGCTTCTTTCTGTCAACGTACATTACGCTGTACATAAGCCTGTTCACGATACAGTGAGCACTTTTGAAATGAACTTTAGAAACAGTCACTGGCCCTGCATGCATATGTTTTAACGGGCGCACTGAGTGACATGCGCCCAGTAAAGTTGTAACTAAGAATGAAAAGTAGTTCCATATCTTAACGTCGAATAAAAAGTGTTGCGTAACCATTTGTGATAACTTAAGTTATTTCTTTCCTTTTCAGCTTTTCTAATGCAATAAAGAGTAAAATTACCAGATTTTTTAAATATTTATTTTTTCCAATAATTTTACATTTTCACTTGATCGACGCATAAATGAAGTTCTGAGACCCGTGACAATGTTAATTTTACATAAGGCGGAAGAAGACACAACGTCCATTCAAGTAGATCTTAAGCAGGACTTTCAAAAGTGCTCATTTTCCGTGAACAGCCTTTAACAAACATCAAAGCTGAATTTTTTTCAAGTTATATTAGCGTAATCATATTGCAGAATCATTTTAAAATTACTAGTAGACACTTGCCGCTTCACAATTACCAGTTACCGCGTGGATAATATATGCCGACTATACACCAGAAGCATTTGTGAAATGTAAACGGGCTGTAATTAGAAAACGTTTACTTTTTTCATTGAAAAAAAAAAATGGCACGTAAATGGAAAATTCAGCATTGCGGATGAGATGGAGCTATGCGAGTTGTTAAAGGCTCCCGCCTATCTACACTCTAATAAATTACTTTTGCGTACAGTGACAAAACGCCAATGGTAAAATATTTTCCATTACATGCATGGTGACGTACATACAGTTGCTCAGGAAAGAGTCAAATGCATAGGGAAGATCCCAACTTTGTACAGTACACTGAGAGAAAATCGAACATAATGTTACGTGCTGCAGGTGGCGCAGACTCAGCTGCCCCGAGCCGTGGTCGGAGACCCACCTCGTCCTCCCCTCTTCCTGGAACGATGCGCTCGCGGTCTCCTGACGCCCCTTTCTGGGAAACCCGTGAATAAAGGACAGCGGCCCGCCGGGCTGTCGCGCTGCTCGGCGCCTTGCTTGCGTCACGGCCCCTCTCCCCTGCTAGAGGTTTCGACGAGTTTGGCGACGACGCAAGAATGTTCTGGTGAGACTGACTGGCACCTCGGCCCTCCGCGACGCATCGCTTGAATTGGGGAAGATTCTAGGTGGCGGCCTAAGACACTATATACACTGCCGCAACCCAGCGGCCGGCAGTCTTTGACGGAGGTCACCTGTCCGAGTGCGCACGAGCGAAGAGCAGTGTGAACGATGACTGGAGATTGCGGGACGACGGCGGGCGAGGTGTTCGTGGCGTGAATGTACGAGAGGATGTGAAACCGACCAGTGAGGCCTACTGTGCGCGAGGGCGCTTGGACTGGTGAGGTATGGACTAAACAGAGGTGGGAGTGAATGGAAGTGTAATACTGATTTTATTGTAAATATTTGAACTGTCAGTTTGGACACATATTTTACGGAATATCTGAATAGATTGATACACTGTCTATTGGGACTGATATTTAATTATTAAATTTAATTGATTTATTTGTGGTAATTATAAATTTTATTAATTTGTGTCAATTGTGAACAGTTAGTAATATCCATTTATTGTGAAATTTTGAGTTCAGAGAATTTGGCTGTAGTTATTGTAAATAAAATAAGAAAATTATTATTAATTATTTTATTTGATTTACACATCCACCTGTTAACGAACTTGGTATAGCCCACTTAATTTATAGAGAGAGAAATTGTAATAAAAATATTTGTTTGTATAGGGCCAAATACACATTTAATTGCCCTAATAAAATACATTGTTGAGCAAACAAAATTTGAAAAGCAACAAAATCACTTTTGTTCGCCTAGCAAAATATATGTTTGAATAATCAAAATATCTGTGTTTGCCAAAAAAAAAATTAGACTGTCAACTAAATATTTTTGTTGAATCTACTGTATATATTTGTTTGGCCACTCATTTGACTGCTTTCGTTCTAAAATACAGCTCGAGAGTTTGTTTGTATTTTTTGTGACAATTAGGATAGTAACCGTGTGTGTTACTGCACCTATTGATACTTAACAATCGTATAAACACATTAATAAAATAATGCAACAAGAAACTGACAAGTAAAGTTGTAAAACTTGAAATATTTGTTTGCACACTTTGCCCAATATTTGTAGTATAACTGTCCAAAAAACTTTCCGGCGTCATCCGTTGTCACATTAGCTGAGATTATTAAGGCGTAGCGCGCGTACGTAGGTGATCGAGGTTTCTGAACTCGGCCAAACTTGTATAATTTTTTATATCAGCCCAAACTTTTTAATGTACGTGTAGCCAAACAAATCTTTAGTTGAACCAACCAAATATTACAGTTTGGGGCAACCAAATGACAACAACAAAATAATTTGGTTTCAGCAACAAAATTTTTCACTGCCCCCATACAAACAAATAATTTGGTTGCACCAAGCAAGTCTTGTTTGAATCAACAAAACCTTTTTCTCAGTGTGGCGATGATAAACATTCCCATATTTTCAGCGTGACACGTAGTGATATTTCTATACACTGTGTATATTAAAAACATGCATTACAGTTAAGGAAGTTTACCAGAAATGTTTCTACAGCGTTTGAGGCCGAGAAGCGCGGAAGCGATAAGGGCGACACTGTCACGTGCATCAAGTGCGCCATCGCCGCTAAGCGCTAGTCTCTGAACTGACGCGCAGTGTTCTCGCCGCACTGCGTGTACTTATTGGGACTTCCAGCGGTGTCCCGATTATTTTATTGGTATAGGCTGTTCACGATAAAGTGGGCACTTTTTAAGGCACTCCAATAGGCATTAACGACTAATAAATATATCTTATTGCAGGCTCAGGCATTACATTTTGAGGGTGATAAATGTACACACTGTGTTTATTGGTCACATTGCAATGTTTATATTAAAAGGCAGCAAGTAGATGTAAATTATATGAAAGGAAAAATCTAGAAGGGTCTTAAAAAGTGCTCACTTTACCGTGAATAGTCTATAGAAAGTTTGTAGGAAGGTTGAGTGCAGGACCCTTGTAGTAGCTTTGTGCGTTTCTTAAGCGTATATTTTGAGATACATAGGAAAATTACTTCAAACAACTTCAAATATGTCCGTAAAATTACGGAAAATAATAGTTACAAACTGTCCAGACGTCTGCGTTAAATAACGGTCTCTTCGTTTTTCTTTTCAATAACGTTCTCTCTGTAAATTTCACATGAATCTCCGCGAATCCACGGAACATGCCCACAAACTTGCATGTTTATTTTTACTTCTACTCTTTCGTAAAACGTAGAAAGAAAAAATCGTTTTACTTTCGTTATGTGGGTGAACCAGAACGTGTAAAAATGACTAGGAAAATAAGAAATTTTGTCCGGTGGCGGGATTTGAATTCGGGGGGGGGGGGGAGGAGAGGGGGGAAAGTAACAGTTAAACACCTTATCCAACCACCTGCAACTCGTCTATACGTGGTAATGTTGTATGCATGGTCTCTAGTGAAGTTGGAGAGTATGCGCGAATATGTTTTCTTTTATTTCAGTTTTGCTGACAGGGGTCAGAAAAAGAGTTTTATTTTCGTAATGTATTTCTCTGTGTATAGCAGAGAAATAAAAAAAAAATAAAAAAAAGTCTGAATATTTTGTCCTGTAGTGAAATTTGAACACGAACCGAAAAAAATAACAATCAGTAACTCGAACCATTCACCTACAACACCTTCACTCGAAAGTTTTTCGTAAAAATTGAATTTTAGATGAAAGTGACGAATTCTTAGTTTCAAGTCGTGTTAGAGTATTTGCTATATTTGCGGTTTATAAAACGAAGTTACGAAAAAAAAAAATTGTTTTATTTTCGTTATGTGCGTGTTTCACTGCGTATACATACGGTTTTCCCCTGTAACAGAATTTGAACAAGAATCAATGATCTGGCACTCGATGAGTGGTTCCCCACTCTCCTAAATACTAATATTTTACACGAAGTAGTATTGGGATGATGAGATTTTATACGCTTCATTGTTCGTGTCTCAGAATCGAAGCCATAAGAATACGAAGAGCTTCCGTATTTTATATCTACGGAGCTCATTTCCGTTATTCGTCTTTAAGGAGTGCATTTCCGTAAATTTACTATACAGGTCCGTTTCCTTCTCTCATCGACGGTCTTCTGATCCATCTACCTACCAAAATCATGCTTGTCCACACTTGAACTCATGTGCGACGTGCGGGAAAAAGAAAGAACGACAGTGACAATAAAATATCTGAACCACGCCAAGTATCTGCAACTCACAATCGAAACTACCACTGCCAAAAAATTAACGAGCCGAAACTCGTCCTTCCACGACCGGTTTGCAGGGGGAAAAAAAATTACTGACATCGGACAGGGGGTTCTGCTATGTTATTTTTTTTTCACGAGGGCTCTGCAAGGAGAAGGTTGGCTGGAGGAGGGTGGGCGATATTGCGAGGGTGGCATGGCTGCACCATGGGGACAAAAGAGACGCACAATTTAATCTGACAGGATTCGCACGTCATAGCTGGGCCGGATAACGTCCATAAAAATTCTCCCTTTGATAGTTCCCGATCGGTAGATTTTTATTTTTGCTATTTTTTTTTTTTTTTTTTTTTCTATTTTAAAATTCTTTTCCGTACTCCCATTCTCTCACCCACCCCATTCCCAACGGCAAATGCGAACATGTATGTATTTAACGTTCTGTCGTAAATCAAAATCCATACATGCGGAACACATAACAGAATGCCATGAGTAAAAAAGTCAGTATGTGGAAAAGAATTAAAAAAAAAAAAAAATCATACGTATTAAAATTAATTGCGCTAAGAACATAACGTAGTTTAGTGTCAACTGAAGCATTTACTACTGTATAACTATTAAATCATTTCAAATATGACTTATCAAAATATTACATTAACACGTAGAGTATTTACAAACTACTGTATTAAGCGAGTAAACTGAATCGGGATTTTCCTTTACTGAGATGAAATCTTAAGCGTTTGTTGAAAGCAACAGTACCATTGTAAATATATGCATGTGGCATAAATGAGGATTAACCGCATAGATTGACATCCGAAGGTAAATTGGACCTTCACAATTTAGATAGGGAATGTCCATATGTAGAAAAGAATTGCTTCATATTACGCAGAAGTATACAATTTAGACGTTGAATATGAAATGTGTTCAAGTAAAAGTTCGATGACGAAGTAGTCTAATTGTCATTTCTTCAAATATGGGAAGTGAGCGAGCGGTATATGACACATTTGGTGTCATTCATGTCACACGAGTTTTTCACGTGCTTACAAAACGGAATTAACCGGGAGTCTAATCTCTTACCAGAAGTACCACATTTTAGAAAATATGTAATAACTAGAGATCTTCAAATTCGCGTTATTATTTATTAAGATGCTAAACTTAAATGTTGTATACATACGTAAGAGCAATTCATGATGTCACTGGCTACTGACAACTATACGGCGTCATCTACCTGTGTGATCGCTTCGCTTACGATTGGATGCTCAATCGTTTAGCCTTCACTATAAGCTGAAAGCGTTATTAGGACCTTCCACACACGTTGTCGACGAATGGCAGAATTCAAACGAGCATACATAATATTGGAGTTTAGTCTGCAGTCACAAAATAACGCGAAATTGCCAGGTTCCTAGTAATAACTTATGGGTTCCACATGCTACAGAAACTGAGAAAAAAAAAAAAAAAATCCACAGTATGATGGAATGAAATTCCGTCTTGACTATTTACGTACAGAGTTTCCCTTGGGATATTTGTTACCGAAATACTAGAGTAAGAATCAATTATGACTGCATTATATTGAATCAAAAAGAAGAACATTGTATGCTGTGATAAGACACACTTCTTGCAAACACTGTCCTTATTCGCTCCATAAGTTTAAAATTTCATTCGGCCTTGTGCAATGGGTAATTTTCATTCCTTATTGTCTCTTCAGCGTGCTCTTCTTAAACCTCTTGCTTTCATTGTCCTTTGTATTACACTTTCCTAATTTTCTTTCTGTCTTGCGATATTATTGCTTTCGTTGGTTTTGCTGCAGAATTGTTTATCTCCACCTCAATTAATTTATTCTGGGGACATGCTCATGAAAGTTCAATTATTTGTACTGTACAGCTTGTATTGTACGAAGAGTAACATTTATAAATACAGTTGCAATTCCAGCCTAGACAATCCCAACGTTAGTTTCGTCCTAACATGTTCAAAATTGTAGACTACCTCTCTGTCCTACGTGTTGGGCAGTCTTCTTTAATATAATTTTAGTGTTATAAAATCTTATTTTGAAATTCTACAATTTTCTTAGTCATTCGGAGACTACAGCGAGTTCAGGGTGTATACATATTTAGTTTATTTATTTATTTTAAATATCACGTACGTCTTAATTTAAATATTTGGTTGACGAATTTTCTAATACAAAATATTTCAGTGTTATATTAGCAAATAAATAGCTATTCACAACAGGTACCAGAGATGCAATAAATACCGTGAAATATTTCAGGAGTAAACAAGTGGAGACAGTTAAATATCCTTTAAAATAAATTAATTTGAAAATTCGCATAATGTAAGTTAGTTCTGGGATTAAAGCTTACAATAATAGTTCAAATAATACTATAAAGAATTATATTTTGAAGCTTCGGATGTAGTAGCTGGCGAAATAAATAAAGGTTCTGGGTTTAAGTGCCAACATATAGCCTATGAATAGAACCCCGAGAGTTTCGCGGATTGAGTTGGCAGCAAGTTAGGCTGGACAGCCCTCGATACACTCGAGACATTATCGTTTGCTTATTGGTTGCTGTGATCAAGTGAGGCATCTGTACAGTACTGTTAAATATTCCCTCACACTACTGCTTCCTGCTTATTACTGGCGCACAGTTAAAGGGGCGTGTCTAAATAACTGTCGTCCAATCACAGAATTAGGAGAACACAAGTGTTTGGAGTCTACCTCGCCTCCGAATAAATTCGCGAAATACTCGTGGCTCTACCTTTGAGACTTATTAAAAAAAAAAAAAAAAAGAGCCCGAATTTCAACCAGAAGAACAGCATGTTATTGCAAGAGAAACATTGCTAGAAAAAATATATAAAATTTATATCATCAATAGTTATGATATCATTAGGGACACTCGATTTTCGCGAATATATTTCATGAGCAGTACTATTTCATGAGCAGTACTATTTCATAATACTTTATCTCAGATGCACTTTCTTGATTGAATGGTTTACGTTTTACGCGTCTCAAGTGTCTGCTCGCGAACCACACGCGCACACTGTAGGAAAAACCTAATTCTGCCAAGTAGGAAAATTTTTTCTCACATAGCACGCCACCGATAAGCAAAAGAAAACTGCTGAAATACCAATAGCCACGAAAGGAATAAATATGTTTTGTTATGCCTTTTTTCCTTTTCTTAAATAAGTCCATAGATAACATTTATTTGTAGTATGATGTTGGTGGTATAATAAAGTATCTATCGTTAGTGCCATAAAAAGAGCATATATTACCCCTAGCAGCACCCTTGCAACCAAACGACCCAGAAATGAGAAGTTATAACTTCACCTATAAATACACATACGTGACTGACAGTTGACAGTGAACTTATTAGGAGGAATATACCCTTGTGGTGTATTGAGGTTGTAATTTGATAGTTGATTTCTGATCCAATATATAGGATGTCGAAGCTGTATTTGGTTGTTGTGTGTGACAACTGTAACATTATTATTCATCCTTCATATTTGCATTTTTTTTGTCATTATTGTATTGCAGCTACATCTGTGATGACATTTCAGTTAGTTTGACTTAATTCGGTACAGTGGTTCGGATTTTATGAGCTATTGTGTTTTCAAGGTTACGGACTTAGAAAATTCCGATCGCGCGACAAGATCACTAATGTTACTATGAGCTGTCGCGTTTAAGATTTTTAACCTTGGTTGGCGCGCTGCCAGGCACTCGCCTGTCAAGGTCAGCCGCCGCTAAAAATAGCGCGTCGGGTAGTTTGGTGTTTTTGCGTTCTTTGTGTCTTTATCTTTCGTGTTGAAATATAACACTCGCGGAAATCTTTTCGCAAAATATGAGCAACATAGTAACGCACAGATACCGGTGATGCAAAACTTTTTTGATGTGTGCGTATATACAAAATGCCGTATTAAACGACCGAGAATAAGTTGAATTAAGTGTACCTGTATCAGAAACACATATAAACAGACAAATTCGTGCTGTCACTAGCAAATACAGGGACCTGCTGGCAGATCATAGCACCCATTTCTGCACCTGCAACACCTTGCAGAAGACCTGGACCTGCAGCAAGACAATACATTGTGACCCACCGCTCCCAAATCGGCGCCGAATGGTTAGATGAACACTCCATGGACTTGAGGTTGCAAACCTTGTCACCAAGGTCACCAACCTTGTCACCAAGGTCACCCAGCCTTAATCCTATCGAATACATCTGGGATGCTGTTGAGATGGACGGAGGGATCTCGATCCCACAGAACTCCGTGCATTGTGGGAAGCTGCGCAGCCGTCATGGACCAGTATGGCTCATGATCGATTCCGGTGCCTTGTAGACTCCATTCCACGCCTCATCACCGCCATCAACTGAGCGAAACGGGATGCTACACGCTACTAGGTAGGTGTCTCTAATTCAACTGCTCATGAGTGTAATTTGCAAAACAAGGGAAGCTCGAGTTTTTTTTTTTGGACAGATATAATATACGTCGATATAAAATTGTACTTTACTTTATTATGCAAAATTGCAAGTATGTATTTTGTCCGAGGCTCGATCTTGTAATATAGTGTGTAAAGTAACATCAAGATTTTAATAGATAGTGTACTTACACTGAGGATAATTACAACTCAACAGATATGTGATCACCAATAAAACTTACCAAATTTAATTTCTGTATTTTATTGTATAGGGCTTTTTTAACGTCCCCCGGTTTTATGCTTGAAAGCTTAGCGGGGGACAGCTTATAGACTAACTTATAACCTAACTTAAATTAACACCCATGCCTTAACCGAAGTTCGAACCCAGAGCCTCTCGCACCCCAGATCGGTGGCGCACCAACCGACTGCGCCACAGAAGGTCGGCTTTAATTTTTGTAGTACCACCAGACAGATACTTAATAAAACATGTTGTCTGCAAGACGACACGCTAAACAGAAAATACAACACTTAGACTAACTACAGGCGAACTACGGTAAATGAGAACAGTGGCAGCTCTGATTATTTCAAGATTTTAATAGGATGTAAGAAGCAAATTTTGAATACATTGTGAGCGGGGAGATCAGAAATTAAAATTGAATTGGGTATTAAAAACTATGCTTTCAATTACCAAGGTATTTGAATATGATTAAAACTACCGATTCACAACTCCCAAATTATAGATATTGCGGGCGACACTAGCTAGCCAACATTAACGTCTGAGCGTGGCAAATATATTAAAGAACATGTCTTTTTCGTACAGGGTCTTCGTGGCTTAAAATATGTGCAAAATGAATAAAAATATTTAGTTGTGATGAAAGATAAAATGTTAATTAACAAGAGCTGCACGCTGTTTGAGATGGTTCAGACTTATCTGTGAATTAAAATGTTGGTCGCCGTAGACAGCAGCTAGCCGAAGTATTCATTGCAGACATATCCGCAGCTGTAGTAGTCACTCTTCTATGCCGTGCTCTTCCCTAAATATTAAGCTCACGGGCTTATATGTGCGTAAATACAGTCCTTGCACATTCACTTCTTAGGATCGCGAAAGGCGAAACTTTACTAATATTTAACACGGTTGTCATCCGAACTCAGGCCTTTTCTTTGCTTCGAAATGTTTTAACACGTCTTCGTGCCATCGTACTTGCCTGGTTTTATAACTATTCGGACTCGTGTATCAATAAATTAATGCACATTCCTAGCTGTGTGATCACCTCAAATCACCACAGCCCTAGAAAATAATCCAATATAGCTTAAAACTTCCTAAAAACAATTTAAAAGGTTCGTAGAAAAAGTAAAAGTTTTTAACGATATTATTATAAAATAAACAAATTCTCTCATAGGGTAGCTAATATCACTTGGTATAGCTATAACAAAAAAATCTGCACATAACAAAATGTTGACAACTTTTTCTTTCAATGAGAAATGAAATTCTTTGCCAGTTATGATTTTAACAAAATATCTTTCTATTAAGTATTCCCTTGCCCCCATCTTCAGTTGCCAAGGTCTTATGATTATTTCCACGATTTTACAATTTTCTAAAAGTAATTGCGATTCTTTTTTGTTTTAAGCACAAAATTTTGTTCGAGATGGTGGCCGAAGTTCAAGGTCAAGCAGAAGACTGGCGGCAGGTGCGGGAATTAAAGATGAGGGCGTAAAAATCAAGAGAGAGAGAGAGCGAGAGCGAGAGAGAGAGAGAGAGAGAGAGAGAGAGAGAAAGGATGGGAGACAAGAAGGAATAATAGAAGGCTAGAGAAAAAAGGTGACAAGAAGGAATATGAGAAACCAAGGGTTAGAGCAGCAAGAAAGAAAATGCATGGTAGAGAGACAGGAAGGAATGAGAGATCATGAAATAAAAAATCGGTATGCCAGAGCATGAAAAATAATTTGGAATGATAGAGCAGGAGGTTTGGAATAAGGAAAAAAGGTAAGTTTCGAGCGAAAAACAAGACGGCTGCTACTGACGAGGAATGACAGAGCATGAGTTTTCGCATGACATAATCCAATATAGCAGCCGTGGCACCCCGGAATCCCCACACCTGGATCGCGTGAATGCCCGTTTTACTACTAGGTGCACGCGAAGTTTGCGAAAAGATTTCCGCGCATGTTATATTTCAATACGGAACTCGTATTTCAGCATTTTCTATTGCTTATTGATGGCATGTCTTTGTGAGAGAACATTTTCCTACTTGGCTGGCCAATCGTTACTCCTACAGTGTGCGTCTGTGATTCGTGAGCAGACACCTGAGACGCGTAACACGTAAATCATCCAATCACGAAAGTGTATCTGAGCTAAAGTGTTATGAAATACAACAGCTCGCGAAATCTCTCCGCTTAAATCGGATGTCCCTATCAATCACATGTTGGTGTTGCATATTTCACTAAGGTTAGTGTATTTTATCGTGGGTATAAGACCCACGCATTATACAGTGGTGGCTTGTTTTAAGCTTATGAAGTTGGGCGTATCTCTTCATAATTTATAGCTGAAGATTAAGTTATGCGAAATGGATTCTACTGACGTGATTTAAAAGCGTATATTTTTTTCCCCTGTTTAAATTAGAAATACTGCTCACCATATATTTTCGGATTTATGACAGTTGCTCCATACGTTTTGCGCGTGCTGATTTGACAGACGGCTTGCTACAGTAATATTTTTATTTGTATTGATGCAGGAAATCATGCTATAAGCTTTGGCTTAAGAACAAACGATCGTTTTTTACTTCTACCCCGTTTCTCCAGTAAACTACCCAAACACTTACCAAGTATCGTTTGAGAGTAATTTATTTCTAATAATAATTCAACTGTAATTTAAAACAAAAAGTTACATTACTCCGAATTGTTGGTTTTATTTGGGATTCGTTTCCGAAGTTACATTCGATCAGCTTTACCAAGGGTAAGTCTCGTATATACGCAACATATTTCATTGCGAAAGAACGCAGGACACTCTAAACAAGAAATAGTGAAAATCGAACCTTTTTCAGTGAGAATCCGTGAAAATGGCTTCACTCAAATCCAGTTGCATCTTACGGATGGCATCTGTTGTTAGACTGCACATATTTAAAGGTCGCTTCGTGGCGTTGTCAAATGGGGGATACCTGTGAACAGGTAAGTTTCAAAGTTTGCAAAACGGTTCAAATGCACACTACACATTCCTTAACGAAGCGTGAAGTATTTTTACGTGGCGAGAAGATTGTCGTCCTCTTGTCATTGTATTTTCAGTACATTATTTATTTTAATGTTAATATGAGCTAAAAGAGTTCAACTGTAATAAATGGTGATGAATTTATCTCGAAGATAAAAAACTGTTTGCCGTTTATTTCCCGTGGTCTTGCAGCGCTGTGAATACTTGGCGAAGCACTACAGTCGATCATTACCGCACACTGGGCATTTATGTTTGCAGTTACGTCACACTTAGTTGGGCAAATCAACCCCACAAGAGAATCCCACACAACTCCACAATTAACTCTAAAATGCAACATTCCACATAAATATGGACAATCATATGTTATGGTAATTTTATTACAGGCACATTCTGAGAATTTTATTTTGTGACTTTAACAATGTAGTTATAGTTTGTTGCCAATGTTGTAAGATTTATGACCGACAAATTCCTAAAATAAAATGTCAAGGAGACGCGACGGTAAAGAGAATGACGAATTCAAGTACCACAAGTACATTTTGTGGAATCTCGAACAGTGTGGCAAGACTGCACACCTGCGGCGCGTGGTGAACTGTTGCAAGGTAAGCTGTGTTTTGCTCTGTGCTGTACATAATCGTTTGCTAGTTTACACATCAGCCAGTTAAACTTAGTAGTGCAGTTGACGTCACAGCACCTGTATAATGGGTGCCTTGCCGCTCTCTCGTGAGTGGACGCAATACGCCCAGTTTCTCTCTGCTTCATGCTAGTTAATGGTCCCTGCTGCATGCTCCGAGTGTGTACAGCACCGAGGAAGCACCAGCTTATCTTGCAACACTTCACCACACGCCGCAGATGCACACAAAACTTAACACTCTCACAACTTCCGCATTTGGAAGCGTATATGTAACAGGGTAGCCAGTTTCGCGTAGCTCTATACCATGCTATTATCCGTGTTGAATCTGCGTGGACATAACAACCTTGTGGCATGCTGGGTTTCTGACAAAGTATTTTCCATGTACATTAAGAGGAGTACACAGCACCGCGTTCAGTATCAAGAAGCTGGAGAGGCCGACAAGTTTAGAGGATGCACAAGAATATACTGGGAACTCTAAAGGAATTAGTTACACCTGTGTGAAAGTTTACCGTCGGCACTAAAGGAAATCTTCGAAATGCCCTCCATAAGCATGAACACATGCATCAACTCGCCGGTGCATGGACACCAGGATGTGTTGACGAATCCCTGGAAAATTCCTGATTGTTTGAGAAACCCACCACAATTTTGGTTGTGGAGGGTGCCCACATTGTCCACTGGGGTTGCATACACAAGCGCCTTTAAATGTCCCCACAAATTAAAGACCAGTGGATTCAAATCAGGGCTACGCGGGGGCTGCCAATTACAGCTGCGATAGCATTCCATAGTAACATGATCCAGACCGAGGGCAATACACTGTACGTTATGATTACCGGCTGTAATAAAGAAACAACGCGTTTGCGGACCTAAGTTCATATAACATATTTTAATCCTCCAGATGTGAGGTTCGTTACATGGTTTTATAGATATAGCATAGTACTAAAACATGATCATATGACCGCCATTTTTGAAATTTACATGAGCAGAAACAATGGTTAATCGCCAGGAAAGTTAACTGTTTCCTAATAGGCTTCATGTATGCTGTAACTACACATGCCAGAAAATTTTCTTTCATAATTGGCACAAATGAGGTTTTCACAATAAACACATAATCACACAAAATTGTATATTTTATTCTCGATGAATTAAAAAAATATTTCACACTATAGTTCACGAAGACTGTGAACAAGATCTGAACCCTGGAACATATAATATTGCTTAACGAGATTCGCAGCTATCACACTCCGAAGCCCGGTGTATATGAAGGAGCTATTGAGGTATACATCTGTCTAGTCCAAGCTTCTATGAGCAACTGAAAATGGTGGCGGCTGGATACAGGGGCGCAGATGGCTCCTGACCATCCCCACCCCTCACCCTAGCATGCTACTCTGTCCATGAGGTTACTCATCCCTCTGCCCTCGATTGTCAATTTTTTTGGCAATGTAACAAGATGGCGATAACTGGTTAGATACGGCCACATCGCTCCCGACCTCCATGCACCCCCACCTCTTACTCTCCACGAGAGCGATGTCAGGAACCTGAGGTCAAGAACCCAGACCATCCCTCCTTTCCCTCCAATGCAGAGTTTTGTTTTCGCCTGTAAGTCTCTTCTCCGAGGCCAACCACCCCTGGCCCTTGTCAATGACTACGTCTTCGGCCATTTGTCCCCACCCCTCCAACATGGAGTTCGTTTTCGCCTGAAAAGTCAGTGTTTTCTTCAAGGTCACACAGCCCACTCTCGATCCGACGATGCTGTCTGCAAAACCTCTACAGTACCGAGCAACCCGACCCTTCCCTTCACCCTCATCACAGAACATGTATTTTGTCTGACAACTTCAGGGACCCTCGAATGACAGACACCCCTCAAGACACCAAGATAGTCTCTTCCAAAACTTTTATTTGTTTGCTAAACTATGCTTTACCCATGAATTGTGGACTCTCCCGAAAAACTTTAATGTCCCATTCTGCGACTTATTCCCCCGACAGCCCCTCCCTCCGACTCGCCATACCTGGAGCTGGTCCAGAGTGTTTTAACCTTTGTGTCAGTGACTATTTGAAACAATGATCACATTTACATACTCCAGTGTTAGAACGTTTTCTACAAACAAATACATTTTAACAACTCTCACTATTTAATTACTGCATATATATATACACACATATATATACATACATGCACACACATATATATCACTTAACAAGTGTTTGCGGGTTGCTCTCTGACAGGCGAAAGTCCAGGGTGTTTGCTCCAGCAGATGTGTGGTTGGCCGAATTTCCAAGCGAATTCTGGAATGCCTTCTCCGACAGGCAAGCGAGCGCCCTGCCATACTATCTTAAAGCAAGCAGCCTGTCTCGCTCAGGACAAGGACTGCTAGAAATGCTTTAGTTTTATACATGTACTAAACATGTCCCAGCTGTAGGAATCCTACAAGCTTCACACAAAGTGTCTGCACAAAATTAACTGATTTACACAATAAAAGCAGATATTGGGTAAATGTCATGTTTATGTGTTTTTAATATCTTGTGACAATAGTCAAAGTTTGTTAATACCCATTAACTACATCTTACATTTGTCTTCAAAACTCGTTTACTATTAGTAAATTATTTATTTTGTCTTGAATTCTATTAAGATGTAAAATCGTTAACTCATTGCAAATCTCTGTAGACTTCACTGTGTTCAATATTAACGATTTCGCAATTATTAGGTGATATTCACCCACGCTGATTTAACAGCGAGACATTATTGTTTGCTGTTATGCAAAGGGCTCAGACAAAGTGATTCGCCAATTGTTGCGAACAAACACATACTCATTAAACCGACTGAAGGAAAAAGTACGTATTCAGTTCACATACAAATATTTATGCTTACTGAAAACATTTCAATTAAAAAGGTAGTTATCGTTTTATTATGTTGATATGCATTTTCAAGATATATATATATATATGGTCATATATAGGTATGACCATATATATTTTTTTTTTTTCAAGATATATATATATATGTTTATACCTATATATGACCATATATACATATATATATACATATATATATATATATATATATATATATATATATATATATATATATATATATATATATATATATATATGTATATATATATGTATATATGGTCATATATAGGTATAAACATATATATATATATCTTGAAAAAAAAAAAATATATATGGTCATACCTATATATGACCATATATATATATATATCTTGAAAATGCATATCAACATAATAAAACGATAACTACCTTTTTAATTGAAATGTTTTCAGTAAGCATAAATATTTGTATGTATAAATATATGTATATATATATATATATATATATATATATATATATATATATATATATATGGCCATACCTACAAATAAATAAATGTTCTTCAACAAATTAAGCTACGACCCTGGTGGATAAAGTAATAAAATATATTTTTGCGAAAACATTGACTCACTCATTTCTCTAAGATATATGATTATAAACTTCCAGATCTACAGTTTGGAGATAAATGAAACACACATTCACTTTTTAATACACTTTTAATATATTCCTATTTTCAACAAACACAATATTTATTTACAATATATCCAAAAATCACATTATTCTTACAAATATTTATTTATATACAGGAAAAACACTCAATCTTCTTTTCTGGGAATTAGGTTGGTTACATTTGGTTGATGTTGGAGGAAGACGAACTCGTTGCTCTCAAATCTGTGAGAAATTGTTATTCACAATGGATTCAAGATGAGGCGTTGGTTGTTAGAATTTCAGATTAATTATTTTAAGACACTGTCTGTCAGTTGATTGGTTGACTCTTGACATGGCTGGCAGTTTAATTGACACGTAGATGCTACTATATCATTTAAATACCCCATTGGTGGTATTGCATATAGGACAGCTGAACTTATTATGGTATTCAGTGTAGCATTGCAGTAAAATATATATACAGGAATTCTATGATATCTCACAGGGATACACCAGCCAACTCAATTACGTGCTGAGATACAATAAGTGTAATGTTTGCGGAGGAAATTCGACATACGCATCATACTTACATGAGGCAAGGCTCACAGTTCAGGGGCTCTACTCACATTCTGGGTTTCGTCAAACAGAAAAAAATTACAGATTTATAATTTTATTAAAACCTGTTGCAAGATTTTTTCTATACATCGGACAGATTTAAGAGATTTTAACGGTTCTCGAAACTGGGGTCTTGAGAGCTGATGAGGGTAAAGCGAGGCAAGTAATGAAGCAGCATCGGATTACAAACTTTTTTATCGCTAATAAACTTGGATTATTTACCACCAGTGGTGAATGGCCGGTATTGTGGCTCACATGTACATCCATTTATATCAGTTGTAAAGTCCACCATATTCCACAAACACAAAATTATTCAAGTCTGGTTATTAAGTAAGATACTATGTTATTGTCATAAAGTTCACCAATATCGGATGAGTGTAGGACAGGGAGGGAATCACTTTGAAAATAAAAGGTTTGTGTAACGTCTTCCTCTGCCATGAGGGATTTCAAGTACTTACATGTTAATGATATGCTAATTCTAATTGGTCATGGTGATGCCATTATTAAGCTTAATAAAGGAACCTTACACCTCTCGAAATAAGAGAAAAGTCTAGATCACTGTCAAGCCTATCACTAACTATCTGCATGTAAGTTAGCCATTAGACTGCTGGCGAACACGCTAGACAGTATCTCGTATCTGAGATTGGATGATGTACTTTTCTCTGAAGCTGGATAGTCGGTAATAAAATTACTTTTTATCTATGAATAAACATATAGAATATTTGGAGGTAATTCAGTGGGTGGAGCTGGAAATGTTAACTGCGGCGATAACTGTGGTGCTGCCTTAGGATGTGGAGCTAATTGTGGACTAGATTGTGGAGCTAACTGAGGAGTATATTGTGGAGGTGGAGAACCAGTGTTGCAAGTTTTACAATGTCTATTTAAAGTATCACTGCAAGAAAATTGTTTCTGGCAAAATTCACACTGAAACTGATTTTTTTAAAGATTTCTTTCCACAGCTACTTCCTTCATGTCGTTGTAAGTTACACAGAACTATAAATTCTTTACAGTAGAAGCAACACAGTAAAGAGATAATTTCTTCCATACTATTCAACAATTAGAATGAAACTACAAAGCATAAACCTTTTACAGGTATTAATAGGCAAATCCCAGAAGCAATTCGATTATATTATTTGTTTTAAACACAATTTGTCTGAATTGTAGAAGGTATTAAATATGCATTTTTTAAAGATATGTTTTAATCCTAGAATGTATGTTTAAATAGTTTTATGTATTAAATCACTTTCAAATTACTAAACTTATATTTAATCATTATCCCACACACAAACCTCTGTGTGAATACACATTTAGATTTGAATGTTGAGTGAACGTAAAGTTTATGTAAAATTTGGTTGTCAGAATATGGGAATATTATAATTCATGCATTCATAAAGTCACTAAAACATAAAAATATTTTAAAAACATTTATTTCGACACATTGGCTTACAGAATATTTTCTCATCACTGTGCTTACAAAAACATTTTTTACATCATATCTTTTCCATTTCCTACTTAGCAATAATTATAGAATTTTTAAGTTTGATTGTTATAATTGCTTGTGTATTCGGGTGTGTGTAATATTATATATTCTGGTAAATCAGGAAAAGTTTCAAAAAAGTACGAATACACTTCTTCGATGCTTGCTGGTAGACTTGTATTCGGACACATATTGTATACAGGAATTTTTTTGGATCTTGAAAATATATTAAATCATTGCATTTTTACCCTCTAAGGACATTGGATATTTTTGAAATGAAACAGTCCATTGCATATATCTCCTAAATGATGTATTATTCCATTAAACAAACAAGAGTATTTAACACTTGAGTTTCCAGAGGTTTCAGACACATAAATACCAGTTGGGTGGAAGAAATACATGTTTACAGTAGGAGTGTCACCAATACACTAAAACTATTTCTTTCTGAGAAAAACTCTAAATGGTTTACTCCAACATGCTAATAACTTGCTAATATTCACTTTACATTTGGATTTCTATTTACATGAGCATGTAATATTGTTCTTGTCTTGTTGATCCATATCTACGAACTAGTGGATGGCATAGAAGATTACTTTTTATATTGAATTTCACTCATCCTAAATAATCTCATGTAACTCGAATAATATGCACAGGTGATTTGGGAGGATAATCATCATACTCTGTTTCACCCCAGTCAGACATAATTGCCCAAATTAGCATTAATTTTGAGTTTTCCTCTGCAGAGAAGAGTGGCGAATTAGATCATATGTTTTAAGCAATTGTTTGAATTCTTTTTGAATATCTACGGATTTCCTGTTATACACACTCTCGAAAATACATTTTTTGCTCAACTCCACGTACATATATTTCACAATTATTTAGGTAATGTTTACAAATATCTTTAATGTTCTCATATTCCATATACCCACTCTCCCATTTTAAACTGTGGTGATGTTTAGTAACCCTTCTATTAGTTTTCTGCAATTGGGAGTTAGATATTTCCAGTCAAATGGTGATGTGAAGCTGAATACAGTTGTATGTTCTTCCATATCAGTAATAGCTAATTCTTTAATCATACATTTTTTCTGCAGATTGAAATGCTTGCACATTACAAAACATCTTGGTATAGAAATCATCTACTGACTCAATTAATTATTTTCAGCAGCTTATCTCTTACATTATAACTTGCTAATCTATTGTGAATTATAAGAGCATAAAATTCTGTATTTTCTGGAATTGGTGTATTTGCAATAATTTCAATTCATGAATTAATTATGCTATTTGTAATTGTGTCATTCTGCTTGCTTACATCAAACACAAATAATGCTCCTCTACTTTTGAATGTTTTGGGTTCTAGGATCGGTGAACTTGTTTTGTAATAATATGTTTACTGAAAATTTGTACACATATAATATGAAATAAGGAATTCCCCATTGGCAAAGTTCATATTTAAATCCACTAGGGGTAAGCTTGACTGTTCGGATACAGTTTAATATTTTTCATATCACAATTATCGAATACTGATCTATCAGATTTTAAATTGTTTTGTCGATTTGTTTGAAAATAAATGAAAACATATCTTGGTTTTTCCAATGAAAAACTTTATTTCACACTCCACACTATATTTTGAGCTAATGGTAGAGTAGGAAAAACCTCTAAATCCCACACTCTGAATGCAATGTCTACATTATTCACTTTATCGATAAATTTTAAAAAGTTACACACATTTTCAAGTGTTAATTTCAATATGCGGCATCAATGATTCCAAACTGCTTAATTCAAAAGTTACACCTTCCTTGTTATTAGCTGTATTCTATATGGAATTCAAATGTGTATTGCCGAATAGAATAGCTAATTCTTGCTTAGCATTTAATATGATGTGTTTGTAGTCTTCAGCAAAGCCCAAAACCATACTTAATGGTATAACAACTTCGTATTTTCCACCTGGGTTTATTTGAAGTGAGTAATCACTGACATTGCTCCCCCTGTATAAAGATCATTTACAGTTCCCAAGAGATGTTTCTTTATCATGGAAGTAATTCCAACAGCTCGTGTTTGATCGATTTTCACATCTTTTAGCAGATTTGCAATTATGTCGCTTAAATAAAGTATTTCATTTCTTACTATTTTTGAAGTTGCTGGATTACTTGCATAGGTTGTCTTTTTAAATGTTCATCTAAACCTTAAACTTGATTTCGATGGTAACGTGTAAATATTGTGACTTTGGATTGAAATCCTTATTTCCGATGGGAATGTATATGGACCTGCTCGGAATGGTTCATACACATGTATTATTTCTGTTTGGTGATTTCATTTTCATAGCTGTTAGGTTCTTCAACATTTAGTATGTCTTCCATTTCTGTTAAGATTATATCATAATTCTTTTAAATACAATTTGTTGCCTTGTGCTAACTTCACAGGTAACTTATTTGAAATGAGTGTTTTATGTTGATGTTTACATCTTTTTATACTTCCTTTCTTCTAAATATCTCCCTTAATGCCATATTTTGTAAAAGATCTGCCTACTTTACATACGAATTTACTATTATACACAGTACCCATTATGATTGTAAAGTGCAATGGAAAGCAACTGTTTATAAAGCTTTTTTTAATTTAAACAAACGGTAATTTATTTGATTCTAAAATTAATAAGTTTACCATCTTGATCGACAATTGTAACAACTATTTCATCAACACAATTCACTATTACTGGAAGGTATGTCTATGTATTCGGTTTTTCAATTATTTTATATCCTGGAATCGCAACACACATGAATTCATGTATTGTATTTGTCAATTTTCCGTTCAAATATGAGCCACCTACAATATTGACATTTATACGACATACATTCACTATAATACATTAACTTGATCTGATGATTTGTGTAATTGATTAGCTGGATGTACTATCCGTTCATAATCCAACAAATTTGCAATTGAATTGTCTTTTGAGTAATCGACAAATGTACATCTTCAGGTAATGCTGCTTTAATGAATGTTTCAAGATCATCCAACTCATAAGATCCAACTGGTATCACAATATTGTAGGGTTTGCTGGACATGAGAAAAAGTTTGCTGGAAAAAGGTTTATATTTTTAATTGAATTTATTGTATTAAAAATACATTTGGAACATATTTTTTAGTGTTGAGGAAAAATAAAGTTTTATCAGCGGGAGTTTGGTAGCAAAATTTTATTTTGCTGGGAACCTCACGTGCCTCGAAAAATAGGAGGAATTTTCAGACTCCACATAACAGTGTGTAGGGAGGAGGGTAAATATCCCAGGTCAGTACAAAATGTGCTTTTACCTCCCTAGGGAAACCGTTGCTTTGACATTGAAGCTAACCTCTGTTCATGGCCGAGGCAGCACTCTGGTAGTGAAGGGAATTCCCAAGATATCCTAAAATTGCATCAGTTGAGTGCTGTAAGGGGAGGGGGTAGCATGTGGCCTTGAATCGATAGCACCCTTTGTGGACAGGGGCAGTCAACCGAAAAAACTGTGTGGGAGGAGGGGATGATTGCTGCTAAACAGGTTCGGGCAGTATTGGATCGACACCAGGGTGTAGCCCCCTCCGAAAAATGCACTCTGCATTGGAAGAGTGGGAGGAATGGTCTGGATTCTTGACGTCAGGGCACATCGTTCTCGCAAGAGGTGGTGGTGAAGGGAGGTTGGGAATGATGTGGCTGTATCTAGCCAGTCATCGCCATATTGTTACAGTGACAAAAAATTGACAATCGAGGGCAGAAGCTCGGACAGAGTAGTACACTATTACGAGGGGTGGGGGAGCTCAGGAGCCATCTGCACACCTGTATCAAGTCACTGCCATTGTTAGTTGCTCCTTCATATACACCAAGCTTCAGAGTGTGATAACTGCGATTCTCGTTAAGCAATATTATATGCTCCGGGGTTCAGATCTCATTCACAGTCTTTGTAAACTATAGTGTGAAATATTATTTATAATTTATCGGGAATAAAATATACATTTTTGTGTGATAGTGTGTTTATTGTATAAGCCCTGTTTCTGTGTTTGGTCGACGAAACTTAGTAGTATTTTCAACTCACGTTTCTTTATCACCAAATGCCAACTCAGTTGCCTTTAAGGTGCCAGCCCTGCTACACGTATATAAGCAGTCTGCTGTGACCTCTCTTGAGGGAGCAGGCCACACATTAACTAGGGAGATCAAAGGTAACTCAAGTATAAGCACTTGGATACAATATACTACATTCATTAAATACTATTTAATTACAAGCAAGCCTCGAGCAGGCTTTTCAATCTTGGATAAGGTTCTTCTACAAGACAATAGCAAGTAGAAAGTAGACAAAGGCGATTACACTTCTGAAGGCACTGATACCCAAAATTAAACTCAAAGTAGTGGGCTCGAGTCTGGCATCGAAGGTGGACAACAGGCTGTGGTCCTCTCGTCTGGGCATCCTCACATACAGCCTCTGGTGTCGGCAGGCAAGATGGCGCCCAGAGCCTCCAGTGACCTGAGCTTATATACAACTTGCCTGACCTTGTGCTCGATCCCTCGGAAGGTTTGTTTAAAACAAGGCTCAGCTGTCCGAGGTCGCTTTATGCCTCGCCTCAGCATCATGCAGTGCTACCCCCACAGGAGCTGGCCACAGCAAGACACCTCTCAGGAGCATCCAGACACCCTTGTCTGGAGCATGGGGTTGAACAATGCAGAGGATCTGCCGGGTCAGCATGTGTAGATGCATGGTATCATAGTTGGAGTTTTGTTCACTGACAGATTTCGTCCCCCTCCCCCCCCGCCAATTGGAGATTCTGTTAGATGGTGTCAGGCATGTAGGGTCGGGCTTACGTTACATTATTGGTAGTTTATGGCAAAGCTAAGTTATATTCTTTGAATTCTTCCTATAGCCGGTATGGGAGAATTAATTTGTTGGCTACAATTTGCTTAGTGAAATATGATATTATTTTACAACATTGTTAATGTGTTAGTTATGATTTTATATAGAGTTTTGGTTACTACAGAATCTCGACACTTGAATTTACACAAAATGTCTACAATATTTACATATGCTGTATTATTTTATGACATGTTGTGGGGTACCAGAATTATAAAATATTTATCACATTTTATCCTATCCTACTCAGTCTTATTATAAGAATGTTATTTACATAGTTGGCAGGTTCTGTACCTGTGCAGTACTTTGTGTTTTATTGTCCTAATGTGGATGTCAATATTTTACAACAATACTACTTGAATGCTTATTTTGTAACAAAATTAACTAAATTGCTAAAAATGTGTTGTGCTGGCACCTTAACTTAGTTTTCGGTGGCTTTTATTTTCATATTGGTTAGACAGGAAGGAGAAGGTAGTTTTCGACTCTGCTGTGAAATTGTTACCCCTTAGAAAATGAAAATGTAATTGGTAAACCTGGCATCGAACACAGTAGGTTGGGAATATGGGTAGATCTATCTTAAAATGCAACATTCGACAATGTGCTGTGAATTCATATCCTCGTTGAACATTAATACTGAACATATTATGACATGTTTCTTATATAATTATCTTAAAACACTTTTGTTTTTATGATGTGTTGTGACTACTTATTTTTACAAAATGGATATATAATCCTTTTCACCATATTTTGAGTTTGTACATATTTATACATTGATTACATTCTTATTTACAGTTTTGTATACACAGATACAAGACTAACGATATGTATTATTAGAGGAACAGAATTACTTATAAGATTTGGGGCCCCGAACTTACTTATATGGTGATAGTCACCGCACGACTTTTGAGTACCACCTAAGAATATTCTAGTTCACGGAAAAGGTACCGTGGCCAGGTAGGTGCATAGCTGCTGCACTCTACACATTCTTTGTCTCGCTACATTGTCACCGCTTATTACTGTGGCAACTAGGTAGCACCACGATACACACTTGATTGCAGCTGCACTTGTGACTTGCTTGAATTGTGAAGTATGCTACTAAACAACATAGCTTTATATGTCTTTTACTTGACAAGACTTCTTTACAGAGCACATGAGAATGACAATTATTACATTACCTATTACGTTTGTCTAGCATAATCTCTTATGTGCTTAGATGGTTTTTATGTACAAATAATTGCTACTTCAGATTTTTCTTTTAATATGCCAAGAGAACATGAAATTTTTAGTTTATCTTTTTAGTACAAGGTGGAAGGTTCCACGCCTATTACTGAGCTATCTCCCTTATTGGTAGCTGTCCAACGTTATGGCTGAGCCACTTTTGCCATATTTTTTATTAGTATTGCGATTTTTATCAGCTTGTAAATGCCTTCTTGTGCTATCGTAAGAATTATGATAGTCGAACAGCTGATATAGTCATAATGTTCCTGTAATAAGATCGAGAACAGGTGGGACTGATGGACTGCAGACCTAGTTGTAGCCTTAATAATAGTTAGTTTATTGTATGTGACATCACAGCCGCATGGTATATTGAGTTCTATGGTTCCGACATTTAGGTTGGGAATAACTTTTCTGAGTGTCTTATTAGTACATCGAAGTACCAGTTCGCTAGGTGTGTTTGTGATTACATAGTGGTGGGGTTCAGTTGCATGCACAAAGAGTGAATTTCCTGGCTCACATTTAAATTTGCAGTTTTGAAATAAGCTTTGTAGGTCTTTAAGGTATATTGCAGCCTTCAAACAATTTGATTGTGAACTGTCAGAAATTTGTTTGGAAAGGAAATAAATTCCCTGAGTAGAGGTTCCTATTCTTCATGTCAGGTTTATTATATCTGTATGGGATGTTCGTAGAGTGAAAGAATTTTCACATGCTTTTACTATTTTTCAAAGGGACTTGTACTTTAATTACCATTTGTGTGAGCGATTGCATGTATTCTGTTAATAGGTGTGTGTAATATTTTAACATTTGTGTAGTGGGAATACTTAAATTCTAAGCCTAAGGAATCCTGCAGTTTAAGAAGGTCTGATTTTAGTATTTCTGTAGACACTTTTTTAGGTGACAGGAATTTTTATTGACATTGCTGTATGTATGTACTAAGTCTCAATTCATTAACAGCCTTATTTACTATTTCTAGCATAATACTGGTGAGTAATTGAGATTTAATTTGAGATTATACTCTATTTCTCAATTTTTATTATCCCTTTCCCACGAGATCGTGCCACTTTTTCTATTTTTCTACTAAGCTTGTTTGCCTTATTTTCGACCTGAAATTTTATTTCAGAAATACTATTAATAGTAATATTAAGGTTGTTGTTAGGTGTAATGAAATTATTTTCCAACTCAGTTAATTGCAAGGCTAAGGATTCTTCATTAGTCAGGAGTGTTTTAAGGTGTCGAGAAGTGAGAATGCTGAAACACCAAGTTGCGACATCTCCCAAGAAGGTACTTAAGATATAAATTCTTGTACTATGTTTTGATTTGTTTCACTGAAATATTGATACAAATACTTAGCATTTTTGCAGACAGTTGAGTTCCTGGTAGTACACGCTTGGTGGCACCTCACATCAATGTTGCTCGAAGTGGCCGGTTGGTGCTGTGGTATGTTGTGTACTAGTGGTATGGTGTCTTTGTATGCAATTTCTGGAGCGAGTTCTTGAAAGTATTTGTCACTGTTTATCTTGAATATGGGAGCTCCTGTGGATGCTGCTGCTGCATGGCACTTTAATAACCACAGTAACCCCATGCTCGCCTTTCCCATTGCAGAAGCTTGTTACCTGTAACATACATAATAGTTCGAATGTCTAATATTAGCAATTTTTATGTTTTGTGTGTTAACTGTGTCCATCTTAGTTAACCCTAGCTTCTTAATCTCAATGGCGATGGCCCCAATATGTCGTGTATTCGGTATGGTACTGATATTTAAAGGTGAGCGCTTTCTGTCTCGGGTGATTCTTTACTCATATGAATTGTCCTATTTTAAATTTATTTGGTTGTAATCCCCTATAAAAATTTCTTTTTGGATCTTCGATTGTCGAATGTTCGATTTTAGATTGTCGAATTATAGTTGAAAACTATATATTGTATGTATTCGTCCCAATCGGCATGATTTTCATTAGCACATGCTTTTAGGTGTTGAGATAGGACCTTATTAACCTGTTCCATCATCCCATTTTTGTAATTTCTGTAATAGTTCTGTAATAAGCTCAGTAATAAGCTCATTATTTAAGGATGTACCATGGTCTTTTAAGATAGATTTAGGACATCCGAACTATAGAATAACATCCTTTATGAAATTGGTGCACGTGTGGGTGTCTATAGATTTTACTGGTTTGGCTACCATGTACAGCATGAAAAACTCTATAATCACTAGGCAGTATTTATTACCCCATGCCGCCATTTGTAGTGGGCCTTTTGCATCGAGACCCCAAGAATGGAATAAGGGGGTGGGGGACTCCAATTGGGGTCATCAGGGTTATTTTGCCAATGGGTTTCTGATTACTGCATTTGATCTTTTGGCAAGTGGGGTAGTTTTTTTTATATAATTCTTAACTTCTTTTGCCATGGTATCCCAATGATATTGGTTTTTTTATTTTTTGTAAGGTCTTAAACTGACCGAAGTACCCTCTGCATAGCAACATGTTGTGGTGTGATGTGATGATTTCAGGTACATAGTACTGAGGTGCTAACATTAGACACTTTTCAAAGTTGGGGATGTAGACTTTGTAAAATATCTTGCTGTTGCCGGTTACGTCGTATCGTCTCGCTAATCGTAAGTAATTGGACGTTGCCTTTTGTGGATCTGTGAGGGCGAGTTTTACATGTATAATGCGAGGATTGTTAGCGTATTCTGCTAAGAATGGCAATGATTGTATTTGTGTGGTAGGTGCCAGGAATAAGTGAGTGTCATCTTCGACCATAACATATTCCTGGTTGTGTATGTAGATGGGGTGGAATAATGGTTTAGAATTCTTTGTTGAAATGACAATTTTGCATTGTAACCAGGGGTTGGTACAAGTTGACTTAATTACATTTGTGTTGCTTTCCATTGTAATTTAAAAAGTAACCTGATATATTCCTGTTGTGATTTTTGCAACTGCTTCTAGGGATAGATATACCTCATTAATAATTACCTTTGCTACATGGCTTTTGTCGGTTGTCGTGATCTCTGGTTTAATAGGTGTTGTATCTCCTTCCAATTATTCGTTATGTATTTAGCTATATTATTTCTTACTTTGTCTGCCTTGTGTGGATTTTGTAATAGTGTTTCTGCGAGTGCTTTGTAAAACGATGTACAGTTTGTATATTCTGGTTTCATGGGGTAATGCTGATTCTCTATTGTAAAGTGTGTTATTTCTGCTTTACCAGTCATAGGAATTCATCTCATGGCATCTGCCAATGTGTTTAAATTTTCTTTTACTATCTTTGGTTCGAATTCATACTCAGTTAATGCTATTACTAATTTTTGTATATGGACATTATGTTCGGTTCGGCCATTGTTTTCAAATATCGATGGCTCGCATGGTCCATTTCGTTTGTAAATTTTCTTCCGTATAAACACTGTTTGAAGTATATTATAGACGATTTAATTGCAGAAAGCTCGCGTTCCATCACTAACCATTTCTTTGCATTCAACGATAACTTATTTGATGCAAATGCAGTGATATTATGTTCTTTGCTGCCTGGTATTTCTTGCACCAGTATGGTGCCTATCGCTGTTTGAGATGCGTTACATGCTAGTATTGTATGTCGGTCCTCCTGGAATTTTGCTAGTATTGGGGGTTTTAATACGGCTGTTTTTAGGTTCTCGAACACTAATTGGTGTTTCCATGTGAATGGGGTTGAATATTTTATTAGGCCTGTGGGTGGTTCTGCTAATTTAGCATAGTTTAGTACGTACCTTCTTAAGTATGATGTCAAACTCAAAAATGTGCATAACAATTTAAGGTGTTTAGGTGGGGCCATTTGTTTTACTGTCTCGGTTTTGTCGGGGTTGGTGCATATCCCTTCTGGTGTTATATAGTGTCCTAATATTTTAATCTCTTCTTGCACAAAGTGACATTTCTTGGTGTGAATTTTCACATTATATTTACATAATCTTTCCATTACTTTTCGAATGTTGTCTATGTGTTCCTGAAAGGAATTGCCTGTAGTGAAAATGTCGTCTATGTAAGCTACTGCTGTGTTCCAACAGAGGGGCCCGACCATAATGCCCATAAGATTTCGGAAATACTTTGAGTTTGTGGCGAACCCCATAGGCATACGAGCATACTCATATAAACCTATGCCCGCCATGTTAAAAGCAAGTTTTTCTCTGTCTTGTTCCCTTACTGGGATGGCATAATATCCACTAAACATATCTGTAGAAGAAATATATTTGAAATTTTGCAATGTGTTAATTATGTCTTCGGTTCTGGGGATGGGATATTGAACCATTTTAAGATGTTGGTTAAGTGGCCTATAGTCCATTAGAAATTGCATTCCGAATAATACTATCTTTTAAAGTCGCCTATATACCAACACCATCTACAAGCAAGATCACTACCAAACAAAAAAAAAACACTTATGCCACTCTTGCACAAAACTCACCACATATATACCCCGTCCCCAACACATAGCACCTCAGTCATGTGCCGGAGCTCACAGAGTGAGGACGTACCAGAGCTCCTTCTCCCCACAAAAGGGAAGAAAGAAAGAAGTACAACTATACACAACAACAAAATCAAGAAAAAATTCGATCCGGTTAAAAATTAACCCTTTCAATATATTTAACCCTTTATCGATTAATCCTTTTTAATTAACCCCTACTTGATTAACCCTTTCAATCAATTTAATTAGCCCATTGATATCAAATTAATTATGTCAATCAAACAAGGTGGCATCCCCTTTGACCTAGGATCGGCACGTCCCTACTACTCTGGCTAAAACAATAATTGCGATTTACCTCTGTCTCCAAATATTGTTTTGAAAGTAATATTGCAACTTCCATTACAGTGTCCCCCAGGAGAATATTTCAACAAATTAATACTTCACTCATTAGTGAATACCGCCATTTTCTTTTACTGGGTGTATTTCAAGGCTGGTTACATGTCTAACTGATATGATATAACCTCTATCACGCTTGCGTTCTAGTGTATCAATAAATGAGGTGTCAGACAAGATGAAAATTGGAGTGTCGTCGCTTTGGCACAAAAGTAATTCCAAAGTGCTGGAAATATCTCCCAAAAGTATATAAAGTTAATTGCTGTAGACACTGCAAACGGAATGCCTTGCTAGAGAGGGAAAAATAAAGACCCTTCCACCACGCTGCCAAACTTCTTCTTTTTGCATTTACATACGTGCCGTGAGTTATGTGCATTACATATGTTCCAAGTTAGCGACTTTTTTTTTTTTTTTTTTTTTTTCCCCGCGAAAAGGGAGGGCATGAAAGAGTTGGGGGTTGGCAACTGAAATGAGGAAATGGTGACGCAGCTAGGATTATTGATAGTTCTTCTCGAGTGGAGGGAGAGAATGTTATCATCCACTTTTTACCGCCATTTATAGAGAAAAAAAACACAGGCATGGATACAAAAACCGCCCCGTCTAACATTCTTTTATTGCTTGTACGCAAAAACTCCCGAGAGAAGCGTGCGCCAAGGGAGATATGAAAGAGTGCAGGACCACACTAAACGTCTCACAATATTGCGTATTTTTATTCCACCCCATTAACTTTATTTTTTCCCCCGTTCACAGGAAAGGTTATAGTGTAGTGGATGTGGGGAATATTGGATTGTTTGAACGAGACAGATGTACGCTCTGGTGTGAACAGTGAACGGAAATCGGATATTTGGCTTTGAAGCCGCAGGGAAATTTCTACACAGACGGGAGTGAGGTAAAAAAAAAAAAAAAAAAAAAAAAAAAAAATACAGTTAAGCAAGATGTCAGTTAAATGAATATCTGTGTGCAAGCGCGTTTTTTTTTTTTTTTTTAAATATAGTTGGGTAACTCGGCGTTGTGCAAAACACCAGCCAGAGTTTCATAATTTTCCTGTTAGGACTCACTTCACATAGAGCCTTAGAATTATTTGTTTACGTGATTTGATTTTAAAATTTACCACACAGACCCACTGCTGTGAAGAATTTTTCTCTGTTTTAAAAACGGTATACATTTTCCTGTTTTCGTCAAAGATTGAGAGAATCCAAAGAATCAATCGAAAATAGTCGTCGTGAGACAAGTACTTTTTTTAAAACTAAACCTGTATATTTTGAGATGACTACTCGAATAATTTGTGCGACTAACGAATTTATTCTAAGCAATGACGTGGTTGATTTTTTTTCAAACCTTACAAGTTTTTCTTGGCCCATAGATAAACGGTATTTGTATTTCCTGTGATCGAGAACTCCCAAAGCTCCTATCCTAAAGTTAGAGAATTTTCGTGGGTTATTTACATATGCACTATAGATAATTTAATAACTTATAATATTGGACTAAATCATAGGTAAACTCAACATAGAATAAAAACCCAGTAATTATAAGATTGCAGTTACAATGCTCAGACGTAGATCTTGGTAGCATGGTTGGTTCAGTTTCTGCCAGTTTAGTTTACTCTAGAAAATCTATACGGCAGTTTATTCATGACCGTACACGCTGTCTTTTTACTACTTGTAAGGACAGCTGGTTACTTAGTAACAAACGCTAAAATCATTGTTAGAATGTTTAGCCACAGTGGCTTGAAAATTGTACTGGTTTATTTTCTTTATTGCGCAGTAATATATAAAATAATAAGTTACATCAGTACAACTTAAAATGCTTATTTGTTATGAATTATGCAATTTCTCATTTTACAAATTTTATTTTTCACCGAAAGCGTAATGACGGGGTTCCCAGCATTCATTCTATTGGTGTTAATAATGTTTATTTGTATGATAACGTAATATTTATTGTACCGAGAAAATAGCAGGGCATTCATATTTGTTAATTATTATAGCATTCATAACATTAATTTCTTTTGAGTATTCGATTTTTTTTTCTCACAGATAAGCTTAGATTTATAGTTCCGACCAGACTATAACTAATGCATTACATATCTAGTAAATTTAAAGCTAGTTATTTTTCTATCTCGGTTTATCTGTGCGAAAAAATAACTAACAAGACGTAACAAATCTATACTAATATTATAAAGAGGTAATGTGAGTTTGTGTATTTGTTTAAATGTCTCGGGTAATCTCGGAAACTACACGGCCGATTCTTATAGTTATTTCACTGTTAGAAATCTACATTCATCCAGATGGACATAGGCAATGTTTATCCTTAAGTAATTCCAAAATTTGTAAACCAAGTCGGAGAAAAAATGAGCTACTTGGCTGATTTCTAATCATTGTTTACCAAAACTACAGGGCCGATTCTTATAATTATTTTACTGTTAGAAAGCTACATTCTTCCAGCTAGGCGAAGGCTATGTTTAATTATAAACTTTTTTTTTGAGAAATTTCAAAATTTGTAAGCCAAGTTGGAGAAAAATTTGCTACTTGGGTGCTTTCTAAGCATGCTCTACCAAAACTATTTACGATAAATTGAAACAATGTTAGAAGAAATTATGTAAAAATTCGCAAGTAGTAGCAGATAGTCGCAAGTCGTCGCGGATAGTCGCAAGTCGTTGTGGATAGTCGCAAGTATTCGCAGATAGTCGCAGGTAGTGGTGGGTAGTCAAGAGTAGCCGCAGGTTGTCGCAAGTTGTCGCAAGTAGTCACATGTCGTCGCAAGTAGTCACATGTAGTCGCAAGTAGTCGCAGGTTGTAGCAAGTTGACGCAGGTATTCTCGGGTTGTCGCAAGTAGTCATAAGTATTTGTATGTAGTCGTAAGTAGTCGTAGGTTGTCGCAAGTTGTCGCAGGTAATCGAAAGTAGTCGCAAGTAGTCACAGGTAGTCGCAGATAGTCACGGGTAGTCGTAGGTAGTCACGGGTAGTCGCAGGTTATCGCAGGTGGTCGGAAGTAGTCGCAGGTAGTCGCAGGTTGACGCAGGTAGTCGGGGTTATTCGCAGGTTGTCGCAAGTAGTCGGAAGTAGTCGGAAGTAGTCACGGGTAGATGCAGGTAATCACGGGTAGTCGCAGGTAGTCAAGGGTAGTCACAGGTAGTCGCAGGTGGTCGTAGGTAATCGAAAGTAGTCGCAGGTAGTCACGGGTAGTCGAGGATAGCGCAGGTAGTCTCGGGTAGTCGCAGGTAGTCTCGGGTAGTCACAGGTAGACACAGGTAGTCACGGGCATTATCATATATATGTATGTATTTTAATAACTCCATAAAACCTGAGCGAAGCGATGGTGGGCTGCTAGTAGTAAGATAAAGAAGAAAAATTGTGTTTCGCGGCAGTCAAATAAGAATCAGAGAATTAAATTTGTTAAAGGTAAAATATTGGTGGTGCCAAAGTACAATTGCGGATTAAATGTGTGGAGGGGGTGTTAGCCGGTTGAAATGGGGCCCAAAAAATTATGACGAAAAGAAATTATAAGTTATTTGTGTAGTTAGTAATGTAAAAGTTTTCACTACAAATATTGATTTTGTTTATTTATTTGTGCGTTAAAGATACATAATGCATTATTTAAAACTACACTAATTCAGGAAATTGTGGAAAAAGACATTTAAAAAAAAGCGCACTAAATAGTTTTCTTTCCCCTCCAACCCCGCTATCTTCGGATCCGCCATTGCCGACATCTACAATCACATTTTCCTTCATGCAATTCATTACTGAAATTATTTGTTCGAGGATTTGTGTTTTTATATGGAAGGAAAGCATTGAATTCGCTGTTAATCCCCACATACCTCAAATGAGAAGCTGTTGAAAGGAAGAGTCGTTAAGTTGTAACTGGCCGTTAATGTCGGCCATTGTCTTCCTCGCGTAAGAGATGGGGGTCAGCGGCAAGCCTGTGTTGTCGCCTGTCTTTTCTTGCGAGGTTCGAGAGAACACCGCTAGGTGCGCCGTGGTGGAAAAAAAAAAAAAAAAGAACTCGTACTGGGGAAGAGGGGACGTAACTGTGCCACATGAGTGTCCGGAGGGGGGTGTTGGAGGGTGCAGGGGCCGAGGCGACGATGAAAACAATACTCGGACATAAATCCGAGTGCTGGTATTAATTATGCCACTCTTTGTTCTCCCCCCTTTGCGTGGCGGGTTTTGAAACAATGCCCCCTTCCCCCCTCCTCCATCGCGCACCAAACACCACCCACCAACCCCTACTGAAACGATCTCCCAACCCCCTTACAACACTCCTCTCACCAGACGAGCTCTTTTGTGCGGGTCTCCGGGCCGCTCTGGCTTTTCAGCCGTTTTGCTTTTTCTCCCGAGGCGGTCCACCGTCCAAAACTACCCCCTCCTTGCGCCCCTCACAACCCCTTTTTCTCGCGCGTTCGTTGATATCAACGGCCATTCCATGCAGGTGCGGCATTATAGCCGCACCCCTGGGGGGGGGGGGGGACGGACGGAGGAATTAACGTCTGCTATTGGCTCGTCCTTCTTTACCCCCTTACCATAACTTCCCAGTCACATCTGTTACCGACATATAATTACATTTTAAACTTGAATAACACTTTTTTTTAGGTGTCTGCGTTGAAAAAAAAAAACAGGATGCATCATCTCTTTTGTTTTTCACACAGGGAGAAGGAGGAAATATTGACCTTCATCCACATGTTTGCATGAGACAATATATATCATAATGACATAGAAGCAGTCATTAGTAAACTAAAATTTAAGCTTCGTGTTTATATTTTACTATAGCGTCCAGGTTACTAGTAACACACTGTGCTCTAAAGTAATTAAGTTTCCTTTACAAGTATTAGCCTGTAACCTTTTTGATAGTAGTGATAATGCAACTGGATTTGACGAATAGCATAACATAACCTTTTTAATACAACCGATACTAAAAACACTGAGTATATGGAATTTTAACAGTTACCTGGATAAAATTTTTTAGTTATCTGGAGACGTAATTACAATCATCATTCAGTTAACTAATAAAGCTATACGATTCGTCTTTTAAAATTATTAAAAGTCGATAGAGACTGACCATGGTTTAGTAATTTTCTTAAACATGCAACAACCCTGTCCTAAAATAGGAATGCTGTAGAGTTACATCGGAAACATTTATTTACGTGCAGCAAACCAGCATTGCACTATCTCGAACAGCGAACCTCACCGTATGCTACTCATTTCGGAGGATAAAACTGTATGAAACAAAACAAAATTGCAGCAAAGCACACAAGTGTTACTGTACCCTTAGGTTAAGATTTTCATATTGTTATGTTTATTATTGGTGCCATGCACATTTACTATTACTAAGTTAGATAATATTTATTATTCTCCTTCCAGTGGAGTATTTTCTGTTGTATGTTTTGCTGCCATCATGTTTTTCACTATTTTTACTTAGGCCTACAGGCAAGCGAGCAATAATTTCATATTTTAGGCCCATAGGCATGTTTTATTCAAGTTAATTATATTTTGCCCTGCCTTGTGAGCAGAGGAAAGGTATACTGAATTTCCTTTATTATCGCCTGAAAGTAGTCACAAATTGTAACCAATGTGTTAATTTTAAGTAGGATAAGAGGTTCCCTGTCTTTATTTTCCTTCCTTTAATGCCTATGTTGTGTGCTATTGAGTGTACCTTGTTGGAAACAAAAAAATAATAAAATTTTGTGCGAAAAACCTTCCACTAGCATGTACGGATGATTGTAGCTAGATATAGTATTGGTTAAGTGTCTTGTTTACTAATTGTTCATTATTGATGTTGTTCTCGTAAGTTATTCTGCCACTGGGCACATTACTATATTTTGGAAACGAACTATACGCAGTAATAGGAACAAACAAATATAAAAAGTGGTAAGCCAATCAAGTGCACGTTCGGCTGTAGTACAGAAGTCAATAAACTCAGTGGTAATCATAACACTGTCCAAACAAATAATTGCAGCAACAGTGAATCACATAAACTAAACTTCAAAGTGCTTCGATAAAATATTAAAAGTGGACAAACTTTTCTATGAAAAAGTGATTTATAGCCACAACTTATATGGTGCACGTGTGAAAAACAGACAATAAACGCTTAAACCAAGGCTATCACATTTAGACTGTTAACTTTACTATCACGCAACTTATGTTTGGAAAATTTAATCTCGTATTTTTTTTTTTGTTTTCTTTCAAATTATCAATTATTCATGTAACCTAGTACGTAAGTCAAATCACTTTAAGCAATAATTTTTCCTCTCAGCGTGTATACGTAGCTCATGTGTACGTATAGTATGACTGCAAATAGTTACCTCACTTAGCTGTGTAACAAATGTTAAAGGTAACCAATTACTTATCTTTTCCCGTAGAATTAGATTGTCCCATAACTTAGCTGTTTAAAGAATGCACAATTTGATTGCTCTTTTGCACAAAAATGTAAAGCAAACATCACTAGTTATTATCGACAGTTGAGCGTGCGCAACGCGCAGCCAACTGCAGAATGTCAAATAGTGTTTAAGCTCCATGCGCACTGCCAACTGTAGAACAGATATTTTCTTTTGCATTGTATTTCACGATTACAGTATTTCCAGTATTTTAAAATGTTAACAATGGCACGTAATACTTTAACTTAATTTTTGCTTTTAACTGACTGACAGTGCCTTTTATCTAGTAAGAAAATCTCACGTAATTCCGCGGGCAAGTTGTCAAGCGCGCACTTATTGTGACCACAACAACCCCCCCTCACCCTTCCCTGTTCACACGGCCTAGTTTTGGAGGGTCCAACAATTTTTCTTTTCATATTAAATTTGGCTGTGGACGCAAACCCGCCCTACCCTCCCTTAGTGACGCTTACAACGTGTTCAGTGGCCCTAATTGTTGGCTAGCCTTTTCTTTTATTGTAAACCTTGTACGTTTTTTTTTTTTTTTCGCTCGCCTTGCCTTTTTGCCCCTTAATAACCATTCACTTTAATCTTAAAAACCTTAATTCAACTAATTGTAACATTAGTATTTTTTCTTTTCTTTCGGACTGTGTTTCTTACTTGTCATTGGCCCCTCTATACCGCAGTAAGTCTCCCGGGTTGCCACCTCACCGAATCGTCTACGTCCTCCTGGGTTACCCGGCCCACCACTGCTACGTATGGACACACTTTTGCAATGAAGTGCCTCTCATACACTCGCCTCTCTCTGGGTACCATGGCTGCTCTGGAGACCTTCACTACTTATTCCCTACCAACCGAGGACGGCTGCTTATTCAACCGGGGAAGGGGGGGAGGGAGTAGTATAGAGTCATATGGCGGCGCTTCACCACCTTAGGTAGAGCGCATTATAGCTTGTGACTGGGAGGGATTGTTTTACAAACATGCCCCAGTTCGTCCGACTATATAAGAGGCTCCCTCCCTCCTCCTCCTCCCCTCCCAGATTGCAACGAGACTACGACAGTGTTGAGTGTGTGATCGAGGCTGAAGATGTGAGCACATACCTACCCCTGACCTGAGGGGTTCCGAGGCCAACTGAACAGAAGATAAGGGTGAGCATAAATCGCGTAGCGGTAGGTACCAGGGCCTGTATCGAGAGGTGTACGGGGCGACATGCAAGTCGCGATAGGTTAGTGGTGACGGTAAGTCTGGATCGTGACGAACCTGTACGAACCTGTATTGCCCATCGATAAAGAGTCGGGTGAAAGAGGTGGAACAGGAAGGAATTACTACAAAGTAAACGAGCGGAATTAATGTAAATCCAATATGACATCACAGGATTTTTTTTGGTTAATTTTCAGGATGGCGGGGGAGCGACTAATCGAACAAAGATGAGAGAAAGAGAAGGAAAGGAAGAGAGCAAAGAAAGGGAAAGAATGCAAGAGAAAAATGGTAGCACTCGGGGAAAACCCTTGGAAAACAAGAGAGGCAACATGGAATGAGAGAGCATGAAGTGAAAAATCAAAATGGCGGTGGAGCGAATGCGACTAATCGAACGAATGTGAGTAACAAGATGGCGGAATCCAAAATGGCGGAATCCAAGATGTCGATTACATGACCGGAATGACAGAGGGGAAAGTCCGGGAATCCAATATGTCACACGAAATGAAGTAATACAAGAAGGATGCTATCGGAGACGAATGACAGATCAGGAAGATTCGAGGTGGAATGCAAAAGCAGGAATATATGTACTAGCTGACAAGATGGCCGAATCCAATATGGCGGTCGCATGACTGGAATGATAGAGCATGAAAGAGACAGAATTTTGGTATGACATCACGATCGTATGGGCCTTGAAAAGATGAGGCAGTTGATGTTAAACACTTAATGCTTACGCCTTTAAATTATTTAATTATAAAAATTAAAAAACAATAATATTAAAATTATTTTATTTTGTCGATTATTGATTGTTTCGTCTAGAAGCATTAAGGAAGACTTACAAATTTGCCGAAATTGGCTTTGGGAGGCTTCTTTTTGCACATGAGTGGCTTCTACCATTTTTAGGGAATAAACAGGAAATTTACAGGGAAATCGGGAAATTTGACATCTTGAGGGAAAAAGGGAAAAAAGGGAAAAAACCCAAGATTGCGGCGGTCGACGCCGAAGTCGGCACCTGGCACCTGTCCCAGTTTGCCCATTACCCTACTACTTGTGTGCAGCGGGAAGATACAAGTTAGATGATAATAAAAATCAAACAATGCTTTCAAAAGTGCTCACATGATCGTGAATTGTCAATGGCATTATCGCTGGCTCACCCTGGATTTCCAGCGGCATGATGTCGAGATTGCTGACAAATGTTTGTTACCTGTCGGCTTACGTGGTAGCTGCATTCTTTGGCTGTTGGTCGTTTCTTTGATTGCCTTGAATATATCATCTACGATTAGATGCGGGTTCAGCATACCAAAGAGGAATCTAAACTTCCAGTGATGATAAAAGATGGATGTGTTATTTATTTGCGCATTCTGTACTTGTTATCGACTGCATGCTACCGACTGACAAGATTTGAAATCGATTTTATTTCGCTGTTTACTTTATAGGTGTTTTGCTGAGCGCTTAATCTTGATATATTCGTGATTTAGCCCTTTGTGATTAGAGACATGCAAAATTGGTTTTATTCGTCACCAGGCTAAACTTCACAGTACTGTTTGTACTGGAGCTGGCGTCGTTTCTCCATTGGCTGCTGCATAAACGTGAAGCCACGCCCTTCAGACTGAACTGCACGTGATTGGGGCACACAGTTCTGAAACGTTCATTCATTGACGCAGAGTTACCCAGGGCATGTCAGATTCAGCACGATCCAACGACTAACATATTGCAAAGGTACACCTGTTTAAAGGTGAACTTGTCCCCAAACGATAACGCGAATTTCGCAGGTCTCTAGTAATTGGGTAGGTTTCAGTTCGGATACTGTCAGCAGTATTTTGTTCAGCGCTCACCGTAACATTGCCGATGCGGTATGTGCTAGAATGTTGCAGTTTTAATTTGAAGAACGTTTGTTTATAAAAACCAATTTTTGGGGATGATTAGATAAAAAATTATGCTTGCTTTAAAGAAGTGGCACATATTTTTGCAAAAAAAAAAAAAAAACTACCGGGGACAGGCATATACTAACAGTCAATAAATTCGTTGACCGATTGCCGTCCCGAGTGTAGAAAGCCACACACCATAACATCCACGAGCTTATTGACTGTACTGTGTATATCAGTATTTGATATGACCGATAAATCTGAACTTTGTTTTGCAAATATTTCGTATAGGGTGGCGTTTACAGGACTTCGAGAAGAGTAGAGTTTTAGAGTAGACTTTTATGGTTCAGCCAGGCTCAAGGAGCATGGAAGGAGGAGGAAGATTTGGCACTTCCAGGTTAGACTTCGAGTCTTAATTGCTGGCCGGATTTCGGGCCAAAAAAGATTATTTGTTGCCAACTACACAGCTTAAACTCTGTTTTTTTAAACGAAATTTTATTTATGACATGTGGAATTAAAGGAAATATTTTGTAAGAAAACGTTTTGGACTCATTGACAGTGTATTCATAATCTATTTTATTTAAATTTTTATTTTTATTTTAAAAGGGAATTTTCTTGTCCCTGCAGTATGTCTTCGTTGGCTACATACCCACCTATGCTAGGCTGATAAAAATGTAAATAATTGATATATTATAAACAGTACGAAACATCCGTGATATTTATGAAAGAAATGTAGCTAAATAACTATGAAACCAGGAGTTAGGAGTTTGTAAGAGTACTTGCTGGAGACGGTAAAATTTTTCGCTCTTATTTTCAGTTAGAATTTTCCTTACGAAGCACTCAAAATAATATTTCACTCGTATTTTCGCGAACACAAATGTGTATTAAAAAAATGTATTCGTTGCCCAGTAAACATATTTAAATAGCGTTGACATATCTTATGTAACGACAACAACCTTGGAAGGAACTAAATGGAATAACTGCTGGTAAAGGTCAGGCAAGTATAAGGAGCAGGATTGCCAGCAGAACATACCAAACTGGGGTGTTTAATGTGAGCGTGTTTCATAAACTGATAAATGATTATTATAATATTTTCTTGATAGAATTAACTTGCGTAGGTGAGACCAGTATTATTGAAATAACACATACAAATATTTTGCTTGAAATTTAAAGGCATTTATAAATAAAGCCAGTGTGTATGTTACTCCAACGTTGGTGTACACTAAATCGATAATGCACTCTAAGAACTCTGTAGGACGAATCTTGGCTAAGTGGTGGATGTATGTCACGTTTCAATAAATCCCATTTGCAGTTATCACCTCTATAACTGCAAGTACCTCCATCATTGGTTTCATTTCACCAGCCATCCCTGAAATTAATCTTTTCCCATTCCGTACTACCTAACACTCCAGCCAAAAAAAATAACTGGAAATACCTTGGATTATAGCCTGTTCACGGTAAAATTAGCACTTTTGAAAGCCCTGCTTAAGATCTACTTGTATGCACGTTGTGTAGTCTTCCGCCTTATGAAAAATTAACATTGGCATGGCCTCGTCACTTTATTCTGCGTCGTTCGAGTGAAACTGTGAAATTATTTGAAAAGGAAATATTTTTTAATATGCTCATTCTTACACTTCGATGCGTAAAAAAAAAAAAAACAGAAAGTGAAATAAATAATTTAAATTGTCACAAATGGTTACCTAACGTTGTTTATTTGACGTTAAGATATGGAACTACATTTCCTCCATCGTTAAGGACTTTACTGGGTGCATGTTTGTCAGTGCGCCCGTTTAAATATATGTAGGTATAGGCTATTCACGGTAAAGTGAGCACTTTTGAAAGCTCTCTCAATTGGAATAATAGTCAGTAAATATATATTAATTTAGTTATAGATGTTAACTTCCGCTTGCGGTGGAATATATGGACTGATTTTGTTACTTACATCGCAATATTTATTTAAAAAGGTGATTAAAGGATTTAAAAAAAATGGCTGAAAGGAAAAATCAGGGCCTCAAAAGTGCTCACTTTATCGTGAATAGCCTATAGAAGCAGTGACTTTTTTCTAAGCTCGATTTCAAAAGTGTTTACTTTATTATGAACAACCTATAACAGAGAAATGCACTATGGATATTCGGTCAGTTGTGCGATGAGCTGAATTTCGCCTGCAAGTTGTCAGGCGCAACACGCCGTACACTTAAGGGGACTATGTAGTTGCGCATCCAAGGTCAAGAAGCGAGTGAGCAATACGGGCGACAGTTACACGCACGCCTAGCGCCTCATGGCTCCTACGCTCAAGACGTGCAGTGATTCCATCGTAACGCTGTACTGTGCAAATTAGATATGTGACAGTGGGGTTTTATTACACGCGATGAAATACCACAGATTAAACTACGCCCGTATCATTGTATTTTTCTATTGCAGCTTAAGGAAACTGAATAGGCAAGTTTTAAATATTATGCAATATTTGACCATTTTCACTTTTTTTTTTCTTCCAAGAATGTACTTAATATGGCAAAAGTATAAAAATAGGGTCATGTACAATTGTTTTATTTATTTTTTCCTTTTCTAACAAAAAGTCATATTTCCAAGAACTTTTATTTACCGAGATATCTACGCTTTTACGGGCAAACAACGATTTCACAGAAAACGTTTCAGTACACGGGACTCTTAAAACGTGTATCGAAGTACTACTCGACAAAGCCAAGTGTGCAATCAGGGAGAGGTGAGATTCGAGCGCTAGTGCAGCTGTTGAGAGGAGAACAACAGAGCGTTCCGTTAGCTGTCTGCGCAAGTGAAGGCGCACACCTGTGGACATGAATTTGACCAGCTCACGTAGAAGCATCACTAGGGCTGTGCGAGTTAGTCATCATTGTGCCACAACTTATGATCACTACGACACCTGACACCAGGTCCTTGTAACTCGAATATGGAAAACGAAACCTTGTCAACGTTACCCGAAGTCTGCCCGAAGTCGAGGTTTTTACGATCCTACAACTTCGCAAAATAAAATAATTATTACGTATTTATACAAAGTCTATCACAAAGTATAAATATACAACAATCATGTAGTTTCTTTCTTTAGATATTGTATAAACTCATGAGTGATTTGGGTATTTAAATTTTGTTGGTAGTACACACTGCTTTGTGTAAGCGCCATTCACGTCTGTTTATTCGTGTCACGTGTGTTTTTCATGAATATCTGCATAAAACTGGCTGAAATGTTGTGTTTCACCTTCACGGTTCATGTTTATATTAGCTCAAATTTATTTGTGATGTAAAATAAATTTGAATAAGAGAAGCATTAAAAATATTGCCCATAAAACATAGGCCAATCACAATATTAAAAAAGTAAAAGCCTGCAAGGTCTCTACAATACCACCAACAAAACACAGTTAGAATGGGTCTATTGTGTGTTCTAAAGTTGACAGTACCGTAGAACTTACTTCGACTAAGGTTTATTCTACTCAGGTTGGGAAGCTTAATGCTTTTAGTATGGCAACTATAATTTTTCGCCACTAGGTAAGCGCTAGTGTTGCATTGTGCCCAGGATTTTTTTCTACTTTAAAAATTAAACTAATTGCAATAATCATAAATCAGATATAAAATTACTGCTTCACTAAATGAAATCTTTGTCTTTTGTTATTCACCAAGTTTAAACTTCTAATTAAAAGTGACGTCTGGAACACTAGCGCTTACTTAGCGGTGGGAATTTTCCTTATACCAAACTCTCCCATAAGAAAAGTCGTTTTGTTCCTAACCTGGGTAGAATTAACCTTACTTCGGCTAACTTCAGGAAACAAATGAATCGGATAAGGATATCTGATTATATCCTTGAGTTACAACTCTCAGCTTGTATGCTCCTTGTCTGACACCCGCAGCCGAGCACTTCACTTTAACCTGAACTAGGATAGGGTAAGTATAGATTGTATACGATAAATTGAGCACTTTTGAAAGCCCTGCTTAAGATCTACTTGTATGCACATTGTGTATTCCTCCGCGTTATATAAATTTAACTTTACAATGGCTCTCATCACTTTATTCATGCGTCGGCCAAGAGAAACTGTGAAATTGTTTGAAAATTTAAAATTAACCAAATTAAGCAAAATAAATAATTTCGATATTAATAAATGTTTACCAACCACTTTTAATCCAATTTAATACAAGGAACTACTTTTCCTCCATTATTAAAAACTTAAATGGGCACACGCCAGTCAACGTGCCTGGTAAAATACGTGGAGGTAGAGGCAGTGACATTCTTCAAAGGTTGATTTAAAAAGTGTTCACTAAATAGTGAACAGTATATAAGAGGATTAGCAAGGGGGATAAAACGGCGGGACCTAGTATAGTTCACATATTTTCCGGGTGCACTCTTGGATTGGTCGAGTAATAACACCATGCTCGTAAACGACAAGAGAATTTTCCGAGGCCGCGGTGATTGCGTGTGTGTAGCACGTCGGTCTCCTATCGAGGCGATCCGGGTTCATTTTCAGTGTCGCCACGCCTGATTCTCGAGTGTAACTGTTGGCAAGAGTGTTTTCTCTCGAGGATCTCCTTGCATTACGTCGTTGCCCAATCTCATTTCAACTCTAAGCATGCTTCTAATATCTCAACCCCAAACCAAAATTTGACCAGAGTGTAATAGGCTGCAAGCAACTGTGAGGTAGTATAGGCTGTTCACGGTCAAATGAGCACTTTTGAAAGTCCTGCTTAAGATCTACTTGTATACACGTTGTGTACTCCTCCGCCTTATGTAAAATTAACATTGCTATGAACCTCATCACTTTATTCATCCGTCGGTCAAATAAAAGTGTGAAACTATCAAGGAAGTAAATACTTTGCAAATCTTAGAAGGTTAGAATGATGACACGCAAATGTGTAACATATTTGCCAACACATTGTGAGCCATCTTTAATATAATTAGAGTTTATAATAATATATGTAGTGATGAATTTGTGAGAGCAAAATATGAGTAAATATTTCCACTCATGATTGTCTTCTGTAATGATTGTATCAGGAAGATTATGCGTGTGGACAGCATAAGAACAATTAATATATAACAATCCACTTTTGGATATTTAGTGTCATCACAGATGAAAATTAGGCTGTTTTAAAAATGCTGGACAACTTCAGAATGACAATATTCGGAAAATAAAATTAATCAAGCGGAATTTACTATTACGTCAAATAAAGCACACATAATTCACAAAACAATACAATTAAAAATCCCTTTGAACAAAATTACTTATACTAGAACATTTAGAAAGCTGCTGTCAGATATTATGATATTACTAAGTGGAACTTCAAGAGTTAAACAGCAAAAATATATAATCACAAAAACTGTATATGTTATACACAAGTGAAGATTTTAATAATGGTTTTAAGCATGATACTCAAATTAGACTCTTGTGATTCCAATAACTACGTTGCTCCAGGCTAGCTTTCAAATCGGTAGTTCAAGAATTCCTTACACTTGGGACCACTGAGTTATGCTGATAATTAATCCAGAAAAAAAATCCTCTGAACATGTTATTAGTGAATTTTGAAAATGATAGAAGTTATCTGGATTGTTTTATATTAATTAAAAATCTTGTATGGTTTGAAGTTAAAAGTTTTTGGTGTTTTAATCAAAGGAATTCAATCACTGGTGTCTGGTAAAGGAAAGTTTCGACAAAATAACCGACACCAAGACTAACTGGCATGACGCTGATCTTACTTGGAGACAATATGTAGGTGGAGATTGCAGCTGGAATTCGACGACCTGGAAGCAGTGAAGTCCTCACTTAATTAGGAACCTGTTTTCCCAATTCAGCATCCTCCAGTAGTGGATTGTCGAACCGCCCCTCTGCAACACCGGATCAGGCCTCCGGTCGATCCTGGGGCGATACGAGCTGTCCCTCGCGTCGTCTCTGCGCCTCCTTCCTAGACTTCATTCGAACGACTTTTTTCTCCTCAAACATTCGCTAGCCTTCTTGCGAAACATTTTCTTTCGACAGAAACTCTTTAATAAATTATTCTGGCGTTCAAAACGAACAAAACTTCTTACACAAAACTTGTCTTCTTTGCCTGAATAATATAGCTGGGTATCACACTTCTGCACTAACATGGATAATGTTCGTGTATAACTGTTCGTTGCATTAAAAAAAAAAAAAAAAAAAAAAAAAAATGAATTTGACTTTTAACACGTATGGAAATATTATGATTGGGAAATGTTAAACAACAACATAGATAAATCATCCAAAATATTTTAGTATTAAATCAAACACTGTAATTTTTAAACAATATTGTGAAACCTCTGCCAAGGCAATTCCTTACAATCTGCTCATTTTTACACTTCGATGCATTGAAAAACAGAAAGTGAAAGAAATAATTTTAAGTTATCACAAACGGTTACCTAACACTTTTTATTCGACCTTCAGATATGGAACTACTTTCCATCTATCGTTTATCAAATTTACAGTGTAGATGTCACTCAGTGCACCCAACGGCAGTGACTTTTTTACAAGGTTCATTTTTAAAGTGCTCACTTATCGTGAACAGCCTTTAATAAACAGATGAATATATAAACGCAGCAAACAGAAGCCAGGCTAATGACTGTTAAGAATGTAAATTACTTTAGCAAAAGTTTAGATTAAATGCAATACGCAACGTTATTCGTTCTGCGTGTAACATGAAGAATCCTAATAACGTGCCGAGAATAGTAACGTACGTGCACTATAGAAAATTTATTTTTCCCTAAGAACCTTTTTACGAGTTATGTTATTTCCCGGCACGGTTTCCATCATAACTGCAAGTAATGATTTTTCTTGTTCGGAAAATACACATTGAACGCTTTTCTCGGTCTTTATATTATTGCCTACTTACATATCTCAAAAGAAATGATTAATATAACACATGTATAAAAGTAATTCTTGAAATTCCCTTTGAAGAATTTCTCTGCTCTTTTGCTGGAGATTTATTTTTCTTCCCGCGTTTCATCAAGTTTTCCAGTTCGCTTGCAGCGCCGGCACACCCATTCCTCTCCCATCTTTCCTCTCGCCTCTCGTTTACCGACGTCTCCTTCCTCTTGTGAATAAAGGTGGGAAGTTCTTGTACGTACGACGGCTCCTGGGTATGTTCTCGAGCGCCCGGGGGCTGAAAAAGGACGTAAGCGGGGGCGGGAAAACGCGAGACTAGAAGGACACGGTGATAAGGGAACAGAGATGATTAAATTACACACTTGACTAGAGAGCAAAGAGGTGTTGTGTGTTATTACCCGACGTCTTCTACCCTCTTGCCTTTTCCACCTGACGGCATCTCCAGACGGCTCTTCTGTTTACTCCGAAACGTCCATTACATGCCAATTAACTTATTCACGTGTGAAAAAAAAAATATATTCGTACTTATTGCCTGTGTAAAACTGTTAGCGTGCGAAATATTTTTTTACACTTCCAAGCACTAAAGGACAACTAAATATGATTGTATACAACTTACATCTATTTTACCCGACATACCTGCTAATTTGCATTTGTGCCACGCGAAGAGTTATCCATTTATTTGTTTATCAAACATCATAAATATCAAATATCATAAACAAGTGCCTCGAAATAATGAAAATTTATTTATATATCATTATTTACCCCCCAACGTCAAGTGCAAATCTAATATGCCGTACAGTACATGGCGATCAAAAGAAATAAGCACTGAACAAAATATATATATTTTTTTACATTTACAAAAGTGCAACATTGTTTTAAAGAATTCGCCACAAGCAGAGGTTTTGGTTGCGATCATTGCTAAGTACGAGTATGAATCAGATTTGTGGGGCAGACATTGGAACTGAACTCAACCTGGAAAGTATAGAACCTCAAATTACCTAGTTTTATTCTTACAGGAATTTGCCACCTAACTTAGTATTCCTAAGAGCAAAACAAAAATGCTATATTATTTTTAAATTAGGGTGTGTTATAGATAATTATCTTATACTAATGTAGTACGTAGATCACTTTCCCGATATTCTAAAGTACTCAGTTTCCTTGTAACGAAAACATTTTTCATTTGCTTATGGTTGTTAACCAATCAGCTGCCGAGTTAGAACATTTTTTTTGATAAGAATAACAAATACTACAATATTTAACGAACATGAATAATGATGACCAAGTTTTACTTTGCAAAATTTAAAGATGATATTAATAAGTGTAATGTCTTAAATATACTAACAAATTACGTATATTTCAATCGTTCTCTCTTTTTCATTAATTTCCAAAAGCACTGAAAGTTTAAAGAATTTTTTGTAGGGGAATGTCTCGAAGTATTTAAATATACCTTTGGCATTTAATTAGGCAAAGAAAACGTTTTACTGAATAAACGCTAAATCCTTCATGTCATGTACAAATTCATCAGCATGCAAATAATATACACAAGGAAAATATGAAGTTCATTAAACATCCGGAACAGTATAAATAAAATACCTCTAGAATATAAAATATGGACACAACTCTTTAGCGTGTAAATACTAATATTCTAATTGGAATATTCTCTTTGAGCTAAAGCCATTAATAGTTAACACACGCTCACTATATTACCATAACAAATCTTCAGATTAGTTTTTTTAATTATGCTTATTTGCAAAATAATGATTATCCTGAAGGTGCCATCGCAGGGGCACGTAAGTTCGTACAGGCACACGACATGATAGTATGTAGACAGGAACCATCAAAATATTGTACGACACCAAGGATGTATTGCAGTGGACCAACACTTGCAGGATGCACTTAGTATGGCGTTGGACCACCCGTAGCATACGGTCGAACACGGAGGAACATAGATGTCTGATGTTAGCCTGAGGAACATCCCGCCACAGCCAGCGTCTCCAGACTCGAATTTGGAGGTCGTCTGTATCCAGACGGAACCGTGTTCCGTCGTCGCTGAACACCACTCGTCGTCAATTTGCAAGCTGCCATGGTGCCTATTCCCGGCAGAATGTCAAACGTACTCGGTGATGCTCAGGTTGTAACGGGACGTGGTAAGGGACGCCGCGACGATATATCCCGGACTGATGGCCGGCCGCCTGGATATGGCACTGGTGGACGCCATCTCCAGCTGCCGTGACATGTCTGCTGCACAGAGATGCCTGTGGAGTGCTCGCTGCATGTCGCGTCGCCCGATTAAGGCACCCGTCTACCAGGCGCTTGAAGTGCCTTGCAGTGTGTTCGAAATACACGTTTTTCTACGAAACTATTAAACGTGCGTCCAATGTACTGACCTACGAAAATAAAACACATTTCAGACGAGGGTTTTTGAATGTTTTCAAGACCTCACGTTAATTATAAACATCATTTTAGAGGACGCCAGAATGGTTTAAAACTGTTTTTCAGAGCACGGTATCCCATAATATAAGTGTCATATACACACAAAACTAGTCAAGGGGCATGCATTGAACCTTCCTACACACTTTCCACCAATAAAATAATAGGGTCGCCGCTGAAAGTCCCATAGGTACACGCAGCACGACGATAACACTGCACGCCAGTTCAGAGCCTTGCGCTTAGCGGCGATGGGGGACTTGATGCGCGTGGCAGTGTCGCCTTTAACGCTCCCTCGCCTCTCGGCTTCAAACACGGAAAAAAGCTCTAGGCAGACGGGCGTCTTAAATGATCCTCCATGGTGGTGGTCCGCCGGGGTCGACTCGAGCCTTCTCGACGTGTGCGTGTGTTCCCTCCTGTTCCTACTGAGTCCAACACCGACTCACAGTGTAGACAGAACTGTTCAAATGGCGAGTAATACGCCGAAATGCCATACCTGGCTTTCGGAGGCCGACTATGCGGCCTATGTCAAACTCTACCAGCTGGGTCGAGGATTGTCGAATGCACTATCGGGGCATGCTGCTTGTTCACTGAACTTGACTCTGTGGCTCACACAGATCATGCTACTACTAAGGCCTTATTCGATGTCTTGAATCTAGGGATGATTGAGGGACATGCGTGCTCCCTAGTGATACATTCGTGCAAACAAACCGCATTAAACACAAATGGGGTATTTGTCGGGCTATTGCGATACTGTGTGGCAACCTTCTTTGTACTCGCGTGATTAGTTCATGATGATAACCTATTTTGCAAATGAGTGTATCATCTCTTAATTAATAATATTCACCGAACTCTACATTTAATTGCATGTAATTTACTGTACCCATGTAGGTCCTCGAAACATATGTGACATTTGATTGGCAGTATAGAATGATGATGTAATTTTACACTGGGGTAAAGAAAAACGTAATGGCTGTCAACTAATAATTGGAAGCTCTCCAAGTTCCAGTAATGATTCAGTATGAGTGAGTTTACTGTTTCTTTGCTGTTCCAGACTTCTGTAGTTCCCTTTAAAGTAGACAAAAATTACCCTACAATGTGAAAGTGATTTAAATAAAAATATTTATATACAAACGACTGCATACTTCTCCGACTATTTTGTGACGTTAGATCCGCTGCGTTAAGTTTATCAGCGCCAGCTACTTCTGTGCGGTGGTGTACTCTTTGCTCAGCTCGGATCCCCCCCCCCCCCTCTCTCGTCCTGGTTTTCCCTCCCTGCTTTCCCCTTTCCCCTTCGTGTGCCAACGATTTTTTGATTGGTCGTGGTAGTTTAATTAAGGTTTTGCACGGCCTCGCTCTGTCTACGCCCTTCAGACGTCTGCTACGTTACGCTGCTGCCTTACGTTTGCAAGATCTTCGTTTGCTCCGGATGGCTTAGTTGCACTTCACCGCGGTTTCTGATATTTTGTTTCCCTTAATCTTGACATAAAACAGCCTATAGGTTGTTCACAGTAAAATAATCAATTTTGAAAAGCCCTGCTTAAGATCTACTTGTAAGCATATTATGTATACTTCCGCCACATGCCAAATCAACATTGTTATGGACCTGATCACTGTATTCATGTGTCAGTGATGGGAAAGTGTAACATTGTTATAAAATTAAATATTTTACAAATTGGCTAATGCATACACTTAGGTACATGCATTGTAAAAAATATATATATATAAAATGGTGGTATTGACAAATGGTTACAGAAAACTTTTAATTCAACGATCAGACATGGAACTTCTTTCCCTCCGTCTTTACCAACTTTACTGGGTGTATGCCAGTGCAGCGGGCCCGTTAAAAATACGTGCAAGTAGGTACAGTGAGGTTTTAAAAAGGGTTGATTTCAAAAGTGCTCACATTGCCGTGAACAGCCTTTATCAGCGAGGGCAGGAACAGCTGAATAAGGGCAACTCGTGTACTAAAACCAGCGTCTTGTCTCGGTCTCGAACCCAGCAGTGTCAAACAAGTCTTTATCGAGTTCATCCCCAGTCCAGTAACATAGTGGTTTTATAAAGTGTCGTTACACTTCCGGTCATCGACATTTTCGGCCATCGACAAGTTCATGACAGTCCCGGGAGGTTACAACTATCCCCATCAAATATTCTTTGAGAAACAGATCATTTTAATGATACTAAGTGACAATATAATATAAAATATTTCTAGTAAACTAATTTTTGTGCATAATAATAATTTGATTTTCCTCGCACTTTTTTTACAGGCATAGTATTGGTATAAGCTGTTCACGGTAAAATAAGCGCTTTTTAAAGCCCTGCTTAAGATCAACTTGTATGCACGTTGCGTATTCTTCCGCCTTATGTAAAATTAACACTGGCAAGGGCCTCATAACTTTATCCATGCGTCAATCAAATGAAACTGTAAAATTATAAGAAAAGTAAATATTTTACAAGCATGCTCGCCTTTACACTTCGATGCATAAAAAAATAATAGAAAGCGGAATAAATAATTTAAGTCATTACAAACGATTAGCTAACTCTTTTTATTCGACGTAAAGATATGGAACTACTTTCCAACCAACGTTACCAACTTTACTGTACGCATGTTACTCAGTGAGCCCGTTATAACATATGCAGGCAGGAGCAGTAACTTTTTCCTAAGGTTGATTTCAAAAGTGCTCACTTTATCGTGAACAATCTTTAAAGACATTATTTAAATTCGCAATAGCTTAATGCTGTAACAAATTTGGAGTGTTCAAAATCAATGGTTTGTACCACCTCGTTAATACTTCTTGTCTTTTGTGTATCCACTCGTTTTCTTGTTTAGATTTAGTAAGGACGTGTACGACAGGTTAGGTCAAAGGGGGAAGGGTAGTGATTAAACGAGATTTACCTGTTCGCGCGGACTGTCGCTGACCTGTCGTATACATACGACGATACTCCATTCACTGTTACTTCATAAATTTCCTGAAGCCCTGCTAAAGTTCTACTTCCAGGATATTCCTCCGTCGCATGCAAACGAATCTTCGAAAATCACGCCAGATGGCCAAAGCACCGCATTCGTGCGCAATCAGTGTAATAATGCTTTACATAAGAACTATTTCTTAGTAGGCATTACCAACTTACAAATGAAATATGATAATTTATAGACAAAATATAAGTAACAGATAAATGTAACCAAAAATAAGGTGCTCGTATCTTAACTCAGACGCTTGTGATACATGGCTTATTTAGGAAATAATCAAACACGCCATACATTGTATGTTTTTCTAACGTTTGATTTATAAAGTGCGAAGAAACCGCGAATAGACTATATCTTGAATGGTTGCTGTGTAAACAGATAGCCAGTATAGTACAGAATTTTTCTTTTGCCGGAATTGTCGTATCGTTTAATGTACCATAAAATCCATCCGATATAATTCTGCACGCGATTACCGCACGAAAAATCTGCGCACTTATAGTTTCTTTGACAAATGAGGTTTATTGTGATGTATATCACTTACCCAGAATCTGAGAAAACAAAAACTAATTAAGGTAACGTACTAAATTAAAAGTAACAGGGATCTGTTACATGTGGATCTGCGCGTAAAACATGTTAACTTCAGAAATGATCTAATCTGACACAAAAAAAACTATACACACATGTGAGGCTTGATTAAGATTTCGACCCAGAACGTCGTGGTAAGTAGATGAAAAATATATTACAGGCTTCGGCCATGTTTGTCGCCAGTAATGGAAGAATGGTACACATGGCATGGCCCTTTAGTATGCAACACGCTGCGTGTTGCATTACAAACGTTATGAAGAAACGTTATGTAGCTAAGTAATGTATAAACAATGCATGGTCTGGTGTTCGCTCACTTCACTTTTATTCGCAGAAGTCGTGTAGCGGCACGGAAGATATTTTCCACGTGTGTAACTGGTCACAAATTATTGTGAGTGAAGAGAGTGAAGAGTTTTGGGCGTCTCTTAACATCGAGGTCTTCAGAGCCGATGAGGGTGATAGAAGTGAAAATGGAGTGGTGCCGGAATGAAGGGGTGGGGGGAAAACGGGATATCCCCGAGAAAACCCGCCTACCAGCGGCATCGTCCGGCACGATTCCCACTTGCGAAAATGCGGCGACCTGGCCGGGGATTGGACCCGGTTCGCCTTGGTGGGAAGCGAGCAGGCTAACCGCTCAGCCACCGTGACCCCGTCACTTATTATAGTTTGTTTGCAGACCACGGGGTGAAGTGATATACACGTAGTTCAGATCGAAAAGCTGCCAACACAGGGACAACTTTCAAAATTTTCACAAACAAAACACAAGACAAAAATAAATTTTATATCGAAATTCACGTGTTTCTGGGAACAGATTTTCACTCCTTTAAAGAAAGCATAAAGAACACCGGCTGTCAAAAAAAAAACAATGTAGGTCGATCGAACTTTTATTTTTACTTCAGTGTTCGTCGATGATTTTCATAAGCAGAGCATTACGAAAGAAACAACTTTCCTCGTTGAATGTTTAATGCAGATCGACGTTTGCGCATTGCCTCGAAAAACTGCACGTCTTTCCTTGTAGTGTTGAGCGACTCGTGTAACGATGAAGCTCTTAAGTACAATCGACACACTACATTTGACTGTTGGACCTGTGATGTACCTGAGTAGGATACTGGGAGCGACTCCAGTCAAGTCGGTGATTAATGATCTCCGTGAAAAATACCTACTTTCTCCAGCGTGGCTACAAATCACCGGATCACAGCTTTGGTTACAGTCCCACTTCTATACCCACCCAATGTTAAATTATTTGGACAAATTAAGTTGGTATTTAAATCACGTAACTTTCGTTTCCCTCGCTTTAGTGTATCGCTGGCGACGGGCTAACGGACTTCTCGTCAATTTTCAAGATTTTGACGAGAGATTTGTTCTTGATAGGAAGGCACTGTGCAGGGAAATTTTCGTTCACCCGTTGGTGCAAAAAAACATCTCTTATTTTTTTTTCGCTTTGACCCCGTTCGTTTATTATCTTGTCGTTGGAGTTAGAAAGGAGAAATCCATTGGTAGTACTGTTTCAGGATATGCGTACCACATATTTCGGTGGGCTACAGTTTTAAAGCTAACTGCCATGCAATACATTTTGAAACAAAGGATCATTCTTGTGACAGATTATGTGCCTGCTATACCAAATAATTTACGGGGAATAAACTTTGGCCATGTTCTCTCTCCGTTGATTGATGCATATAGTAAATTGTCATTGATCACTTACAAGATCAATTCTGAATTCCAAACGCAGGTGTTTGTGAACATTTTATATTTTGTCATTTATGCCGTAATTCTACTAGCACGCATAATTGCAGCGCGGAGTGATAGTACCATCACAGCGCCTCAATTAGCAGACTCAATGACTGTCATACACATATTGGATTTCTTCTGCCGTATAATTCTACTAGCACGCATAATTGCAGCGCGGAGTGATAGTACCATCACAGCGCCTCAATTAGCAGACTCAATGACTGTCATACACATATTGGATTTCTTCTGCCGTATAATTCTACTAGCACGCATAATTGCAGCACGGAGTGATAGTACCATCACAGCGCCTCAATTAGCAGACTCAATGACTGTCATACACATATTGGATTTCTTCTGCCGTATAATTCTACTAGCACGCATAATTGCAGCGCGGAGTGATAGTACCATCACAGCGCCTCAATTAGCAGACTCAATGACTGTCATACACATATTGGATCTCTTCTGCCGTATAATTCTACTAGCACGCATAATTGCAGCACGGAGTGATAGTACCATCACAGCGCCTCAATTAGCAGACTCAATGACTGTCATACACATATTGGATCTCTTCTGCCGTATAATTCTACTAGCACGCATAATTGCAGCGCGGAGTGATAGTACCATCACAGCGCCTCAATTAGCAGACTCAATGACTGTCATACACATATTGGATCTCTTCTGCCGTATAATTCTGTTGGTGCACCACTGCAATGCAATCACACATGCAATACGACGTCTAATAATCCAGGTGGCGAAGATGGCAGTTCAAGCTAGTCACGACCGAGACCTATCGGAACTCATTCAGCAGTTCCTGCAGCAAACTGACTTTCACACACTCGAATTCGAAGTGCACGGGTTTTTTTACACTCTCTAATCGCCTACTGCTTGCTTTAATAAACATCGTTGTACCATGTATAATAGTGGTGTTGCAATTTAAATTCACCTAAATTTGCGTAAAATGTTTGCAGTCCATCGAAAAGTACATTATATAAGAAAACGTTTTTTTTTTCCACATGAGTGTATTAAGTTTTAGAGTTAGTTGTGCATGTTCATATATTAACATAAGTTACTGTCGTATACTCGATTCCAGTCCTTATTTAGAATGACAACTCTTGGAAAACATTTTCTTAGCCACATTCTCAGAAGAGTTAACAAAAAACATGCGTGGAATTCCTAGCCTTATCCCATTCAGACTCATGTGCACAATCGTGTACACACTGCAAGGAAAAAGTTATGTGCGCTGGTGGTGTACTCTGCGAGTTGCATTGCCATAGACTATAGACGTGCGAAATTCGCGTCATTAATTCGCGAAATGGTAAGACACCTGTACATAACTTCGCACAATTTGTGATAACATTGTCTCCTGACTTTTACATGGCGTCATTTACCTGCGTTACAATGTTATTAGGAATTGGTCATTTTACTGGTGAACATCTGTAGGTGATAAATTGGGAGCTTCGGGGCGTCCCACACAAATCGTCGGGCAGCGGCAGAAGTAAGGCGAGTGTACAACAACCAGAAGTTTGTACTGGCGACAGAAAATAATGCAAAATTTTGCACGTCTCTATTCATTGGCCCGTGGGTAAATGATTCGTAAACCATGCTACTAACATGCGTTATGTCTTCATCACTTCGTCTGAATACGAAGCCGCACAGCTCTCATGTTGGAGACGACAAAGTAATGACTGTGTTGGGTTAACTGACAATGCATAAAACATGTCTTATTTGCAATAATTGGAACCATTACGTAAAGTGAATATAAAAGGAGTGTTGTCCTGTATCTTACACTCACCTGATTACTTTGAAATTAGAAATTATGGCTATTATAATTGTTTATTGATAATTTTCCAAAGTAAACACGTGCTCACAACAGACTGATTTTCTTGCAAGCACTGCAAGGATCATAATAAATTGTGCCTCTTTTGTATGTATATAATTTTCTTTATTGAAATTCAATACCTCTAGCTTTCTGTTTTGTAGACCTGGGGTATCATATCCTTTAATAGTAATATACGTGTGTGAATTTAAAAATTATAGTAACTTAAGAATTACAATACAATGAACATTTTATTTCTTATGTGTGTTGCGACACTGCATCGTAAAAAATAGATTGTACAAATACGTGTTCCCATATTTTTAATTTTCTGTATATCTTGTATTAAAAATAAAATGTAAAATTTGCTGTTTAAAATAAATACTTATAGAAATACGTTTTGTTTATCACACATAAATGGACGGCTTAAAAATACATTACATTTTATAGTTTATATATGTGAAAAATTACATCAGCACGAATTGGGGAAATGTATACTTGTATTTTTGTTGCTGTACTATAATCAAGCCAGTTTAATAATACGTGTCCGACATTTTTAATTTTATAGATTTGTAATGCCATTATGTAGTCTAATATTAATAGAGTACTTTCAAAATATCTTTATATGCTTACATGAACAACTTCAGTGAAAGGATAGCAAAAAAAATAACGGGAAATTTACTGTTCAAGTCTCTTCCATGCAGTTTCTAACCTGTCCAATAACAGAAAAATTAAGGCTACATTGGGTATATTTGTCCACATCGTCTTGGACCTTCGGCTCCTGTTTAAACATTTTTTATTAAAAAATCAATATTACTGTTAAGTGATATTCGATCGCAAATAAATGTTGGCCCTGGCCGTCCATCTTCCCGCACGGACCAAGTTGCCAGCAGGCGTCCTGCATGGCTCGCGCCTCCACAAGGACCTTTATGACGTAGTGTTTGGTAAGAGGAGAGCAGATATTCAGTCGTGTAGTGAGTTTTTTTTTACAAGGTAAGCCATTTTACTAACAAACGCAACATCCATCGTGTCTTACCCTCCACATTGTATTTACCGTTTTATGATACCTAACATTAGTTATAAAAACGGAAACGAAATGAATGTAATAATAATTAAACTGAATATTATTTACAGAGCATATTACAAATGATAAGAAAACTCCCGTTTTCTCGAACACTTTCATCCACTTTCCAAGGGAAAATGAAGGACTGGAGGATGCAAACAGAACGACTGCTTACCCTGCCTAAGGTACGCGGGGGCGTGTTGTTGCTTGTGAGTTCGATTCATCACTAGTCGCTCTCGTTTGTGGAAATAAATATCAGATCGAAGCATTATGCATGTACAGAACGGAAGTTACGAAAGCTCTTTTTCTCGGATCGGAAAAGAGAAACTCAGAATAAAATGTTTTCGAAGTTAAGGCGAAATCTATAATGGGTCGAACATTTCCAATATGTATAGGGTAAGCATTGCTTACCTTGCGTCTATGGAATAAACGCCACTGAAGATATTACATGTTTGTCATTGACATCCCGCACCTGGTGGCAACTAACACCTTCCACGAGTTCTTCGATTGGCATCTTTAGTCAAGGAGATTCTGGACACACAAACCAGGTCACCTGGGACTTACATATGTGCAGAAGTGTACATAAAAGATCAGCACCAGTATAAATACAACCCTCGCCCGGGCTGAAGTGAAGCAGGAATCACATAGCCCCGACAAACGCAGCACGACCCGATAAAAACTGCAACCCCGACACAACATTCATATCTTCAATGTGACTGCTCGAATTTACGGCCCGACAGTTTACTGACGCGACACGAAGAGTAGAATTTTTCGGAACCTTTTAGAAAGCGCTGATTATCAACGTTAAAGGCGATGGGAAGACGGGAAATTTGGAATGCATGATGGTGAACAGGCGTTATCGCTACTGCATACGAAGGTAAAATTATTATTTTAAAGAGTTACATACAGTGATTTTTCAACATTTTTTTTAAAAGCTGCGTGATTGTCATTGTAGGGAACGCTTGCCATACAGTTTCATTTTGCAAGGTTGTACGCTTTGTATGTCGTAGGGCACGACACGAAGAAAATGGAAATCACTTCTAATCCAAAATCGCTGGTCGGACGACAGAATTTGTCGGACTTACGTCGGATCTATCTGTTATTTCATTGGCTGTTTAGTTTTACGTGTAGGGGCTATCGTGTCGTGCTCGTCGGGGCTGTGCGACCCCGGCACGAGTTCTTGCATCGTGTGTGCACGGCGGTGCGCGTGGCGAAATATCCCAGCGGGGTTTCGGCGAGCTGTGGCTGTGACCTGAGGAGACGGAGCGACTACTTGGACGCATCGGCGTTCTCACATACGAGTGGATGAGCGGTTAGCCTGATCGCCTCCCACATTCGCGAACCGGGCTCGATCCCCGGCCGGCTCACTCCCGGATTTTCACACGTGGGAATCGTGCCGGACGATGCCGTTGGCCGGCGGGTTTTCTCGGGGATCTCCCGTTTCTCCCGCCCCTTCATTCCGGCGCTACTCCATACTCACCTTGTTCGCCCTTGTTGGCTCTCAAGACCTCGCTGTTAAGAGCCGTCCGAATATCTTCACTCACTCAGTCACTCACAGATGAGTGCTACAATGTTTGTGTATGACGCAGGCGTCGTAGCGGAGCTGGGAGTTCACGAGGGACTGTGTTCTGCTGCAGGCCCCTCGCAAGGGCGTCAATTTATATTTATGTAATGTAACCCTCAGATACACACAATGCTACCACCTTGGGATAGCCACGTATATTATGTAATGCATTAGAGTACATACACAACAATTAATGTTTGTATGGTTAGACATGTTTTTTTTTTCTGTAGTGCGTGCCGGTTGCCATAAACACATTAATTGGCTAGGTTTTCCAATAAGTATGAGTACATACAAAAACACCGAGTTACTAACTTGCATTCTCAGTAGAATAGACTAGCAGACTCTGTAGATGAAACATTGTATTATTATTCGCAGTTTCAGTTACTCCATGCAGTCCGGACTAAATTGCTTATGGCACTCACGAACACGAGTGTTAGTGTGTGTGTGAGACACAGTGACGGACTTTACTGTATTATTCAACCATGTTAACAAAATGTCTTACTGACAACAAAGAAACACTTGAAATAAGAAGCGTAGCAATTTAAAATGGTCTGTGTAAATATCACCTAAGCAGCAGCGGATGATAGCCCGGTTCACGCATAGGCTGAGTTCAGGACACACTTATCATACATCAAACCTTCGTTCAGCATCTCATTTAGGGAGTTCACAATTTGTGTACGTACTACATAACACATATAATAAAAATATTCAGAAATATCAACGGTTCAAATGATAGGTATGGGAGACGAGGTATTTCTAAGCTACACTGAGGTAGGCGACACTGGCGATTATTATATTTTAAGAATAGCATTTTATTCCAAACTTCTCAATTTTTATGTTCGCAATATTTAATGAATAAATTACTTTAAGATCCTGATGGCAATCGGCAAAAGCTGCAAGACTTTAACAACATCCTATCATCACTAAAAGTGGTCGTGCCTAGCCTGCCTGATCCCTATCATAATGTATACGTAAGATTTCCAGTGTCTCAATACTGAAACTTACAGAAAAAAATAAAAATGTTACTGCTCAATGATATTAGAAATTACGTTTGCGGAAGTTCAAAGCATTAATTCATGTTGCCTAACTCAAGGTAAACACTCAAATTTCTCTCTGGTTTACCATAGCAAAAATTTAAGCTGGGACTTACAGTACTGAAAATCCAATATGACGTCAAATCAAACTTCTAGAACCAATTGATGACGCTGACGTACAGCTTACGTACATCATACTGATGTAGGCAGCTCTCGCAGTTGGAAATCAGCTTTAGTGTGCAAACTGGACGCGTAGGCTGCTCTCGCATGATGTAGGGTAGGCGAGGGTCCTTAAAATACGTCCAGCTAATACTCTCGTGACATGTAAACGACGTCATGGTACTTCCTACCTACTGACCACTAAACCTAGCGAAAGGGACTAATATCAGCACACACTAATCGCTGGCCAATATAAATAAACTTTAAATGACGTAGGGGAACTATCGAACACCCTAAAAATCCCAATACAGCCTTACTCTCTACCCAACTTCTGGACGAGAGTCCTGACCTACGTCCGGTCTTGATGGCAGCTGATGATCGAGAGCGTTGAGATCGCGATCAGCTGACGCTATCTTAAGGGGGGGGGGGGGGGGGCTAACCTGCCAGCCAATCACGAGTCAGGATTTGAACCTGTGGGCCAACGGCAACTCTTAACACTTCAAAAACACCTCACGATCCACTTTCAACGGCCTAACTGATAAAATTACCTAGAGTATAAGGTCTCAAAACGGCAACATACAAAACAAGAAAGTCGAAAAAATTCACACAAAGAGACCGCAAAAAAAATTATTTACATATAAAGAAATACAAAAAAGACAACTAGCTAACCTAATCCATTTAAACATTATATGATTGCCATCGTACAGCTAAATTAAAATATCCTACATGTGAAAATAAGCAAAAATAAATCAAATAAAAATAAAATGACGTTACATTAGTGACATAAGTGAAATATACTATTTGCATACTAATGTACGTGGAATATTATATATGGATATAAGTGTGAAAATAACCTATGTAAATTACATAGCGAACGACGTGCATTTATGGGTGTAACAACTTGTTACGTTTTTAAAAGCGTGTGGCCCTGCCTGGAGGGGTTTGTTTAGAAAATCGCAAGGCTTCGCTCCACTTCTTCGCAATATGTTTGTACTACCGCAATCAGACTAGTATGCCTGTTGCTGCTCGTAACAAACTGTTAAATCACATTCGGTTTTAAATGATTGTAGCGGCCACCTGTCCTCTTCCACCGTCTAGGTCGCCTGTCTCTACATGGAAATCAGTCATGGAGCTGTTACACACAGTAAAAAAAATTCTGCTACATACATGAAATATTCTGGAAAAATTTTCTTGTGTTTGTGGTTTTAAAATGTCAGAGATTTCAATTCTACAGTGTTTTACACACGCGAACATGCGTCAATTTACATTTCTCGCCAGTTACACTTCTGTTCGCCGAATATTTTAGCATACATATCGAAGGAGAGAAAAGCTTGTCAGATGACTTTTCTGTGTGTGTGTGTGTGTGTGTGTGTGTGTAGTTGTGTGTGTGTCAGTGTGTATCCACCACAATAACTTCTCAACGCTTGAATAGAATTTCGCGAAAGTCGGTAAACGTATAGTGCATACACTGTAAAAAAAATCTGGTAAACTTCCTAAACTGTAATGGAAGTTTTTAACCTATACACTGAATGGAAATAATACAACACATCGAGCTGCAGTTATAGAAATGTTTAGCGTCGCTACTATATAAAGTTGGGAACTTCCCTATTCATTTGACGGTTTCCTGAGCAAATGTATTAACTGAACGTTACAATGAATGTATAGGGGAAAACATTACCATTCCTGCTTAGTCACTAAGTGTATACACTGGTATGGTAAATTTCCGAATAATTTCTTAAGAGTGTAGTAAGGACATCCGAATTTCAGCGTTTCGACCCCAAAGGATGCTTGATTTCAAAATGGCGGCAATTTAAGTATTTAGGTTGCTACTTCGGGAACAATTCAACCAGCTATCGCCTAAATTGGGCATGTAAGTCATACTATGGTAGGTCATGTAAGCATATGCGATTTAAATTTATAAGGCATTTGTTTTCAAAATAACAGCCGTACAAACTAGGCATTCCTAACACACATTGTTTCTCACTATTTTCAGTCACATTAATTATAAATGAAATTTAATAATTTACAGACAAAATATAAGTAAAATTACAATTCAACCAAAAGTTGATACTTTCACGTTAACAGAAATACGAAACGTTTATTATAAGTGGCATATTTAGGAAATAAAGTAATACTTCATACATGGGGTGCTTTTTCAAAGGTGTGATTCAAAAAGTGTGAAGAAACGGCGAATATACATACGTCTGATGTGCGATCAGGAAGCCCGTGGTATAACCAGTCAAGACTGTTCACAGTAAAGTGAGCACTTTTAAAAGCCCCGCTAAAGATCTACTTGTACACACATTCCGTATTGTTCCGCCTTATGTAAAATTTACAATGCCATGGGCCTGGTCACTCTATTCATGCGTTGGCCACGTGAAACTGTAGAATTAATAAGAGTGAATATTTTACAAATTTGGCCCTTTCTACACTTCGATGCACAATAACAAATTTAAAGCAAAATAAATCATTTGAGTTTTCACAAATGGTTACCTCGCACTTTTTATTCGACGTTAAGATATGGAGATACTTTTCATCCGTCATTACCAACTTTACTGGGCGCATGTCACTAAGTGCGCCTGTTAAAATATGTGCAGGCAGGGGCAGTAACATTTTTCTAAGGTTGATTTCAAAAGTGCTCACTTTATCGTGAACAGGGTATAGAGGCGAGCAGGTTAAATAGCAGCCACGTGGCGACATCCACACGACCCAGAAACATTCGAACATATGGAACTTGGGCTTGTTTTAGTGTAGTTACCTCTCCTGGGGCCTTATGCTCGAAATCGTTCGGCTTCCGCAAACCATTCGAGCGGGTAGAGTGGTGAACTCGCATGCGGCTTCATGTGTGCGAGATATGCTACGCTGGGGCGAAAACTTCTCGCATACGTGTTGACCATTCGATACGTGCCAGCGTTCCAGAATGGCAGGCCCACCTTTCTGTTTTAATGGACGATTCTAAGGTGAGAAATGGAACAAAATGTTCGTCATGCGACAGAACCTTCATATCGAAATCATGTTTTGGTAATAAAACGTGTTAATATGTGTTAAAGGTACTTCACAATGTTACTAGAAAGAAACGGTACAAAAATGGGTTACTATTATATACAATGCGTAGGTCTAGCTACTATCACAATAGTGGTAGATGGGCGCCCTGCTTCCATAGCTCAAGGGTAGACTGGCCGATCTGTAGTAGAGGGGGTCATGGGTTCGCATCCCGTCCCCTCCGCGATAGATTTTCAGCTCGCTTGTCTCACTGGTAATTTGTCAGCAAGTCGGACTTACTAGAGATTCGTCAACGTCAAATGAAAATAACCAAAACGATGAGTGATTAGCGCTGCGGTTTACAAAATCAACGTACGACAGTTCGAATCTGTTCTAGGAACAATTTTTTTTAAATTTATACACATTTATTAGTTCAATTATATAGTCAATATAATAACGGAAAATTTTTCGTTGTGATATTTATGCTTAATATTTAGTCATACACGAGAGATAAAATGGGAAAACAGAACTCTCCTTATAGTGACTGCTAAAAGTTATTCGATATAAGCGTCGTGTAATGTCTTTGATCTTTGTTGTTGTGGTTATTTACTACATTCAGAGTTATTATTACCTAATTGTTATGTGTTAATTACAATGTTACGCTCATGCATAGTCTCGAGAGCATGAAAATTCCGTTTGTATCACTTGCAAATGCCAGGTGAAAGCATATGATGTGAAACGGTTTAGTTTGTACGAGAAACTAATTGATTATAATATATTTGTATATTAGAGCTTGCAATGCGACAAATACTTCCACACGCAATGTGTAGATAATACTCTTACTGTGGGAAATCATAAATGCTGTTCAATCAGATATAAGAAATTATGAGACCGGAGTCAACTTAGACAATATTTAAATAATTCGCAGCAACAATTGTACTCTATGTTTTAACAATTACTAGCCAGCACTTAACACAAAATTTATTAAACAATAATTTAGTAAAATAATAAACAAGTATAAAATGCGAGGACATTGCTTCCTAATTCGTAGACCTAGCACAAAAGTAAGGCGAATTAATTTTGCCTCGTGATGACTGATTTGAACAGCATGTTATAGTTCCACTTGTTATTAAACTTCAAAATGATTACGATACATTTGCTATTATCGCCATGTGACAACATTATTGTAAAATTATCCCTGTTAATAAATACCAGCCATTGTTCGCTAAGAACTTCTGCAATAAGACAAACAGCGAATTTATAAATCAGTGATATTCAGCACCATGATAATCACTATAGTTACAGTAACATCAAGTGCAGCCATGGTATTGTATCTGAATTTAAGTAATTTCAGCGGAAAACTTGATGTATGTGTAGCGTATGCGTATGGATAATTATTGTGTCGACAGGTTTGAATGATCAGTGACTAATGGTTGAAAAACATTTACACACAATGCTTATCCAAATGTGGTAATGTTTAAATATCGTTTGGATTAAATGCAAAATTAAAGTTAAAATGTTTTCACTTACACTGAATCATATTCAAAACATAAGTGCACAGGCTTGAACGATAACCATCATTTATTCAATTATCAAACGGAAAAATTATGTAAAACGAGATCAATTTATTGTACATAGTAGATTCTATTTCTACTTTCCGCCGATGTCAAACTCGTCGGGGCGCAAAAAAAAAAAAAAATTAATTCCAACATTATAAAACAAAATTTCGTGCGTACTTCCCCACTGTAGCAAGTAATAATTTAACTTGCCTCAAAATAACATTCCGGTTCGTTTCAAATACTTTTTTTAATTTCGTGTAAAATTAAATATTGCCAAAAGCCAAATTTGTCATTCACTTTATTGTGAGTTTAAAAAAATTAATATTGAGTATTATATGGATAACATGCCGTTTTAGAACTTTCCAACATCCAATTAACACACTTTTCGGACAGATTTAGCCGGAGTACTGTGAACACTGAATAATATATAATATGAATTTCCGTCGACCTCTGACGTCATGTTGGTCTGTCGTGTCGTGTTCGTCGGGCTATTGTGACTCCAGCTTTACGGGAACTCTTCCTCACATGTCTTAAGCTGGCTTCCACAAATGCAAGCATAACATTAACAACTGCACATAGGTCGCGTGCACAAGAATCGACTGCCAAATTTTTCAAAAAATATTGATTCACACACTGCGCATAACACGTGTCGTGTGCATCAGAGGTCGTGGCATAGTGCACAAAGGAAATGGTTAAGTGTGCTTCATTTCTTATGCATGCACATGTGGCAACATCCAACCACACAAGAGAATAACATTTTCGACGAAGTTGTTCATTTAATATGGAGGAACATAGTTATGCTTCAGAGACGATTGAATTTCGGGGTCTGTAAATTTGTATAAAAGAACAGGTGATCGTGTACTAGCAAATATTTGAAAGATTATCGATATATATTTTGATAACGAAAGCAAATAATTAAAAGAAAATAAAAAATGTCAATTACAGTATTTTAAAACACCATCCATTTTAAACACAGTATCACACTCTGTTACTAAAATCCATTTCATATTTGTAAAGAGAGCCAAAACATTAAAAAATTATTTGTCAACACTGACAACTGCCGTAAAACCCGTCGCAAAATTTAATTGACTAAAAATAGTACATAAGTACTCAATTGTGAATCTATTTCGCACAATTTTTCTGTTCGTGTGAATGTTCTACTGTTATGTGCTATGCTCTGTGCCTATGTGTTTTTATTGTGTACCAACCTTTATACAGCCACCGTAAAATACAGTAGAGTTCAAAGTAAAATAGGCGAAAAAATTTATCTTGTTGGAATGTAGAGCATAAAGTTTTTAGCAATGACATAAATATTAAAAATTTTGATAAGCAGAACATTGCCAATCCAATTTTATGGAACAGCCGATTACGAAAATCAATCAATATTCACATTAATAACAAAACGCGTCAGGACGTAACGCGGAAGCAGTCTCTACATTAACTTCTTACGAACTGTGTAAAGGAGTGAAATTATAGAAAACAAAGCTATCTAAAAGAAGAAGCGGGAGAGAAGAGTTACTTAACAGTACGTATACGGTTAGTTTAAGTGTAACAATAAATATGGCCTATAAAGCCAATTAATTTGCGAACCCTAAGCCGGCATCGAATGGCCAATAGATGACGTCTTAGTGACTTTGGAAATATAGATACAACACAGTGGATTTTCAGCAAGACGCTTACTATTAATGTTAAAGTGAGATCTATAGCATGATATCAATCTGGCAGCGTGACATTCAAGGAACATACTATTTCTCGAAAATTATAAATAATGCCTCTGTTAAAATAATGTTGAACGATGATAAATTTATTCAACATATTCAATTGCAAGCAGGCAAGAATAATATAAATGTAATATCTACTTCTTAGTGCGTACGCCTCACCGGTATCACGACGATTATTGTGGTTGCGGGAAGCTAATTCTTTGTTAAATATGTTGGGTTTTCTCTATGTTGATAGTTCTTAGCTGGATCAACCTATTACCCTCAGACACATCTTATATTTATTCTACCTCATCTCAAAACTCGTTTAATGGCTTTACAACAAGATGTGTTGGAAGGAAATACCTCACTCCCGTCACTGATTACACTTGTCTTTTTTTTTGGGAGGGGGTGATCGATAGTGTAGGGGGATATATTTTTGGCCACCTATAAACTGAGGGTCTAAGGGTTTCTGCCCCGGGAAATTCTTAAATTTCAGTTGTAAAAATTAGCAGTAATTAAGCTTAGTTTATGACAAAATCATGTATTTCTCTAACTAATGAATTGTTCAAATCCAAGTGCAATAATAATTTTGTCTTTTGGGACCAAACAAGTGCCCTGAACCCCACAAAAACTTTTATTAAATATTATTAAGTGATAATATTTTTAATAGAACTGTGTATATGGCAATAAATGAAATTGCTGTTGGCTTATACCAAGAAATCTGAAAATTGAAAAATTTGTAAGAAGACTACAAATTAAATAAAAGTGAATGACGAATTACTGATCAGGATCTTAAACGGCTGATACCAAGAAATGATTATGTGATTGATGGATGCAATGACTATCATGAAATTAATAATTCGAAGCACATATAGTATTGCAGGTACTTTTTGGTACATTCATAGAGATTAAAAACTTTTGCTGTAACTTTTTCTACCTTTTCTTGAACGAACATAAAGTCCTAAAAGAGTATGTCAAAACAGGCTATTTTCGTATAAGAATCATTCATTCATGTTCAAAAAATTCTGAAACCTGCTCTTGAAGATAAGCGTTTAGTTTTCTTGTCGTAATTTTTTTCTTGGCTGGTACCACTATTGCTTGTGAAAAAATATTGAGAGCAATTACCACCTCTAAACTCATCATACAACTTTTCTTTTACAACACATTCGGTATAATTGCCAAGAAAACTTATTGCGTATATACAGGATGAGGCATATAAGGCAAGCCACCTGAGTAACGACGCTACTTTCAGTGGTAGAAGAAAATGTTTAAAAAAAAATTGCTTGGTTCCAAGGCGCTAATAACTTGACAGTAATAATTTACCCGTACGTGGAAGGGTATAGAAGATAAAAAAGTCAACATCATTACTGTAATGGATTAATAATATTGTTATATTAACACTCCTCGATGGTGCGTATGGATATGTAATAAATACGTTGACATTTGCGCAATTATTGGAAGACATCCCACTGGACATAAGGCAATCCATGTGGTATTCTTCACGGAGAATTACAAAGAACTTTCGGTGGTCGTTGGATCGGTCCGTTTGGAAACACGAAATGGCCTGCACGTTCCCCAGAATTAACGCCTATGGACTGTTATCTGTGGGGATCATCAAAGCAACAAAGACCCACCGACGACTCCCGAAGACATGAATGGCCGTATAACACGAGCTCGTTCTGCGATAATGCCAGGTGAAATTTGACGTGCGGTATTGTCCGCTCAGAATCGCTTTACAGTATGTATCAATGCACGAGGTCACCAATTTGAACACCTGATATCATAAATAAATATCAAAAGAAGCGTAGTCTGAGGCTGGCGTTTGTTTCAACAAATGCCAGCTACAGGACGGTGCTATGTGGGCCCATTGTTCCATGCGGTGGTGCAGATTGCTTCGTCATTGACCTTCAGCGAGCTCGAATGACCAGCGAATGTCATCGTTTTTATTGCATATTCATACGCACTGTCGAGGGGCGTTAATAACCATTATCATTCCATTAAAATTAACGAAGTTGACTTTTGTATCTTATTTACCCTTCTACGTACGGGTGAATTATAACTGTCAAATTATTAGCGCCTTGGACACAAGCAACTTTTGTCTGAAACATTTTCTTCTGCCACTGAAAGTGGCATAGTTATTCAGTTTACCTGCCTTAGTTGCCTCATCCTGTTTGGCTTGTTTCTCTTGTTAATATAAAGTAAGGAAATTTACATTTTTATCAGCCATATTTGAGGCGTAACTGCATGTTACGGCAAAATATATTGTAGTAACGTTGCACTACTTGCTCTGTAATAGTAGCATATAAATTTTGCTGATTACGGCATCACGGATGGGAGCCAAATTTATTACGTGGTAGAGGTTCCTTATTGAATAATTATTTTAATTAGAATTTATGTATTTATATATATGGAAATTTATTTGTAATTTTTAATTTGCGTATGTGTGGTGCTGAGACGGGGCGAGGAGTTCTCCTTGCTCAGTGTCGTCCCTTTGATACTGCAAATTTTCTTCTTGCTTACCCTTGTTGGCTCGGCCCTCCGTTGAGCTTACATTAACATGTTCAGACATATACAATACACTTTCAACACTACTGATAGGAGTAGCTCTTTGCATTAGACATATTTTATTAAAATAAACAAAGTATATACATATTTTATAAATATACTAATTTCATGATGAGACCACCCTCTACCCACCCCCGAGGGGGGGGGGCAGGAAATCTTGAACTTGCCTCACTCACAACGTAATCCTAACCTAACGTTCCCAAAGGGGGAGAGGGACGAACTCGACTCAAGGATCCCTTTGACTGCAAGAGAAATAAGCAGAGCTACAGTTTTGTCATGACTTGACAACAACCAGCTTAATAGGGGAGCTTTCATCATTAATTAATCTGATTAGGGTCTGCAAATAATGTTCTCAAAAGACACGGGCTCCAAACTCTTAGTGATATAATACAGCCTTTGATCGTCGTACTTAGCAACAATATTTTTGGCCTTAAATTGAGGAGACCTTACGTCTCTGGACAACTTAGCACGTATTTTACTACATTACCGAACACCTTTGCAATGCATAAACAATTGTACATGATCTCACTTTAAAATACCGCCGGGTAGAGAAAGGGGACGAGTTCACTACTATCGGCAAAGTTTCATTTTTCGGACGGCATAACGTTTTTCTCGTGCCGGGCTGGGCACTGGATGGCGAACCACATCAATACGTGTGCAGCGGCGTCTACTGCGGGGCCTCAGCGGAGACGACGGCGACAACCCTCGCCACCTCGGCGACCTCCAGAAAAGACGTCGTGGCGTCGCGTAGCTCCGACCGTCGTGGCGATCAGCCGTATGGGCCCCGACGCACTTACATAAGCAGGCGCTTCGTTGCTTGCTTCTCCCTCGCCATCGCACACACCTCCCGGCGGCCCCCACAATGAGCGCGTTTTGCGAAACTCCGCTTTCTACTTTTACGTTGACATGCAGAGACGTGCCGCGGGAGTCCAGCACGTTAACCACCTCGACACGTCAGATGGCTTTTAACAGGTTCCAGCCGCGAGCGTAGAAAATACATTAAAATAGTGACTCCGGCAGCAAGACTTGAAGCTACTGAGCTGTGCTCCAACACATCGCGTAATATCACTGTTAAGAGTTCCAGTTGCCACACACTTGATTCCAAAATTACCGTCAGCCTTAGCATGGAAAATTCACCAGCGCCCTTGAAAGTTTAACAGATCTTTACAACCGCATTTTCAGATCCAGCGATCCGCAAAACTTATTATGTCGCTGCATGCATTTCAAAGGTTTACACATCCGCTAACACGAGTTTATTGCACGTCGATCAGACGCCGCGTGCTGCTACAAGCCTAGCGTAGGGCTCAACGTAAAGCATTACGTTCCGCAACAACATTTAATTCACGTCCTGCCGCTCTTTTTCGAAAATACTTCCTTGCAGGTATTGCGTACACGTCACTCTATCACTCCCGGGCTCGCCGTTTACGTTTGATGACCATGCTAGCGGGCCGAGCTCGCTCGAGCGACTACAACTGAAGCACCCTAGCGCGCGTGCCGCCACGACCAGCTGCGGCAACTCGCTACCCACGCCGACCGCCTCGATCGACTCACACCAACGGACTGCCGCTAATCGCCTGGCCCACGCGACAACCATAAACGCAGACCAGCTGACGTCACGTACCTCGCCTATCGCGCCACGCTGTCGTGTTTCTTACAAACTTGTACTACAACGGCCATTTAAATTAGCACACGGGCATTTTTTTTTAAGTACGCTAATATAATTATATATGGCCGGCCATTAAAATACAATACAACAAGAAGATATAAAACTTAATTTACCGCACTACCAACCACTTCCTCAAAATAGCACAAAATTATCCGTGGAGATACACGTATAGCCACAATGAAAACAAATAAATAAAGTGTGCTGATCAAACTTTGTATTCGAGGTTAGGTTATGTGGAATCTATTTCAGATATATTGCAAGTAGAAGTTTAGATACCTTCGAGTGACTGAAGAGATTTGGGCGGCTCTTAACAACGAGGTCTTAAGAGCCGATGAGGGTGATTGATTTGAGTATGGAGCTGCGCCGGAAACGGGAGATCCCCGAGAAAACTCGCCGACCAACGGCATCGTCATGCACGATTCCCACTTGCGAAAATACGGTGACCAGGCCCGGTTCGCTTTGGTGGGAGGTGAGCATGCTAACCGCTCAGCCACCGTGGCCCCAGATACCTTCAAGAGACCACCATTCTTACAAAATTAATTAAATAAAGTTAATAAAAAATAATTATAGCTGCGTAGTTCTCCAGAAATTTATATAATAAAATAAATTCTTACTGTCAAAGAATAGTTCTCCTCACGTAGTTTTAGGTATGTACAACGTTTTCAGATCTCCAACAAAATCAGCGAGGGTAAGTTAAATTTTCTCACTACTCGAAAACCACAAAACGGGAAACTCCTTATTAAAATCACTCTTGTTAATTATTAATTCGAATGAAAAGATTTTGCATTATCTCGGATTTCTCAAATTATATCCTCCGACAACTAACGCACTCTTAACAGCATGGACCTCTTGTTACCACTCTATTTAGACGTATTCATGATAAAATGTTTCTTTCGAAATCACCAGAACTGAAGTTTGCTCCTCGGTGTTTCAAGACATGACGCCGGTTAACTTGGACGGGCGTCTCAAACATTAATATAACGCTGGCGTCACCTGTATGCAGTACGCGTATCAAACCTGCGTCGTGGTGTCGGTGCTTCGTTTATCGGCGTCCTATGGTCAACTGCAACCACTAAAATAACATATTCCTATTCTGAGGCTCAGCCCTCTTCTTGGTTAACTAGCTCCAAAACCTAAACTTTAACCTCTGGGACCGAAACAAAATCCTAACATTGTGCTGGCGCTAGGTATTTTAAAATTAAAATCCCAGCGTAACTTAGGCCTGCCGCTCGTTCAAAAGGTCTCTCCCAAAAGTCCTCGACTTCCGGCAATTATATATCCAAATATCCTAACATGCGGAACTACTTCCGGTAAAATAAATAATAAAAAACAAAAACAATAAATACACCTAAAATATTAAAGAGAAAGAAATAATTACAGTTAAAAAATTAAGAAACAAAAACTGAAAAATAAAAATAAAATATAAATTTAATATTTGTGGTTTTTAGGTTATAATATACCATATCTCAGAATACTATTGCAAATAGCATAGACTTAATAAAATAAAATTAATGCGTGGTTTACAATATTATTATTACGTTACTTAAACTTTACTGAAAATTAAGTGTGACTGGTTAAAAAATTAATATTCACTGAAAACTGTAAACAAATAAAAATATGATAATGTCCAAAACATATATGACTAATATTCATAGAATAAAATGTACTGAACTTGCTATAGTGAATCACTATAATACTGTGGGTATTTTTCGGTCAAAAATATCTCCCCAAGTATGTTTTCAAACACAGTATATGTTGTATAATAGTAGTAAAGTGGATATTTTTTTCCCATCTCATACTTGGTGAAAATGTGTAAAAAAGTAACATGCTGGAAACAAACAAGCAGAAGTATGGCACTATACATATGAGAATTGGCAAGAAAAATGCTATTGAGATTTAGGGCGCAGCAAGTATAGAAGGTGGCATGAAAATAACTTTTCACTGTTGATTGTTAAATAAGAGAATTTTTTTTTTTTTATTTCTTGGACTACCTGTGCTCACGCACATGAGTGGATTGTGCGTGTTATCACAAACTGTTCAAGGGACAGGGACATACGTTCGGTGGCGGCAAGCAGGGTTATGCAAGCGGCAAATAGAGGGCGCACAGACAGGCAAAGGAAGGTCACCGAGTTTAAACCAATGTCATCTATTCAGAGCCTTCAATTATGGACCAGGATGAGGCAGAGGCGTTTCGTTGAATATTGCAAGGACATGAACAATTCACGCGCCGCAGAGAGCACAGCGGTTTGAGAGCGCCGGGAATGTGGACAGGCCTAGGACAAACTGGCCAGCAGGTTGGTGGTCTGTCTGGGATAGGGGAAAGAGGCGGCTGGTGCCAAAACCATGCGGGGGGGGGGGGGAAGAGGTCTAAACTAGGCCAACATATCCGCTTACGGAAAGAAAAATTCACTTTAGTATAATTCCCTGTTTCTTCAAACTTTTTGAAACAAACAATTTAGAAATCATCTCATGTATGACGTGTTTTATTATTTACGAAATATTTCGCATGTCACAAGCAATTTGTATTTCTACTCACATTAAAGTACTTTATCGTTGGTTAAATTGAACTTTTACTTATATTTTATACACAAAAATTATAATGTTACATGTGAAATTAAATTAATAACTAGGGAGACAAGACGTTAATGATATATCTAATGAGCCTACTTTCCTCAATATGGTTGCAATTAATTTTTTGATCACTTCTTAAAAGGTGAGTTGAGAGGAAGGACTAGAGTTCTCTTTGAAAGCAACGACTTTAGAAATGAAACCAAAAACTTATGCAACAGTAGTGAGACAATTACAAATACACACATGCCTTACCCGGGACTTGAACCCAGAAAACCTCGTAATATATGCTAGCGTGAAATCCACTGCATCATGGAGGTCAGATTCGGATCAACAACTTCGGATTTAATCAGTATAGTGTTTCAAACGACAGGGTTTACTAACCTAAAATATATAATTTGCTATATTTTCAAAATAAGTGACTGAGTCACATAACACATGTAAGGTTACTTGGCCTACAGTAGCGCTACTTTTTGTGAAGAATTTTATGAAAATCGGCTGTTTGGTCCCTGAGATATGCCATAAAAAACTTTATTCACTTATTTGATGCAATCTTACTAGATTGCTAGAAAAGAGGCTCTACATACGATGCTTCTAATGTCTACTGTCTGCATACAAATTTTGATCGAATTTGGTTAAATTGTTTAATACATATCTATGTCAAACTTATCTAATTGATTTATGAAGCTGCCATTTTGAATATCGTTGTCTGACCCATTTAAATCACGAATGTTTACATGGCCTCATTTAGCATTTATGGTGTGCACAATTTGGAAAAAATGTATTTGAAATGTTCCAGTGTAACATTTGGTGAGAATCGGTTGATTGGTCCTCGAAAGATGGCATAAAACTTCCATAACTTTTATGTTGCGATCTTCATAGATGGAGGATAAAAAAATAATGTAATGCCAACTTCGATGATTGTATACTGTCAGTATACAAATGGGGTAGGGTTATGTGACTCCTGGGTGAGGCATTCTTCGGTATTTAATATTCCTGGGGTGTAGTAGGCAGGAGGAAGGTCCCGGGCATGATAGGCGGTGTGGCAGTATCATGCTATAGTATGCCGAGCTAGGTATGCAAGGCACACAACCTGCACAGGATGGATGAAGCGTCTCTTATAGCCTCTCTCCACTTAAGGTGACCCAAGGCTTCCCGGCCCACCCCTGTTAGTCGCTTAAAAGATTGGGCAACGCCGCCAGTTCCCTATGGGTTGCCAGAGTTCTCGTGACTGGCGAGGGGCATCTGCCATGATGGTTGGACCGATAGTTGGTACCAAGGCTCGACCACTTGGCGGGGTGTTGGACCACTTAGCACTGAGGTCGTTGGGGTCCAAAGTATGTACTTCAAAGAAGAAGTACGAAGGCATGGAATGGAGTGTGGCCAAGGCCTCGTACTGGGAATTGGTCACGAAACACCTCGGTGGTCGAGGGAGCAATGGCTTGGTTGCAGTGATGAAACTACGGAGAATATATGACTATGTATGATATAAACTCTCCATTTCAGAGCAAGGGCTGCTATCCCCGGTGAGCCGCGACACCGGAGAGGGGTTCTGACTGCTCTCTTGTGCCCAGCCGCCTGGGTGGTGGCCACTCTGGGTCATAGTAATTCCCTGCCACTAAGGATGTGGCTCCCAGGGAGTGGAGTGTGACCGGCCCTTCATTGGGTGTAAGGCTATGCCCGGTGAGGTCTTCTCAACCACTCGTGGAAGGGAATTCCTCTTGCCACTCCATTCGAGGGATAATGTCGGCCATGAATAACTCACAAGTGCCATTGAAATTAAGTGGTGGATTGGGACGATCGGTTGACCCCACCACGAGGTTCTCTCTGGTGTCCGATCAAAGAGTTGGACTCGTGCTGGTAGTGGTTGACTCCGTATGCTGGAGGAGGTCTGGAGAGATTCCCACTGTCGATGACAGGCCGGGCGGTGAGCGACAACCTGCTCCTGCTGTGCACTGGAAAGGCACTAGAGGTATGGACAGGACCCCCGCCAGACCACACGCTTGGTTTCTGAGGGCGAGGATCTCAGAACCTCTGGGGTAGAGGGGGCGAGGATGTACGGACGTGCCAGGTTTGGGCTTCGGATCTGGCCACTGGTCGCATTAATCTTGGCCTTCTTGCATTGAGAGGACGTGATTCCTCTTCCCCGCCTATTAGGAGGCCTAAGAGCGGCAAGGTCGTAAGGCTAAGAGCCCTGCGTTAAAATACAAAATACAATACCAAGAAGTTCACTGTAACTAACTGTCAGTATTAAAAGTTAAGCTAAAATAGATTACATAGTTTCGTAGATATCGCCCAAAAAACTAAAACGATTTTATAGCCACCATTATGAAAATAAGTGTGTCATATTTAAAAAAAATACTGTTATTATATTGGCCTACCACAGAATAACATCTTCGCCAAATTTTGTAAGAATTGGTTGATTATTTCCCGAGATAGGAGATTAAATCATTATTTTTATTAGTAGGGCTATCTTACAAAATGGTGGACAAAATATGCTCTATGTACATACAGTTGATATTTGTAATATCTGCTGCCAGCATACAAAGTTTAGTTGAAATTGATTACATGGTTTCGACGATATAGCAGTCTAAGCTAAAAATGGCTGGTGGACGCCATTTTGAAAATAAATGCCTCGCATGCTTAAAACATATCACTTGAAATCATTTGTATTACCACTACTTTTTTTTTTGTCAAATTTGGTAGGAATCGGTTAATTATTTACCTAGTTATGACATAATTACTTTATTTATTCGTTTGTAGCTATCCTGCAATATGGCCGACAAAAGTGGTTATATTCTGATATATATGATGCTTGTAATAAATACTTGCCGTATACAAAAATTTGTGTAAATTGGTTAAATGGTATGGCAGATATTCTAAATAAATTTAAAAAATTGTATGGCTGCCATTTTTAAAATATATAATTAATTATGTTCAATCACTTACATTTACATGGTCTACCATAGTATTACTTACGTTCCAAATTGGGTGAGAATTGGTTGAATTGTTATCGAGATATAATGTAAAGCATTAATCTTTTAGATTTGTGCTATTTTGCAAATGGTGGACCAACAACAATGCTCATCTCAAATTTAACTGCTTACACATTGTTCTGTGAGCATACAAAATTTGGTTTAAATCGGTTTAATGGTTCCCGAGATATAATGTATCACGCAAAATTTTAAATTGCCGCCATTTTGAAAGTAGGGGCTCGACGTGGTCGAAAACTGTAAGTCAGGTGTCCTTACTAAGTACTATGAGCGTATTAAGTTTCGCGGAATTCGGTTTAAGCGTTCAAAAATTGAAAGAGAGAAAGACACAATGCGCACGCGCGCGCGCACACACAAACACACACACACACACCCCTTCATACAACTACACATACATCTACACACACATATATATACACACACTCACATACCCATAGATACACATACAGGAAACCAACTACAGCCAGATAAATGTTTGCGAATATTACATTTTTATCAGTTTTAATTTTTCAAGGTCTGGCCAAACAGTTTAGCAGCTTATAACAATTAACATTGGGACGTCTCGCTATTTAGAATACTAGGGGACCCAGCCCGTGACTTTTTGTTTGTATTGTCACGTGGCTAGAATAGTTACCTTGTTAAAAAATTTGTTTACCACACAAAGACTGAAAAAAAAAAAAAAAAATTGCATACATACACCCCCAACAACACCCATCCCGGCCTTAACCCTCTCCCCTAACACCTGTTATAAATTTGATTTTAGTTTTACGTTTACACTGTCAAAAACGAGCAAACATATATTAAAAAGTTTATATTTTACTTCTCATTCATGGTGCATAAACAACAGAGATGATAACAAACCATTTTGTTTTTATAGAAGAAGAAAGTAATCACATGTTAATTTTAATTTACCTACTCAACACTTCAACACTTAGCGTGAACTTAGTACCAATTTCACAAATTCTTAACACAATATTGTTTACTAAATTTAAAAAAATATTACATTGTTTTACGTCTTAATACTACTCATTGCAAGAGAGAATCTATTTTACTAGGTTACAAAAAACGCTGGGGCTCACAGCTTTAGTGAATATATCAGCCAACTGGCTGTCAGTAGGACAATATTTTAAACTAAAATTATCTTGAATCACTTTTTCACACAAAAACTTGAATTTTATGTCTATGTGTTTAGACGTTTTGGTCATACGGTCATTTTTTATCATCTGAATTGTACTCTGGTTGTCAATGTTAAGGTTTACTGGAATGCCACCTGTGAGTTCCTTATATAGAGATTTCAGGAACAGCACTTCCTTAACACACTCACTGGTGGCGATGAATTCGCTTTCTGCAGTACTGAGTGATATGATGGGCTGTTTTCTGGTAGACCAGGTAACAGGACTCCCCATGCATAGGATGACATAACCTGAAGTACTTTTGCGTGATGTCTTGTCACCAGCTTAATCTGCATCGCTGCAGGTGTCAATCAGTGAAGTATTGAGATCTGTCGAATATGTAAGTCCTAGGTTTCTTGTTCCCTGAAGATACCTGAATATCCATTTAAATTTTTTTACATCATGTACAGTAGGGTTTTCCACTTTTCTTGATGCCATGTTGACTGCATATGTTATATCTGGTCTAGACCTATTTGACAGGTACAACAGGCTACCAACAGCCTCCTTATAAAGAAAATGTACAACTTCCATTCCATTCCAGTCTTCAGAGTTGTCAGTACCTGAAATACAGGAGTTGTTGCGGATTTTGTGCAGTCCGTATTGTATGTTTTCATCAACTGGTCCACGTATGGTTCTTGATGAATGTTGATTTAGTCCCTTGCATTTTCAATTTCAAGGCTCACAAAGATTTCAGGGTTGTCAGTAATTTTAGCCTCAAATTTAGTTTGAAGTTTCATGATGAACTCATCAATCTTGTCGTTCTCCTTTGAAATCAAAAGACCGTCATTTTCCCAGATGGCTAGAATTAAATTACCTTCATCATTTACGAAGACCGACTTGTCTGTTATGAGTTGATGCAAGCCATGTGCCTTGAGAAAGTCAACAAATGTTTTATTTCAGGCACGAGGGGCTGGTTTCAGACCATATCGAGATTTATTCAGTTTAGCGACAGAGCCCTGTTCATCTTCAAAACCTTCAGGTACGAGCATGAAAACATCTTGTTCTAAATTACCGTACAGAAAGGCAGTTTTTATGTCAAATTTCTTGAGGGACATGTTTTCCTTTTTAGCGTACGCGATGAGGAATCTCAGGGTATTCAATGACACCACAGAGCTGGATGTTTCACTATAATAAAGTCCTGCTTTCTGTTCACAACCACGTGCGACGAGAGTAGCTTTATATCTGTTGTCATCTTTTATCTTAAATACCCATTTACTAGAGAGTAAATTATGATTTCTTGGGATTTATTTACCATCAACAAACTGAAAAACACCATTCTTGTTGAGTGAGGACTTTTCTTCCTCTATGGCTTTCAACAGTTTATCCTTATCTTCACCGGAAATAGCTTCTTTGTAGGTCAGAATTACATATTCTTGCAGGTATTGAGGTTTTCTTTTTATTCGCTCTTTTCTGCCCTGGTGGTTGCAGTTTTCAATTTCAGTAGCAGTTTCAGGTAGAAAGTCTAACATTTCTGATGTTTTTGCCGTGTCTTGGTCTGAGGGAAAAACATGAAAGGGTTCATCAACTACATCAACTTTAAGCACAGTTGTGTTTCTTCTCACTTCCATATTGTCCGCTAGTCTTAGTGATGTTTCCTCAGAATCCACAAGAGAATCTGTGTCTGTAATTATTTCTTGTGGTGAATTGTTTGTTGTAGAAACCTCGGTTGATTCCACAAGTGTTGCATATCTTGGGAGTTTAATTTCCCTCTTTTCTGAATTCCATAGTCTGTAGCCATTTGTCCAGTAACCAACCATGATAAGGTTGTCACATCTCTTGTATAGTTTTCCTAGCATCTTAAATTTCTTTGCATATGCCAGAGACCCGAATAATTTTATATTGGACAGATCCGGTCTTTTTCCATACCACAGTTCGGCAGGAGTTGTGTCGACTGTAGTAGACGTGTTTCAGTTCAGCAGGTACGTTGCAGTGCGTAATGCCTCCCCACACACCTATTTCTGTAGGCCAGAGTCGAAAAGGAGTGCTCTCGTTTTCTCCATTAGTGTCCTGTTTAATCTATTTGATCGTTCATTTAGATGAGGAGTTGCAGCAGGGCCATAGTTTATCTATACTCCCCTTTCTCGACACCAATCGGTGAGCTCGTTGGCTACATATTCACCCCCCCCCCCTCATGTCACAACAAAGTTTGTATACACACGAGTTCCATTTTGATTCGGCCTCAACAATGTAGCTTCGGGCAGCATTACAAACATCTGATTTGTTTTTAGTCATACATATTACTGAAAGATGTGTGTAGTCGTCCAAGAAGGTCACGAAGTACTTGAAACCATCCCACGTTGTGTCAAGTGGCCCACACACATCAGTGTGTATTATTTCTAGTGGTCTCGCTCTCTCTCTCTCTCTTGCTTTTTCAAAATGATTTCTAGTCTGCTTTGATGAAAGGCAGGTTTCACATTGGATCTCACTTGTACAGAATTTAAGCTTTTCAAGTCTAGATGATAAAGTAGCCAGTTTCTTCATACTATCAACATTCAAATGATCAATTCTTCTGTGCCATAGATTTAGTTCACTTGTTTGTTTGCTCTCAGACAAAATTATTGTTCCACTGCAGTTTAAATTTATATTATAGAGTCCAGCATTGTCCTTCTCACCTGTGATTTTAGTTCTACCTTTCAAAATTTCTACACCATTGTCAGTAAATTTTATAACACCTCCATTTTCTGTAATTTTGTGTACCTATATTAGATTTCTTGTTAAACCTGGAATATACAGCATATTTTTCGATACACATTTTTGGTACTTTATATCCCCTTTGAGCTCGGCACACATATTTTCATTTTTCTTAGAAGTTATAATTCCGGGCTCTATACCTGTGACATTGGTCAAAGAATCACTGTTGTTGATCATGTGGGAAGCACAACCTGAATCTAATACCCAAGATTCCTCAGGATTTCCACCCATTGAATCTGTAAGAAATGCAACCTTATCCCTGTTACTTATAGTAGACTTGTTGTTTCTATACCTAAAGAGCAGTTCTGTTCGGTATGGTTATCCTTTTTGCAGATTTTGCAACCTGTTTTTCTCATGTAGTTCCGGGCAAATGTGGTCCCTTTTGTTACACTTGTAATAAACAATATTTTTGTTTACAGTTTTGAATGCTACATTATCATGTGTGCTACTGGTATGGCCTCTCTCTTCTTCTGCTAAGAATCTGGCAGTTAGATTAGTCAGTGTCCTGTCACTCTTAGGGGTCGATTCGCAGGCAGTTAAAAATGTATAAATCTGTCTGGCAAAGATGACAAAAGCTTACCCATCATCGTTTCATCGTCAACTGTGTGGCCTACAATGTTTAGTTTCATGGAAAGGTTTTGTAAATCAGAAAGAGAGATAGATGCATGTCAATTTTGTAGTTGAAGAAATTCTGCAGCAATCAACTTTTGTTGGGACTGCTATCTCTCACATAAATGGAACACAGTTTGTCAAACATTCTCTTTGCAGAGTCACAAGACATAATAAATTGAATATTACCTTTGTCTATCGTTGTTACGATGTATCTCTGGGCTTTGGCGTCTTTCTCTCCCCAATTCGTATCTTGTTCACCTTCCCTAAACTCGGCTCTAGCAACATTATATAAATCCGCCGCTTTAAACAACACAACTATTTGAAACTTCCAAATATTGAAATTAGAATGACCTTTGAGTTTTTCTACATGGGGAAAATCTTCCGATGCCATAGCCATTTTATTCCTTCGTTTATGTTCACATGAATGTGCGAATACAACACACTTTGCTTATATTCTTCTTGCAGTATGTATTACACCAGAAGTCTCTGGGCCCATAACCTGTTATAAATTTGATTTTAGTTTTAAGTTTACACCATCAAAAACGAGCAAACATATACTAAAAGGTTTATATTCTACTTCTCATTCATGGCGCATAAACAACAGAGACGATAACAAACCATTTTGTTTTTATACAAGGAGAAAGTAATCACATGTTAATTTTAATTTACCTACGCAACAAAACCACCCACCCCCACACCAACCACTCCCCACCACCCAACACCCTAAACCCGCCCCCCACCATTCCACCCACCACCCCCAACAACCCCCACCCTGGCCTTAACACTCCAAAAAACCACCCACCGCCACACCAACCACTCCCCACCACCCAACACCCTCAACCCCCCACCCCCCACCGTTCCAATCCCTTCACCAACACCCCCTCCCAACTCCCCCCTGTATTTAGTCATACAAAGACAAAAAAGTAAAGAGAGATAAAATTATATAAGCCATACATTTAGAGTAAACATTACCTACATCATATCTCTATGCAATAATCTCTATCCATTAATACAAAACTCTCATAGAAAAAAGTAATTTAAAAATGAATTTTTAGGGCCAAAAGTCATGATTGCGTAAACTGATCTAGTTGAAATTCGAACCTGACCTGTATTAGACCCTGAGGATTCGCTCTGTAAAATTTGAAGAACTTCTGTTGAGTTTCAAGGGACTTAGATTTATTAAAGACGGACAGAGACAGTCTCCTTATTATATAGGATAATTGCCACTCATGTTAGCATAGACCGATACGTGCATAATTCATACATTTCTTTATTAACATGCTTATTTTAATGTAGTATTTATTTTATGGGATATTATTGTAATTTATTCTGTATTTATATTTTCCTGTTTGTTTATTATGTTTTACGCAGCAGCTTTAATATTTAATTATTTACATTGTGGTGTTATATATTGAAAACATTCTCCGTTCACCTATGTTGGCAGCGGCGTATGACATCATACTTGAGAGGGCTTTTCGAAAGTGCCTGCTTAGTAAGCCCTATACCCTCTGTACTAATTTGAATTTGGAATGATCAGTGAAAATCTTAGTATATTGAATCGACCTGGTATCCATCTTGTTTTTTTGTACGTTATTATGTAGGATAGCCAAGGTTGCAGGTTCCTAGTACGGTATACGGCTTTTAAATGATAGAAATATGGCGTCGACGGGAAATATGTTGCTCAGATAGTTGATTGTAGCCGCCCCAGTGAGCAATTGCTGAAACACAAAGGGCTATGGAGCAACTAAGGTGCGAAATGCTGAAATATGGTAAAGGTATTTCGTCGTTTCTAATTAATATTTTGTTGCTCCTGAGGTGAATTTAAGGAGTAATAAACATTGGGCATTTAATCGGCACCTTCCTTTCATGTACCACGAAGAACTACATATTACGATCTTTTTATATGCCGACGAAATAATTTCATAAAGCCAGCCAAAAACTTTAAAGTTTGTGAGAATTAAGACTGTTTCAGAACTACATTTAATTGAGAAAACACTTCGATTTTTGGGCACTCTTAAGATTTTGAACTGCAGTTGCGCGATAACTTACCTGTATTGTAATTTTGGAACAGGCAAAAGGTGGACGTATTTCTATGCTACTTCATATCTCACTGATACACAAGTGTGAGTTGCACATTTTGAAACACGCGAAGCATTTTTTAATTAAAAGCTACTTCACCTATGGAGAGTCTTTCATTTGTAGAGTTGATGTTAGATTGGTTCTCCTATTTTCCTGAAGTGTCAGTGTTCTGATTGTATGCTATTTAAAGTAAGGGAAGTGTCCCTTATATTGGGGTCCAATTCTGCTCATTCTCCAATGGCAAGTGAATGGTGATAAGTGCGTGTGTGTAACTATTGGAATATCAGTCTTTTGCATACATATTTACCTACTCACACATCACAGTGAAATGCCATTCCCGCTCTGCTTCCACGTTTTTAAAACATCAATCTGCTTTATGCAAATACTTGTACCCACAAAAATATGCTAGTAAAAGTTAATTGAGGACAACATAAGAACTAAATACAAAAATTAAAAATAATATTTGTTTAGTTAACATATTTAGAACGACACTTATATAGGCCTATTGGATATTCAGCCATTATTTGTATTTTTCAGCAAACACTCCAAAAATATTTAAAATGTTATATTTACGCATGAAAGAAGAATCTGTCCACCATATGAAATATCACTGCTATATTTCCAAACCCTACACCACAGGTTGTGGAAAACCATATTTTGTCAGCTTGCTCACTAGCACACGCCATCTTTAACGTCTAGGAAGTACAAAACAGCCCATGCGCGAAGGAAGTTATGGCAACAGTCCTTCGGAACAACAATGGTTAGCCGTAAGCGTCTTTATATGGTACTAGCAGGCCAGTGCTACTTCGTTAGCATGATATTTAGGACATTGACTCGATCTAGCCACCTCTTTAGAAGGAAAGGACAGCCCATAATTAAAACAATTAAAGAAATGTTTTAAACAATTTTTTGTATTATGCAGTAATCTAAATGCTTGATCCAGTACCTATTTACATCCCTGATAATCATTTTCCTCTAGCTACTGCTATTCATTAAACCACTGCGGCCCACTTCCCCCCTCACCCCTCAGGTAGCAGTACTCCTAAAAAAAACTTAATCTAGGACCAATTTACATCCCTGATCATATCGCTCTAACCACTGCAGCCCCATTATATATATATATATATATATATATATATATATATATATATATATATATATATATATATATATATATATCCACTGGGTCACTACGGTCCCCCTTGATATAGCTCTATTCTATCCATTAAACCACTGCGGCCCCACTAGGAATAACTCTAGCCACTGGGCCACTATGGCTCTTGAGAAGGCAAAGAGGACAGTCCATAGACAAAAAAGAAAGGAGAAATTACAGAACTTTTTTTAATAATGCTTTTTTTTTATGCAGTAATCAATCCCAAGAAAATTTAATCCAGTGCCTATTTACATTCCTGATCATCATTTTTTCCGGAACCGTTTGAGATATCTCGATGAAACCAAAACTAAGTTGGTCCTGGGGTTATTATCTATAGACTGTGTAAGTTTTATGTCAATATGTTCTGTGGTTTTTGAGTTAAATCCAGTGGGACATACAGACAGACATGAAAAATATTTACACTAGGTATGGCTTAGTTATCAATTATACTATATTATGAAAAAATAATTAAAAGTTGAAAATTTGAAAATCACTGACAGACACTTCTATTTTATTTAGCAGTATAGATTCTGTAAGCCATATCTTTATGCTGGAATCACAATAGCTCGACAGAAGCGACGTGATGCACCCGAAGTGAATAAAATAATTTTCTAGCCAATCAGGATCGAGACTTCTTTGACGTCAACGCGACGAAAATCACTCGCGCGACAATATTTCCGAATAGAAAATATTTCTAAATTATTTGCGTCGCGGGCGCGACAGGTCTGTAAATGTTAAAGCCACCATATTTTTGGCGCAAAAGTTTTTTTTTTACGTACGCTATTATTTACCGCATTAATAAGAAAAGCAACGCATTTTAATTCCTATATGTAATTACGGCCATATTTTCATGCTCAAAGCAGCAGGGGACATGGAAAGAATTTTTTGAAACTATTGAAAAATAAGAAAATAATGGAAACGTTAATGGCCATCGTAAAAGAGGTTAGTATGGAGTAGCAAGAAACCATTCATAAGAAATATTTTAAAATGTTGATCACGAGGCGGTAAAATCTAGTGTTCGCATTAACGCGAATTTTTGTTGTCGCGTCGCATCTGGCGTGCTATTGTGATTCCGGCATAATTGATACCTTTGTGCAAAGATGTACGTTTGTCACCGCAATGGGCTGTGTAGTTCTGAAATCAACGATCTGCTTGTTGAATTATATTTTTTCCGCTATTACAGAGTGTCTTGCGTCACAAATTTTGTTATTTAGTGAATTTTCAACTATAAATTAAATTTATTTCTTAAAACATTTTCAAATAATACTTCTAAAATAAAGTTACTACTTTCTACGGATACAAGTGTGAACACTTGGTACTAGTTCATTTTGAGCATCGCGAGACAGCAGCACTGACCATTCGCCGAATCCGTCGTTTCGTACTTAAGTTAATGCGAGAGTATCACTGGCGAATTATAAAAATCTACTCCTCAAGTGCATTTCAGACACTGTTTATTTATTTGAAAATTTAATATAATCGATTGTTTATTATTTTTAGGCGTGGAAATATTTTGCTAGAATTAACCTAAGTAATTCGGAATTGTTCTTTTCACTTTTTTAAATAAAGATACATTGTTGGCCTATCGTTACATAAAGACAGTCACGAAGCATTCCAAAAAAGTAGTATAAAAATGCCGATTCGAGCACAGCGCCCAGTTATCAGAAAAACAACGGTAAATTAAATGCTCAAGCCATCAGAAAACCATCAGAAAAAAATCCTCTTAATTTTCTGATTCAAAACATCAAATACCGATTCGAGCGCAACCACAAAAAAGTGACTCAAAAAGTTGTATTTGGGAGCAGTTGCAAAAAAGTTTTTTGCGGTTGCTCCCAAACGTAACTTTTTGAGACACTTTTTTGCGGTTGCGCTCCAATGCAACTTTTGAGCCACTTTTTTTGCAACTGCTCCCAAACGCAACTTTTTGAGTCGCTTTTTTGCGGTTGCACTCGAATCTAAATTTGATGTTTTGAATCAGAAAATTAAGAGGAATTTTTTCTGATGGTTTAATTTACCGTTGTTTTTCTGATAACTGGGGGCTGTGCTCGAATCGGCATGTTTATACTACTTAAAAACCATCATGGTGACATATTGAGGTACAAAATACTATTTTGCTTCGTAAATATAGTCAAACGGTAAATGTCTTTATATAACGACAGTAATAAGTTACATGATAGGCCCCCAGGAATAGTTGCGGGAGGAAATTCGCAGAAAACGACCTGAACTCCTCGCAACAGACATCATGTTGTTGCACGACAACGCCAGACAACAATAGGCCATGGCGTTTCCGGTGGGATTGTACTGGACTATCCTCCCTCGCCATATCCTCGAATTGAAGAAGTACCTGGATGGTACGCGACTTACGACCAGTACGAAATTTCGTCAAGCCGTCATGTCGTGGCGTCAAGGTCTGGACGCCAATTTTGTTCTATGCTTTCTCTGATGCCTTCGTGCACCATTCGAGAAAAATGCTGGGACAAGCATGGTGACTGTGTTGAAAAGCGATGTGAACAAGTGCCACATGACTGTGTATATTCCATCCGCGGTTATATCCAACTTTTCTGAAGCCTTGCTGAAGTTATTCTTCCGGTATATACACCTCCACTTCATTCTAACAAAGCTCAACCGAGGCCGTGTCTCAATTGGCCCAGAGAGCGCTCTCTCGTGCTCTCGCTCTCGCGACGTCACTATGACGTCAGAGAGAACGCTTTCTGGTCGTCTCAATTCGTCGGAGAGAGCGCGAAAGAGCGAGAGCACAGAGAGAGCACGAAGTTGTATACTCGCTGGCGCTCTCTCGCAGACGCCATATTTGTTTACATTATTTCCGTGTTTGAATAAGGTTACAGTAGCTTTATTTGGCCAAAACCACATTGCATTTTAACTGTAAGTGAATAATTTCAACTGGTTTAAACGCAGCGAAATGACATACGTAACATGTATTTATAAAAATATAAATACGGATTTTTTACTGTCTCGTTTTTTTTTTGTCACTTTCCTGTAACATGACGGTAACATATAAAACAAAAATAATAGTATTTTATGCGCTAATGATTATTCTGGTAATGCTATAATTATTTGTGAATTATTTTGAACACACATAAATTACTTACCATATCTATAGGCTATTCACGGTAAAGTGAGCTCTTTGAAAGCCCTCTCATTTGGAAGAATGGCCAATAAATATATTTTGTTCTAGCCTTGGACGTTAACTTCCGAGTGTGGTGTAATCTACACACTGTGTTTATTACTAGTATAGCAATATTAAAAAAAAACGACGTTTATAGATAAAAAATACCTGAATGAAAAAAGTAACTAGGGCATTAAAAGTGCTCACTTTAACGTGAACAGCCTATATAACCCCGATTTTAGCTTAACGTTTTTTCCCGCCTTTTGGCATCAGCTGTTTATCTGACGTCGAAGAGAAACGAGAGAGCGGTTGTCTCAATCACAGGGCGAGAGCACGAGAGAGAGCGAAGCAGTGCTCTCGCCAGGTTGTGCAAAAGAGTGCTCTCTCGAGAGAGTATTCTTTAAATCGAGACACGGTCCGAATCTAGGAAATTTCACCAAAGGTCCTGCGCACCGTATTCGTCCGCACTCAGTGTAATAATATTTTTCATAAGAACTATTTATTACTATGTATTACCAACACACCTATTTTATCCCTATTCTTAATTATAACAATTATATGTATAAATAATTATAATTTATAAATAAAATTCTAATTTAACAAAAAATAAGGAATTCTTATGTTAACACAAGTATAAAACGTTTGTAATACACGACATATTTAGAAAACAACAAAGTATGTCATACATAGGGTGATTTTTCAATTGTTTAATTCAAATGTGTGAAGAATCCGCGAATAGACTGCCTGTGGAATAAAGTTTTCCATGAGAGCTGTTGTTAAAAAATATCACTTCCGAACATGCATTATTAAACTCGCAAGCCTGTGGTAATACAACAGTCGTATAGCAATAAAGTCACAAATAAAATCTTCCAGAATTTTATGCTGATGTCATTTTTGTCAATCTTTAAATGTGTATATTAACTTATAAAGACTTTAAAATCTTTAAAGGTCTCCATAAATCTTTAAAGGTCTCCATGTATGTGTTTAAAAAAATATACATTTATTTAAAATTGGAAATTCTGCATTTGCATCTGAACATAAGACATACAAAAAGGTAAATTTACACGAAAATTTATTTGTACGATCACACGTAATTTTTACGGGCCAGTGCCTCGCATCCCGATTATAGTTGTAAAAAATGTTTACATTCGCTTGCATACGTTAACATTTGAGGATATGATACTCTAGGTCTGGAAAAAAGAATTACCAACATATTTAACCTAAACTGGGCATGCCTTTTTTGAAACACATTTTATTAGTGATGCTTACTTCATTTGCGTGAAGCCACATATATTAGAACACATGTTTACCGGGTAATTTAATAATCGTAGTACCATAGAATTACAAACTAGTTAAGTGAATAAGGATTACATTAATTTTTCACTATCTCTTCCGAGAATACGGCTGTGAAAATTTTTTTCCAAGCTTTGCCACACCAAGTAATTAGTACTGGCATGTGTTTGCCAAAAACTTATGCTAATATAACACGAAACAACTTACAAAAATAATATTAGTAAAATTATGTTTACAACCTCCATTTACGAGAAACTCTACGTTGATAAAAAAAAAATAATCTATGGAAACTAGTTTCACTTGTGTGTTTACTCCTTTAATACCCAATATTGTTTAAATGCAAGTTTATACAAATTTTAATTGCAACACTACCACTATATACGTAACTACGATGCTTATTAAAGCAAGCACAAAGAGATTGGAAAGTGTGAAATATCCATGCACTTCAAAGTCTAGTGTGTGAACGTCAGTTTGCTGCAGGAACTTCGCGACCTGGATTATTAGACGCCGTCTAATGCAGGCCAAATGCAGCGTGTCGATGCGACTCGATACCATCATCGCGCAGAACTGCCCACGAACCGCACTACACTTCACTACACGGCAGCGCAGGCTTTCGAAGCCAAATGCAAAAAATCGATCACCATTGAAAATTCATCTCTTGAGAAATCGTTTCGCTTTTCCAATGCTGCTGCTCTTGTAAACATCGTTGACAGTGATCGAGGTGAAAATAAACGGTCGATCCATTTCGATTGTATCGCTAGCAATCCTGCCGGAATATTCCACACTCCGGTTAAACCATGACAACGCCGCTCAGAAACAAGTGAATTTAAATATTAAAAAGTATATAATTTCATATCTCTTGATTCGTTTGTGAAAATTTTAATTTTGCACCTCTGTTTCCAGCATTTAGATTTGGACTTCGTATGTAAATATTAGGCGTATTTTGTAACCGGTTGCACACGTGCAAAATATTTGTTAATACCGCTACAAATATTCCTGCGAATAAAAGTAAAGCGAGTGATCAACAGGCAGCATCATGGTTCACTCACAAGATAGCAGCATGAAGTATCATACAAAATACCCTTAACGCAATTTACAGCAGTTTGGCATACTATGGGCTGTTCACCGTAACATTATCACTTTTGAAATCCTTGCTAAAGATCTACTTTTATGCACGTTGTGTATTCTTCCGCGTTATGTAAAATTAACATTGCCATGGGCCTCATCACGTTATTCATGCGTAGGTCAAATGAAACTGTGATATTATTAGAAAAGTAAATATTTTACAAATTTGCTAAATTTTACACTTTGATGCATTAAAAAAAAACAGAAAGCGAAAGAAACAATTTAAGTTCTCACAAATAGTTACCTAACACTTTTTATTCGACGTTAAAATATGGAACTGCTTTCCCTCCATCGTTACCAACTTTATTGGGCGCATGTCACTCATTACGCCCGTTAAAGTATATGCAGGCATGGGCTGTGACTTTTTTCTAAGGCTGATTTCAAAACTGCTCACTTTATCGTGAACAGCCTTTAAAAGTTATGCGACACTTTTCTCACCATAAATGCGCCCAAAAAATATTTATTTATTTTCTCGTAAAACTTTGTCGAAGTCCCTCAGATGTTATCTTTGAACCACATTGATCTCGGTAAAAATCTCAGGCAAGCTATTAATACATCTGTCGTTTTTATATGCCAAATTATACGCTTACTCTAGATGAACAGATACTTTTCCCCTGTCATTGGAGCTCTGTATTTTATGAGAATTTTTTTATTTCATCGGATTTTGAGTAGGTATGATATACATCGCCGGAGATCCCCCGTTGGTGAAGAAATTGCAAGTGCGCAGAATGTTCTGGTTGCTTTTTTACGAAGCAAACGTCCAAATAAGCCACACATGCGGTGGGGCTATCACGGTCGCAAACCAGGTGAAACTTTTTTACTACCCCCGTCCATCCCTTACCTAACATTTCCTACACATCCTTAGGATCCGACAAACAAGTTGATACGTCGACGACAAGAAGTATTGACGAGGTGGTAACACAACCATTCATTTTAAAGTCTCCAAATTCGTTTCACCTTTTAAGCAATTAATAACTCAAAACACTTTTGAAATGCCAAGCCTAAAACAATTATGAGAATAATCAACTAATTTTATACAAGTAAATAAATAAATAAAAATATTCCCATTATATTATTACCTAATATGTATCCTTTAAGCATTCTATTTATAAAAAAAGTTATTGTGTATTACTACAGGAATGGTAATTTTTTTCATATTATTTTTACAACATATATTGGTAAATGTTATGATATTCATTTCAACGTTGACAGCTGCCAGATGAAAATTTTCCCAGTTTTTTTTTTTTTTTTTTTGCATTCTGAATGCTAGCTTAATTTGATTTTTTTAATTATCTGGAATGGTTTATCTAATTTTTTTAAATTACATAACGTTTTAATTACACAGTAGTATGTACAACTTAATTTATCTTCAGGTTTATTTTATTTCTCTCTGTCTGGATATAAAATGTGTAGGTATACTGATAAGTTTAATTTCTAAGAAATGACCTGTGTTAATTTTATAGATACTCTAAGCTTTCCTTGAGTATTACACAGATTTGTAGCCCCTGTAATTCACGTTCTCTCAATCTTTCTACAGCGGGCAGTCATGTAGCATTAAGACCTACATATTTTACTTAAAATTTTTGTTTGACCGCACATCGTAATTTATGGAGGGGACGATGGAGGAGAATCATCGTCAGTACTGTAAATGTTCGTAGGCAAAATAAGAGGCCTACAAAGCACCATTACTTAACTTTTGAGTGTAAAATGCCTTCCAATTGGCGTCCCAAAGGGACTCTTACGATGCCATCTATACTGCAACTACTGAATCGTAAGACATTACTTTTCAAGTCTGGTTTCCATGTATAAAACGCCCTATGTGTTTTAAATGTGTTACATTTTGATTTCAACTGCTTAAAAAGTTGAAGAAATTTTTTTATTAATTAAATTTGGTTATCGGGCGTTCCAGAGGTCCTGATGAGAGAACTCTTACTCTTAAACAATATAAGTCGGCGCAATTCCAATATTAATTTTATTAAAAAAAGAAAAAACTTTGAATTAATTACAGGATCTTAAATTTGTGCACAATTTTAGAAGAATTAAATTTCAAATCAAGAAACTTAATTTCAGTGATCGCATATATATTTCACGTAATGCTGTCCTAGCTTAGAGAGAGTAAAATTAATTTGAATATTCCCTGAGAAATTTTTTTTAACTAATGACGTCTATAACCATTGAAATATTTGACGTAACTTTGTTTCAGAATTTCCCCAAGTACAGTATTAAAATCAATTAAAAAATATAATGCCAGAGTTGAATTTGCGCAGTGTTTAAGAATTTATGTTGCTATTGGGAAAGTAAGTGTTTGTCTGTTTTCTATTAATGTTCCGCTATAGCATCTTTCTGCAGCGGGAAACCAAGACAAAATCAATTCTACTTACCTTATGAGAGGCTTTGGACTGTGTTAATTGTTTTTATTTCTGATAAAAGGGAATGACGTTTGTCTCACTTTACTTCAGTCTGCTGTGTTTAATATCGTCGTATTTTGGTTGCCAAGCAACTGCACAAAGGGATTTTGTTGAATTTATTATCTTATGGCGCTTCCTGTCTACACTCCTTTCAATCATACCATTTGAAGTCACGTACAATTTAAACACCCATAACACAAGTAATATCACTACAGAATAAGATTCACAATAGAAAAAGAAAAATTTTACATACATTACAACTTTTATCCAACTGGTATAACTAATGAACCTAGATTCATCTAAATGGTTGGAATAATTATTTATTAATTTCTTAAAAGTTCATATGATAGGTAGGACTTGAGATCTCGTTGACAGCAATATCATTAGAGACGGAACCAGAAATGTATGCAATAGTAGAGACACAATTACAATTACACACGTGCCTTATCCGGGACTCGAACACAGAAAAACTGTTAACATGAGCTAGCATGCCATAAACTGCATTACGGAGGCAGAGTTATGAACATAAACTCCACATAAAACCAGTCTAATGTTTTATAATACAGGGTTTATTAAGAGAAGGATGTACGGAAACATTTTCTGTGAAAGATGTTTGCGCGAATACGCGCATCTCAGTAAATAAGGTTCTGCAAATGCAACTTTTTGTCACTATAATATATATATATATATATATATATATATATATATATATATATATATATATATATATATATATATATAACCATTATCTATGTCCCTATTTTTTTACTTTTGTCATATTAAGTGTATTCTCGGAGGAAAAAATCGTGAAAATGGTCAAATATCGCATTTTTAAAGCTTGTGTATACAGTTTTCTTAAGCGGTAAGAGAAAAATACGATTATTCGAAGGTAGTGTGAACTCTAGACTTTCATCGCGTGTAATGAAGTCCCACTGTTACACGTATAATTTGCACAGTACAGCGTCATGACGGAAACACTGCATGCCTTGGGCGTAGGAGCGATGAGGCGCTAGAAGTGCGTGTTAGTGTCGCCCGTATCGCTCCCTCGCGTCTTGACCTTGGACGCAGAGCTCCCTCCCACTCTTAACCTGAGATATGTACTAGGCCGTCATTTTGAAAATAAATGTCTAAGCCACTTAAGTCACATCAGTTTTGATGGCCTACCGTATTGCTACTTGTATGAAGATGCTGGTGGAAATTGTATGATTGGTTCCCGAGATCTGGCATAAAAATAGTATTTTTTAATTTTTGCTATCGTACAGAATTTCAAAAAAAGTCTTTGTGGCCTACTATGCTTCTAATAGCTACTATCAGCATGTGCATTTTAGTTGAATTTGGTCAAATTGTTTAATATACGTGCCAACTTATCTAAATTGTTTACATCACCGCCTTTTTGACGAGAATACATCTTTAAATTTGCAACCGTAGAGGGAGGCAATCCAGAAAATCCAATGACTACAAAATCGGGGGATAGAGTATGACATTCCAGCTCCGAGTCTATCGTCTAGATTCAAACTCCAATTACAACACTCGATTGCCAAAGGATCAAAAAATTTATCATGTTGAATGAGGACTGTGAAGCATCAGGAGGGGGAGGGAGGAAGTCGCCGCAATTTTGAGTTCGTTTTGCCGCGTCTCATAACTTCCGCGTAGTATAACTTTTAACTAGGAGAAGCTACGACACTCGTTTAAGTTTCAATCGACAGCTCTCGTCAAGATCGATCGATTGCATCGGTAAAACATTTGTGTGGCGTAGTTATGGTGAAAGTGTATGCGTTTAATGTAAAAAATTAAGAAAACTTATCACAATGTCGGCCTATACTCGTCAAAAAGCGAAGTCGAAATACAGATATCGTATACGGTTGGAAAGAGCATCTCAAAAACAATCCAGTGATACCCACAAAACCCCATATGATCGAGTGAAGCGGTGCCGGGAACGTAAACTTAACATCAAGACGTTCGAGCATCAACGTAGACGTATTCACGCAAAACAAACGGCCGTGTCCCCAACACCGCTAAACCCAATTTTTTTTTATGTCAGTGTCTGGCGCATTTTAAATAATATAATTGTACATAAACTTCTGTAGCGCTACTAGTGTGCGGAATATGGTGTAAATTAGTTGAGTAGTTCCGGAAATATTGTAAAATGTTTCATTTCCTCACCTGGTATTATTTTACAAAAAAACCGGCAAAAGAGGATTCCTGTGTGAAAAATCTGAAGTGTTGGTGTGAAACTGTTACGTCGTCAAGGAAACAGCGAACTTAACTTGCAGTTATTTGTTTACTTTAGAACTATAAAAATATATGAACCACTTTTCTACTGGACAGTTTTTATGATGCAATAATTATTTTAAATCCAAATAATATGGCAAAAAAATACGAGAAGTAAAAATAGTTTACATCATATGTAAGGCTCTTAAAATTCCCAGTTTATCAGTTCATATACGAGCACTGCGAAGTAACATTTACGGCTGAAAGAGCAGTTCCCGGGGCTATGACATCATAGACTAAATATGAGGTAGGCCGATCTCGCTGGCTGCGCACAACCAATCTCCGTATCCCAACATTGAACTGCTGTTCTGCCAACACGTCTAGCGAAAACGGCATGGTTTGGATTTTGGGTTAGAAAACTGATTTGTAAACAAGTGCTTAGAGATATTTTTGTACTTCCTCTAACCAGTATGTAATGATTTTTGATTCAGTTCAAAATGGTAAAGGTATTTTATTAATATAAATGTGCTTGTCTTTTAAAAATTAAGAATTAAACAAACACCATCACCGTTGACCATGTGACTTTGACAGTTGTGTATGATCGGGGTAGGTCAATGTTGGGTACATGCGCAGAATACGAATAAGCGGTCTGCCTCATCTTTAGTCTATGAATGACATCCTTTCATTTTCGTGAACATTCTCCCTCTGTTCCTCTGGGGGGATGTCTTTCTTCAACTCACCCAGTGCTTGGATGACAGGTGATCTGCACCCGGAGAGAAAGCAGTCAAACAAGCTGTATGTTGAAATATTTGGCGCCACGCGTTATTAATTATATTATATTACTGCCAGCTAGCAAGAAACAGCATGCCGCTTACAGGCCAGGTTTTCGGCCCTTGGTCAGAAGATGAGTGAATTGGGGGGGGGGGGGGAGACGGAACTCGTAAAATTACATAAAAAAAAATAAATAAATACAAAAATTTAAACACACATTAATGAAAACATTTAAGTATAGTATATTTGAGGTTTCTTCACACTTTCTTAACCAAACCTTTGAAAAATCTCTCTGAATGACGTACCTGCCTGTATGTTTCCTAAGTGTATCATGTATCACAAGCGTTTTATACTTTTGTTAACATAAAGTACATTATTTTTTTATTAAATCGGATTTTTTTTAAATCTATGATTTATAATATATAACTTATAATTCATACGAATGACAACAATGAGAAAATAGTTGTTGGTAATTCCTAGTAAGAAATAGTTCTTATGCACAATATTACTACACTGAGTGCGCACGAATGTGTTGCATTGTCCCTTTTGTGTAATTTTATAGACTCGGTTAAGCTTTGTTTGCATGAGGTGGAGCAACATCCTAGAAGCAGAACTTCAGCAAGGCTTAAAAAAAAAAAGTGCGAAGTAAACTTGAATGGACTATTAACCATTGGCCTATGCAAAGCGAGCTTCCGGTGAAAGAAGTTTTAATGTTGAGGCTAAAAATAATTACTCGGCGTATGACGTCCGCTCTCTCTCTCTCTCTCTCTCTCTCTCTCTCTCTCTCTCTCTCTCTCTCTCTCTCCCGTGTACTTTCTACGGGCGGGCGTAGCGATATTTTGATATTCAAACTTCGGGACGCGAGATAGTTGCCACAGCAACCAGGTTACCACCGTCGCTTCCGCCAATTGAAGTTACTCGTAGGCCAGAACCGAGCCCCAAGTAATCTAACTTCTTTCTGTATCGAGAACTTTCTTTAACGGCAGCCACTTGTTGAGTCACGCCTTTCACGACATAAAAAAAAAAACATTAACATAGGGTTTGAAACTTATTTTCTTAAACGGAATACAAAATAACACACCTTCTGGTTTACGGGACGAAAAAAAAAAAAAAAAAAGGGGGCTCGTCTTGTGCTATGATAGTAAGTAAATGTGAAGCAACACTAGCGAGGAAGACAATACTGAAACATATACAGTGTTTAATTCAATAACTATTGTAATGATTCGGAATATTTGCTTATTTAATGCTTTGTTTTGATTTGAACTATTTTCCCATGTTTTAAAGTGTAATGTAAGTAATTATGTGTTTTAGTATTAAAATGTTGTTTGTTTACATTTTATTCTACGTTCTATCGCCGTTTTCAATGTCATGGGTTGACATAGACATGCATATAGAGACGGTGCGGTAAAAGTAAACATTGTTTTGTTTATAAATAAAGAAGTGAAAAATGATGCCAATATGTGTAAAAAGTACTTATTTGACAAGAAAACCTGTTTGAACATGTCTTTTAGTTGTTCGGAAGTAAAATTCTTAGGGTTCACTGAGTTCTCAAGTTGAGTGCATGCACGGATTCGGGACGCGAGCGCTATGTAAACTAAATCACTGGTTACGACAGCAGCATCCGTATGATTTTGACAGGCAAGCGCCAGTGACGTATTCGCGTTATCCACGTCTCAGGCAGCTCCAGAGCGGATACTGGCCGTGGTTCAATGCGTGAATTTGCGCTGAAATCTGGGAAGTGGGTTGCTAGCCCACCTAGCTTCCTTCTTCTCCAACTAGGCTTCATCTGGACCAGATGTACTTCAAGATGCTGCTCAAATGATAGTTCTATTTTCCGTAGTAAAGTACGCCAAAAGTTAAATATTGTTATGCAGCGTGTTTTAAAGTATTAAAATCAGTAGGCAGGTGAAGAACAGGCCCAATATTTGCTGGATTGTACAAAGCCTAGTAGAACTTGTGTTTTTTCCGTCAATAATGGCATAGGGAAGGTTTACTTGGCAAAAGTAAAACAACAAGATCAGAAACACTTTTACAGACGTTTTGAGCATCCTGTTTTGCAGTGACATATTTTAAATCAGTTTGAACCGGAATTCAACAAAATTGTTTATTTAAATTTAAATTTTGAGTTGTTGAAGACTTTCTGCCCATTAAGAGTGCCCTGAGATGGAAAGGAGTTTCACGCTCGCTGGCTGGCGTTAGTAACGAGAAAATTGAAATAATTTATGTACATCTTGTGGAAATGAACAGTGTCTATGTTTGTTGAAAGGGAATTTTGTCGCATTATGTGTATTTTTGTAGGCAAGGGGATTTCAATATTTGCAAGAGCAATGTTTAATATGGAACAGATTATTTTTTCATAATTTTTAAAGTATTAAAACTGAGGATTAAGAATTTTTAGTGTTTTTCTTGAAAATAGTAGTAACAAGTACCCTACTACGCCCTAGGTTAGGCCCATGCTCAAACATTTTTTTCTCTTTTAATCAGGTATCTTATCCAGAAGTAACAGCGAATGTTTTGTTCATTAGGTTTGATTGGAGCGAGGAAGAATGTTATTGATATTCAACTCACAGCATAACAAGTTTTTAATCAGAACTTTGCGTCACTTTACACTGTGTACACTACATGTTATTTGGTTTTTTATGTGCACACTCCCCTCATAACACCATAACTTTCCTCAATAATTATATTTATCATTATAACTCATATTTTTCTCTCCCTCCTCCACACAAACACGATAAATACCAGACTGATTTCAGTATATAATAAGACACAGGCCTATGTAATAAGAAACTCGTTAGAAATTAGTTTTTTTTTTCGATCTGAATACAGATTGACCGAGTGAAGGAATATTTCACCATCTCAGCTTATTACCCAAGCATTCTCCAGAAAAGCAACAGTGATTGTAATTTTTTCAAATGTCCTATTATGCTAAATGCTGTACGTAAATCGTTCGTTCTACCACTCAAATTGAGTCCTTAAGGGCACGCTTAGCGGCTGGCAGCCACTAAATTTTAATATGAAATCCTATGTTTAGGAAATGTCGCCTCAGTGTGTTAATTTTAAAGGTAAACGTTTCAAACAAAATGTATTCTTCACGAATTTCTCAACATAGATAAACAATATGTAAAAACGTCAATTAAAAAATCCCTTGCAAACAGGCTATAAATATAATGTAAACATCTCCGCCGTAGGGAACCTCTCCTAAAAACAATTCGTGAAGAATACGTTTTGTTTGAAACGCCTGTTTTTTTTTTTTTTTTAACTAACGCACTGGGGCGAAATTTCCTAGACATGGAACTTCCCATTCGAATTTCGTAGCTGCCAGCTGGTGTGCAGTGCTCTTAAAGTAAATAACTTTTTGCATTTTACGCGCTGAGTGGAACGGCAAGCTATAACTACGAAATTCCAAACTGTATATCTTATTGATACAATAGATAGTATGTAGCCTTGAAGTGTAATTATTCCCTACTTAAATATGTTTTGCCAGAGCGAGTAGCGTTTTAGTACTTCTGCTGTTGACAAGCACTGTAGTCATATTCTTTAGTTTTATTCTAGAGCATCTATCATAACCCGTCTTCAAGAAGAATTCCTGTATAAATGACATACCATTTGCCCTATACATTGTAAAAATGAAGGGGAAAATTATCTGACAAGTGTAAGGTAATATTCGCAAGCTTGTGTGGGGAACATGGTTTTCCTTACGGGCAAGGTAAAATTATCGCACTATGGAGTAATATTCACGTACATGGTAGTAGCGGAAAATCCCATAAATGGATGGTGAAATTACCTTACGAAAAGTTTATCGCTTCAGAATTTTCTCAGTTGCAAAGTGGGAGGATGGGTGGAAGAAACAATCGTTTAACACGCTAATATTCGCTGGCGCTGTCACGCTGTCGTCGTGGTTTAATGGATAGTGCTTCAGCCCGTCGTGTTAAAGTGAGACCGTGAGTCTCATTTAATATACGGAAAATAACCAACTACGCCCCCAACTGGACTGCTCGCAGCGCTACGACCGACGTCTCGTGTGCTAGCTTGACAGCACGCTGGCCTTGCCTACACTGCACGACGCGCAAGACTTGTGTGCTACTATGCGACGTAATAACCAACTACGCCCCCAACTGGACTGCGAGCAGCGCTTCAACCGACGTCTCGTGTGCTAGCTTGACAGCACGCTGGCCTTGCCTACACTGCACGACGCGCAAGACTTGTGTGCTACTGTGCGACGTAATAACCAACTACGCCCCCAACTGGACTGGGCGCAGCGCTACAACCGACGTCTCGTGTGCTAGCTTGACAGCACGCTGGCCTTGCCTACACTGCACGACGTGCAAGACTTGTGTGCTACTATGCGACGTAATAACCAACTACGCCCCCAACTGGACTGCGAGCAGCGCTTCAACCGACGTCTCGTGTGCTAGCTTGACAGCACGTTGGCCTTGCCTCCACTGCACGACGCGCAAGACTTGTGTGCTACTGTGCGACGTAATAACCAACTACTCCCCCAACTGGACTGCGAATAGCTCTACAACCGACGTCTCGTGTGCTAGCTTGACAGCACGCTAACCTTGCCTACACTGCACGACGTGCAAGACTTGTATGCTACTATGCGACGTAATAACCAACTACGCCCCCAACTGGACTGCGAGCAGCGCTTCAACCGACGTCTCGTGTGCTAGCTTGACAGCACGCTGGCCTTGCCTACACTGCACGACGCGCAAGACTTGTGTGCTACTGTGCGACGTAATAACCAACTACTCCCCCAACTGGACTGCGAGCAGCGCTTCAACCGACGTCTCGTGTGCTAGCTTGACAGCACGCTGGCCTTGCCTACACTGCACGACGCGCAAGACTTGTGTGCTACTGTGCGACGTAATAACCAACTACGCCCCCAACTGGACTGGGCGCAGCGCTACAACCGACGTCTCGTGTGCTAGCTTGACAGCACGCTAACCTTGCCTACACGGCACGACGCGCAAGACTTGTGTGCTACTATGCGACGTAATAACCAACTACGCCCCCAACTGGACTGCGAGCAGCGCTACAACCGACGTCTCGTGTGCTAGCTTGACAGCACGCTGGCCTTGCCTACACTGCACGACGCGCAAGACTTGTGTGCTACTATGCGACGTAATAACCAACTACGCCCCCAACTGGACTGCGAGCAGCGCTTCAACCGACGTCTCGTGTGCTAGCTTGACAGCACGCTGGCCTTGCCTACACTGCACGACGCGCAAGACTTGTGTGCTACTGTGCGACGTAATCAAAATCATTAAACGTTTTATCTTGACCTGTAACTGTGATGTACACGATGGACGAAGTGTGTTCACGCGTTGATCGCTGGAGCCCGAGCCGTGGCCGTCCGCCATGCTGCAAGGCAGCTGTTGATCTGAGCGGCCCGGAAAACATGGTTTCTTGACTTTCCACCTTGGGCGCTAGTGTAGCGGTAGGGGTTTATACCAGCACGCGATGCGCGTTATAGATGGCGCCACGAGGACTTTATTTCTGGGAAAACAACTCCTTCTGGAAGGTGCCACATGCACCCTATCGGTTGAATTAACGATATGACTGTTGTTCCTAATATAGCGGGTTGTTTCCCCAGCCCAAAATGTACTATAAATCAGCCCCGCGGCCGACTGGTCTTCAGAGACCCAGCTGCTGGGATTCCGACATGGTAAAAGTTAAGTAAAATCCTAACATGTATGTAGGGCCTATAAGGCCAGTTAAATGTAGTAATGGACTTTCTTGCTTGTCCATACAGGCAGAAAAAATTTTATCTGGTAGGCGTCGACATGATTTGGGATGGCTGTGCACTTTAAAATTCTATTGAGAAAATGCTTTTAGTTAAAAAAAAAAATTTTTTGCCTCTGCCTTGGCGTTTTCCAGTAACCGATGTGACGTAATTGCATTAAAAAAGTAAAATTCTGTATTTCCTTGTTTTCTGCATGTTTGGAAGAAAGTAACATTTTCATGTAAGATATTTTTAAGTGTAGGGATCACATAAAAATGTTACAATGAAAGGGAAAATAGAGAGAAATCTTACACGAGGTTTAAAGGAACACATGTTGAGTAAAGTACAAACGTATTTGAATGCCAGGTTAAATTTACATGCTGTGTCATGATAGAATTTTAAAGGCTGTTTTAGTATTCAGATTTGTCATTTTACAGCCTTACAAGAATTATTGAAGCTTTTAAACTTATAAAAGTGTTAGTTTATGCATAGCCAAAATAAACTCATTTAAGAGTTTTAATACGAAATATATGTCATGTAGTCGGATGTATACGTAATTTTAAATGTAAAAATATATAAAATTCTAGTCAGTAAATTGGAAATAGTGTTTGGTATTTTGGTAATTGCATGACTTTTGTAACGCGTTATGAAAATATACAAAGATTTTCCCATATAGTGTGCGTATTTCTGTTTTCTATAAATACTGTGTGCCTGAGCTGTTTTCAAAGTTTTGTTTCCTTGTAGTTTCCTTGGTTACGTGGCGTTTCTCGTGTCGTCCTTGTTCGCAGGACGTAGCGCGCCTCACAAAAGGACCATGATTCGCGCCCAACCACCAGAAAGTGTCGCGTATTTTAGTGTTGAGGTTTCGGTTGCTATTCGTCACAGGATGTAGGTAATAAAAAAAAAAATTAACCGTGCTAATACTGCGGTATATTTTATAATATAATTTTCTCTACAATATACTTAATATTCCCTAACTCATATGGATTCGCCCCTTATGTGTCTGGAATTCCCCCCCCCCCACTTTTATCAAGTACATTAGGAAGTATTTCTTTACTTGTTGTGTAAATCTACTCTACATCTAAGTGGTAATTAGCTTACCTTACATGTAAGGGAATTTTACCTCAAATTTTTTTTTGCAGTGTAGCATGTCACGTTGACGTGTTCCAGTAAGATAGAATGAGAAAAGTGGGCCGCGTTACGTCTTCTCTATCTTCTTTCGACCCTTCCTAGCCTCAATCCCGAAGGGAGATCATCCGCCCCTTGCGACACATCTGCGCCGCCCTGATAACCCAGAGTTGGCCAATATCCAGAACTCACTGCCAGGCAAGCGGAAAGAACAGCCGAATGCTGAAAGAAGAAGTTTCGCTACACTCGGATACATTTTCTATTCGTAAGGCTTGGCCTTCGCATAATGCGCAGGAACACTTCGTTCTTGTGTCGTAATTTCAGTTTCAGAGGTATTAATGGGAATTTTTGACTACAGAAAAATTGCAAAAAGTTAGAAACTTATAACTTGTCTCCTTACTTTGATAAACTAAAATGGTTACGTCTGGACGATCGACGTCAGCTACACAGTCTCACACTAGCGTATAAAATACTATCCTCGGATATTACAACGCCAGAATACTTACGCACTCGGCTGAAAACCTTGGGGAATGACCACATTATTAACACGCCTGCTATAAATACATCTGCGATAAATATTCCAGCTCACAAAACCCAGGTATATGCAAATTCTTTTACCGTCTCTGTCGCACGAGCATGGAATAATTTACCCGTAGAAATGAGGAACTCGACAACACAAACCACTTTTAAGAGCAGTACTGCCAACTACGTTATGAATATGAGCCAATGATTCCACACACACGCATCATTATCCCATAGTACTTGTAATATTTTTTCTTCTTAACTATTTGTATATTTATACATTCACTTTGACCAATGTGAAAATTGTTGCTGTCCATTCGTCAATTAATTTTAATTTGTTGCTGCATTCAATTTTCAGTATATGTAAGTTATTATTATAGAAATGTTTATTTATTTTTATGTGCGAAGATTCAATATGTTATTTTCTTCTCAGGTACTTTATAGATTATGCACATTTATATTTTTTGATTAGTAATGCGGATTATTAAACCAATTTTGTGTTATTGTAGATCAGTATTATTGTGATATTTTAATTTTAGTTTCTTTAAACATTACATTGACTCTAGTCCTGCTCAAGATATGTACACAATATGAAACCACTGATGTTTTTCACATCTACTACTTTTTGAGCTATCATATTTCTGTTTCGCCTCTTGTTAATGTAAGTATTTTCTTGTTATTTATGTTTACGTATGCGTACACTGAGTTATACCTGGTTAAGTGTAAGAGAAGGCATTGAAACCTTAACTTTGCCAGTATAAATAAAGTCGAAATAGATAAATAGAACTGTCTGTCTGTGATTTTCGAATTTTCCACTTTTAATTTTTTTTTTTTTTTTTTTTTTTTTTTTCATGTAGGATAACTGATTTTCCAGAATGAAAACGTTTCTGCAGAGTTGTGTATCTCTGAGTATTGTGAGCTCAAAACTTTATCCAGTAGTAGTCATTGGAGGGTTGTGGGAGCACGCCAACAAAGGGAGGGACCTGACAACCTAACTGCTCGTATTCCCCGCTACCCGAGTCAGGGCCCGCTCAGGATTTCACAATGTGCAGAGCGAGGGAGGAAGAACTGGGCGTTTATCCTAAGTTTGTCGACATGGAGCTCCCGATCGTGAAATAACGATTTACGTCATATTTCCGGGTTTTGGTATTCTAAGTTAAAGATGACTTCTCGATTATCGTGAGAAAAAGGATCGAGAATACTCGACAGTTATATGTTGTCGAAAGCTGCGTCCCGATCGGGAAGTGGAAATTCAACATGGCGGGTGAGAAGCGTGGTGGCCGTATTTATTGCATATCTTATGGTTTCGTACTTCTTGAACATAATACATAACATACAAAAGGTTACAATTATGTGGAACATTTTTTTATGCATCTTATTGTATCCACATATGTTCGGGAGTCTGAAGTTATATATCTGTATCGTGAGTTAATTATGTAGTGTAGCAATGGCAGAGAGGTTATGTGTTTATACGAGCATCGTGTTGGTGTTGTCAGAATAATAAAGCGGTAGTTAAGTATGTGTGTATTTGCTTTCTTCAAGCATAGTTGGTCATAGTGCATTTTCTTCAGTGAAATGTGTAATAGTAATCGGCGCGTGTATACCGCGTAGTAAAACTGTCAGTTCTTTTTCTTAAACGCCGTCTACAATAAATTGACGAGTATAATTTACATAGTTAAGTTTGTTAGTTTCAGGAAACATACATATTGTTGATTTAACTGAATAATGCTGCATATAATTTATTTAATGCTAGCGACGAAGTAACGTGATTTGAGTGAAGTACACATGCAAGGATTAACCTAGAAAAACACGTGTTTAAGAGGTTGCGGTGTTTACAAACAGTAAATTTGCGTGTTTTGTAAGTAACATATTTGTAAAACATTACTATAATCATTGCAATGCACGTGGCCTGAAAGAGCCGCACTTTCCACACTTTTGTAGTACGTGAATAATATTTATTTGTCTATATCGTAAATGCAACGAGTGTAGGTTAACTTCGGATTGGTGTGTGTGTGTGTGTGTGTGTGTGTTGTATATATATATATATATATATATATATATATATATATATATATATATATATATATATATATATATATACTGCTGAATCTGTACGAATACGAACAGCGACGTATGTATCGCGTTTTGTTTTTCATTAAAGTTACAATAATGTAAATGTTATTTCCATACGATCAAAATTTACCACTACTCCATCGAAACAATATACAACTCAAAATGTAACTCACTCGTTAGAGCATCAAAATAATGTCATCCCATGAAAGACATTATAAACTAAAGCCCCCCCCCCTCCCTAAGTGCAATAATAAAGCTAAATAAATTAATATCAATATAGGGTTCAGTGTTTGTGTACGACGCACGTCACGTCCCTAGTAATGGGAATTCCTGCATTCCTACAACTAATCGATTACACACTCTATTATGTACGATTTGTTGTTTAGGGCTAACGTAATTTTCTAAGCTAACTTTACAGTTGTATTTATTAAAATTACATTTTACGTATCGTCTTCTATACATTTCGTTACATACATCACAGTGAACGTTATTTAAAAGGACTGTTAGAGGGAAGAGGGAATACAATGTAACGAATTATCTCATCATTTAACAGTCGTTTTTATACTAGAAACAATATGTTCCTTTAAAACGAGTAATATTTTCAACAGCCAACCTGTGTTTATAACAAATAACCATTGACCATGTCGCCATTTTCCTCGCCAAGCGTTTACGATTAGATCGCAGCCAGATCGAGAAATTTCACTCTAAATATCCCGCGTTACGCTTTAATAAATGGAATAGTATTTGTTTTAAATAAAACAATTTATAAATTATATATATATATATATGTATGTGCACTTTCATGCGTTAACTAACCACGTAAAACGCACAGTTTATAAGCATAGCTTTACTTTAATCATACATTATTGAAGGCACAGCGTGTGTTTGCATTCGTCACGTTGCCTGCCTGAACACCAACAGGGAGGGGAAGCGAGATGTGGTGGGATGGTCGGTAAAACCCGAGGATTGCCGAGGTAGTGAGGTCTCGAACCAATAGTGTGCTTAGAATAGCTATTTGGGAACATTTTGCTTCCGATCGTTTCAAACGGTTTGTCTCGATCGGCAGGAAGCTGACTGTTGAGATCGACATCGAGATATGCCGATAGATTTCCACAGAAACTTAGAATAAACGCCCTGTTAGTACTGGGATGGCGTTCCTGCGCAAGCTATGTAGAGCACGGAGCAAACTCGTGTTTTACAATGTGTACTGTGATTTTATGTATGTAGTATGATTTACCGTAGTGAAATAGTAACACGTGCACAAATCCAGTGATTGAACTTGCATCTATGGCAAACTCCACGTTACCCATGCTAACAATCAGCTTCGTTAGCAGGCGAAATCCGTTCAAATAAAACATTGGTCCTCCGGGCCGGATTTCTGTGACGCGTGTTGAATACACAGGTTGTTTTTTTTTACATGTGGTATATGTGGTAAGTGACGGACTGTCGTCAGTAGATGACAACCAATGAGCGAGCTGCAAAGCGAGCTAAGTCTATTCTATTTTCCTCTCTTTCCCTGTCAGCATGGATCCTAAACAAAAATCCTTCTTGATTAAATCTAGAGGTCTGGTAAAGGCAAAACTGAAACGAATGCAACCATTTGTAGAGAAGCATGTTGCAGGTTCCAGTGCATGTGAAATGAGGGTGAGGTTAGAGGGTTTACCTCAGTAAATGCATGAATATGACAAGGTGCAAAAACTGCTTGAATTGTACGATGAAGACTCAGGACAACACGAACATGATAGAGAATCGTTCGAAACACATACTATGAAATTGTAGAATGGTCCAAATCCATTGTTGAAAAGTATATAGAATCCACAAACATTGCGAACAATGAGTGTTCACCTTCGATACATTCAGGTTCTAACAGACACATTAAGTTGCCTGCGATCAAATTACCCATTTTCAGTGGAAATGTCACAGTGTTTAGACGTTTTCAAGATGCATTTACGAGTTTGATGATCAATAATGATTTATTAGCTAACATCCAGAAACATCACTATTTCATGTCGTCTGTTTCAGGCAAAGCACATAAAATAATAGAAGGCTTGCCAATCACAGCTAATAATCTTGAAGTTTCATGGGGAATCTTGTGCAAGACATACCACTTCCCGAAACTCATTGTGACCGCACATGTTAGGCAACTATTGTCTTTACCAGTTGTTGCCTGGCATTCGGCATCCGATTTAAGAAATTTGTTGAGCCAGTTGGCAAGCAACCTCGAGGCTATCGAAGCTTTGAAGATAAAAATACCATTGCATGAGGCACTGTTGTCACAGCTAGTTCTTGACAGACTTAACAAACAAGGTCGCAAGGAAGGGGAAGTAAGCGAATCAAGTAACCGGATTTTACCATTAAAGGATTTATGTGAGTTCCTCGAAACCAGATGCCAGGCTTTAGAGATTACTAATCCTAGCATACTTCCAGTAGCATCTAGCTCAATTGACAATATACAAGATACAGTTACAAGGCAGGTTAAGTGTAATGCAAGCTTATGTCGCTATGGATGTTAGTTACATGAAATATCATGAGAGGCATGCTTTACATAGGTTTCCTCGGTTTTTAAATGGGAATCTCCAAGAACATACTGAATTTGTGTCTCAGAACAAGCTGTGTTTTAATTTTTTGCAAGTAGGGCACATAGTAAACCAACGTATATCTGGTTCTTGCCATAAATGTGGAAGGAAGCATAATAAATTATTACACAGAGAAGGTAAATCTCCCCAGGTGGAAGATCAAGAGAAGACTTCACAAAAATCATTTGGAAGAGAAAGGGGTGCGAGTGAAGATGATGGAGACAATCGAAGCAGCAGTGCTCTGTATTGTTCTTTAAATGTGAAACAGTACACATACATACTGCTACCTACTGCCATAGTGAGGGTGCGTGATAATACAGGAATGCTGCATATTTGTAGAGCATTTCTGGACTCCTGTTCATATTCACACTTTGTCAGTGAGTCTTTGGTTCAGAGACTGGCATTGAAGAAATTTCCTAACTGTGTACCACTACAAGGGATAAACACTGTTAGGGCAGAAGCGAAATATGGTTCCATTGTCCAAATTCTGTCTGTGACTAAAAATTACTCTGCAACTCTTGACTGTGCGGTATTGCCTAGAATATCGGGCAAGGTCCCGGGAAATTCCATTAGCTATCAGGAGTGCAATATTCCTCCAGACATAAAATTAGCAAATGAAAATTTCAATCAGCCAGGACAAATTGATCTACTTATTGGATTAGAGATATGTTTCCAATTGCTTCTCCCTGAACAAAGATTCGGGACTGGTTGTTACCCATACTTACAAAACACGAAACTAGGGTTGCTAGTGTCAGGACCAAACCTAACCTCAAGTACAAATCAACTGGATCAACAAGCATTTCTTATCAGGAATGATGACAGTCTGCAGCATCAACGTCAAAATTTTTGGGAACTGGAGGAGCTTCATCACACTCCACAATCAAAGGAAGAAAATGAATGTGAAGATAATTTTGTTCATAACACTACAATGAATGCTACAAGGATGATTTATAGTACATTTACCATTCAAACAATATCTCAGAGATCTTGGCGACTCCCATCAGATGGCAGAAATGAGAATTCAAGGTCTTGAATAACATCTGTTGAATAATCCAAGTTCTAAGTCAGAGTACATAAGTTTCTTGGAGGAATATGAATCATTAGGTCATATGAAGGTAGTTGATGGTTCAAAGGATGATGCAAAATCAGTTCATTACTTACCCCAACATCCTGTGATAAAGGAGTCTAGCCTACAAAGAAAACTAGAATTGTATTTGATGCTCAGCCAAAACTACCAATGGGAAATCACTCAATGACATTCTCAAGGTTGGGCCGACAATGCAACAGGATCTATGTTCGATAATGCTACAGTTTCGTTCTAATAAGGTGTGCTTCACTGCAGACATCGGGAAGATGTATCGTCAGATCAGAGTCGACCCAAAAGACTGTCACCTTTAACGAATATTGTGGAGGAAGTCACCCGACGATTCTATAAAGTTGTATGAGTTGCAAACAGTGACATAGTCTACTGCATGTGCACCATTTTTAGCTACAAGAGCACTGCATCAGCTTGCACTGGAGGAGAAGAAACATTTCCCTGTAGGATCTGAGGTGGTTACATGAGACTTCTATGTCGATGGGTCGATGGTTGTATGTCAGGTGCACATACAGTAAGTGAAGCCTTGGGGATTCAGGAACAATTGATAAAATTACTAAACAAGGGAAGATTTATGCTTCGAAAATGGTGGTCAAATCATCCTCAGCTACTTGAAGCAGTACCCCCAGAGTTTCGGGCATGTAATTGTCCTCTCCAGTTGGATACCAAATATGTAAAGACATTAGGACATATTTGGTATGGTATCCAGCATATGACCATCTTCAGATAGCCAGTAATTTTCACCTATCACCAGACTGTCCTAAGGCAATGGTGTTTACTAAGAGAACAGTGTTGGCAACAATTGCATTTATATTTGACCCTTTGGGTTTGATTAGCCCCATTGTTATCTCAAGCAAAATTTTGCTACAAGAATTGTGGCAGTCAAAACTTGGCTGGGATGAGGTTCTCCCTTATTAGCTCTTGTACAAGTGGAAGAGTTCGATTGTGCAGCTTCCTCAAGTTAACCATATACATATTGACAGATATATTTTGAGTAAGGGGATCGTAGTTGACCTCCAGCTACATGGGTTTGCAGATGCATCTGGCAGAAGCTATGGTGCATGTATGTACATTAGATCCACAGAGGAATCAGGCAAGGTCACTGTTAACCTCCTCTGTGCCAAATCCAAGGTAGTTCCAGTAAAAATGGTTTCACTTCCATGGCTAGAGCGGTGTGGAGCTCTGCTGTTATACAGACTACTCAAAAGAGTCCTTGCAACTCTAAATCTTACTTTCTCCCAAGTATGCTAGTGGACAGACTCAACTTTGGCGCTATCATGGATTTCAGCTACTCCTACACGATGGAAATCATTTATAGCCAATCGAGTCGCCGAAATTCAGAAAAATTTATCAATTACTGATTGAAGATATATGCCTTCAAAGGAAAATCCTGCTGATATGATTTCTAGAGGTATTAGTCCACATGACCTTTTAACAAGCTCTCTGGTGGAATGGACCATCCTGGTTGCAAGAAGATTCAACTACATGTCCAGCAGCAAGTGCGAGCATAGACCAAGATAGCATACCAGAAAGGAAAATGGCAAGGCTGGTTGTGATGGCTACTTCTGAGCAACACGAAATAATCTCGAGATTCTCAACACTAATCAGGATGAAAAGAATGGTCGCCTACTGTATATGTTTCGTTTCGAATACCAGGAAACCCATAAAAGATCGGAAATCTGGGATGTTGTCTGCACAGGAACTGAAAGATGCTCTCATCACATGCATCTGAATTGTTCAATTGTCTGTTTACTTTGCAGAGATGTAAAGTTTGATAGCTACAGATGGCTGTGACTCCAAGTGTAAACTAAAGACATTAAATCCTTTTATATGCAAGGACAAAATTCTTCGTGTAGGTCGGCGCCTTCAATATGCAGTCCTACAGCTGGATCAGAAGCATCAAATTATACTCCCACCTAAACATCAGTTGACCAGACTTATCTCTGAGGAAGAACATTGGTGTTTGCTCCATGCTGGAGGTCAATTATTACTTTCCTCCCTGCGCCAACATTACTGGATAGTAAATGGCAAAGACATTATTCGGCACATCATTCATAACTGTATAGAATGTCTTACACTTAGGGCTACGCATGCAAAACAACTTATGGGTCAGCTTCCAAGTGACAGTGTAAATCCTGCCAACCCATTCATTAATGTCAAAATTGACTATGCTGGGCCATTCTATATCAAATCGGGTACTCGACGAACTAAAATGAAAATAAAATACTACATTGCAAATATTTATTTCTCTAGCCACGAAGGCTGTACATATTGAAGTAGTGAGCGACCATGCTAGTCAAGCATTCATTGCAGCTCTCAAGGGATCCGTATCTCGATGTGGACGAGTCAGTAAAATCTATTCTGATAATGGCAACAATTTCGTCAGAGCTAACAAGGATCTTCATGAATTGAAACTTCTCTTTGAAACCACAGATAATCAAGCTGCAGTAAATGCATTTACTTCAAAGGAAGGGATACAGTGGCATTTTATTACTCCTAGAGCTCCTCACTTTGGTGGGTTATGGGAAGAAGAGATAAAGTCATTTAAATATCATCTCCGAAGAGTAATGGGGTCAGCAATTCTAACCTATGAAGAATTATTGACATTCATTACAAATAGAAGTATGCCTTAATTCCAGACCTCTGACACCCTTGAGCAATGATCCCAATGATCCTTCCGCCCTAACATCTGGTCATTTCCTAATTAGTCGACCAATAACTGCTCTCCCTGAACCAGACCTTACCACAGCGAGTTTTAGCTTGCTTTCCAGGTGGCAACGTATCCAGCAGCAATTGCAACAATTTTGGAAGAGTTGGTCAGCTGACTACTTATCGCAGCTACATCAAATAAACAAGTGGACAACAGAAACCAGCAACATTCAGCCTGGCAATCTAGTCATTCTCCGACAAGATGGTTTACCTCCTTTGATGTGGAAGATTGGCATCATAGAACAGGCGTGCCTTGGGCCTGATGGGTTGACTCGTGTGGTGACAATCCATACTACACAAGGAACAGTCAAGCGGTCCATCAGCAAGTTGTGCCCTGTTCCAAACAGTGAATGGCATGTGGGACCAGGATTAAAACTAGCTGATTTTGTGGATATCTTGTAATATTTTTTGTTACACAGTTTTGTTTGTTTAAAAAAGGGGTTCGGCCTTTTTTTGGAGGGTGGCATTATGCTCAGAATGAAAACTTGTGTATCTCTGAGTATTGTGAGCTCAAAACTTTATCTAGTAGTGGTCATTGGGGGGTTCTGGGGGCACGTCAACAAAGGGAGGGACAGGAATACCTTGACGGGGCATTCCCTGCTACCTGAGTCAGTACCAAGCAGGATTTCACAATGTGCTGAGGAAGAACTGGTCGAGTACTGGAATGGCGTTCCTGTGCAAGCTATGTAGGGCACGCAGCATACTCGTGTTTTACAATGTACTGTTATTATATGTATGTAGTATAATTTAGCGTAGTAAAATAGAAACACGTGCAGAAATCCAGTGATTGAACTTGCATCTATGTCAACCTCCACATTACCCATGTTTAAACCACAGAAGTTATTGACATTAAATATACACAGCCTATAGATAATGACTCCAGGACCAACTCAGTCTTTATTTCATTGAGATATCTCAAACGGTTCCGAAAATATGATGGTGATCACGGATGTACATAGACAGTTATTGGATTAAACTTTTCTTAGGATTACTGCATATAAAAAGCATTGTTAAATTAAATTCCGCCAATTCTCCTTTCTTTTGTATCAATGGGCTGTCCTCCTTTCCTTCCCAACAGCCGTAGTGGCCCAGTGGCTAGAGCTATTTCAAGTGGGGGGAGTTGCTTAGTGGATAGAGCTATATCAAGTGGGGCCGCAGTGGCTCAGTGGCTAGAGCTATTTCAAGTGGGGGAAGTGACTTAGTGGATAGAGCTATATCAAGTGGGGCCGCAGTGGCTCAGTGGCTAGGTATATAGGTATCTACTTCATTAACACCATAAAACATGTGCGAAACGATGACAAGGTGTAATTTAATAACTTCATAAAACCTAAGCGAAGCGAAGTTTCTATTTCAAAAATAAGAAAAAAAATGTCTTAAATTTCATGCGAACGAAGTTGCACGGGTCAGCTAGTATAATAATATAAATACATTCCTGAATTTATACAACTAGGCGGTAACACGCAATGAAATTTAAGCACATAAATATTGACATATCGATAAATGCAAATTTCCTGTAGTTCTACATTGTCAGTAATACCTCTGAATTAGAAATGATCACACGAAAATGATTAATTTCTGCAAACGAAGTGAACCCGAGCCGTAAGGAAAAAGTCTAAGGAATGGATCGAAGTGTTTCTGAGAACTACACATGTAGTATATTTTATAGTTTGGAAATTAGCTGCCAAGATAATGTTTGTAAAGATGAAATTAAATGAAATTTGGTAACACTTTATTGTGGAACGTGTCGAAGAAATGTTGAATTTCAGCAAACAAGCACTGTGGACTTTAATTTGATTATAAACATGGAGATATATAAACAGCATTGTAGGTTCTATAAATCAGTGTGTCATAAAGGTACAATATTTCACTTGTAGCATCATAAGAAAAATATTTTGGCAACTGGTTTCCTAAAAAGTTGTGAAATATACAAAACATGTTTACTCTGTAGGCATTCTATAATTAATAGTGGGATGGACCACCCCCGCCCCCAAGGTCATGAAGCGAGGGAGCGATACGGGCGACACTAACACGCACTTTTAGGGCCTCATCGCTCCTACGCGCAAGGCGTGCAGTGTTTCCGTCGTAACGCTGTACTGTGCAAATTAGATCTGTAGCAGTGTGGTTTAATTACACGCGATGAAAACCCACAGATTAAACTACGCCCATATCTTTGTACTTTTCGCTTGCCGCTTAAGAAAACTGCATAGACAAGCTTTAAAAATGCTATATTCGACCATTTTCACGATTTTTTTTCTTCGAGAATACACTTAATATTACAAAAGTAAAATAAGGGCATAGATAGTTATTTTTTATCTGTTCTGGCAAAAATTCGTATTTGCAGAACATGTATTTACGGAGTTACGCGTGTTCGCGCAAACAACTATTTCACAAAAAATGCGGTGGTCCATCCCACTCTTAATGGAACGAAAACCACTGAAAGTATTACAGCTACACTGAATCTGAGCAATGTAATTTAGGCCTAAAGACCTTTGATTTGCTTAGAATGTTAATTAAAGTAACAACTTCTCATTGTCGTGTTCCATTTATATCCTGGAGAGCTGCAAGCAAGAGATTATGCATTCTACCATTCAATAACTCAACGATGCGACTTAAGGGTCTTGTATCAATTTTAATAATACGTATGCTCTTGTATATGAAATTCGACTGCTTGACGGTCCATTTGGTAAGATGATTTCTTGAGTATTACAACTTCCACTGCCGACACCTGAATATTGAGTTACGTGATAAATTAAATGTTAAGGCTAAACCATTTTTGACGTCTATTTTCTGTTTTGATATGTAAGGGTTATTTCATTAAAATTAATACATCGTGGATAAGGGTGTTATTATTTTGAAGCATCCTTCCTTGTTCATTGAAAGTGGGCTATTAGTTGAATTGCTTATGTTTATATCATGTTCCACGATGAATCACCTCCTGTAATATTTTGGGTGAGTTTCCGAACAGCCAGTATATGAATTTGGGAAGATAATTAATACGGGTACATAACAACTACAATTTTTGGACAAAAATTTATGTTACGAATTATTTATCAATAGTAAAATAAAATTGCAAATTATTGGGTCTTGGATCGTTTCTTACAATAGATACAAGAATCTGTGGCCTTGTTAAGCTGCTTTTCGTGAAATTAGTGGTACCAAAATCTCTTGTCCTTTCGCAACACATGCTTATACCAGGTCCATTGCGAGCCAAAGATGTGTGCTAATGTTGTGTCATATTCAACTAATTTTTCAAATTCTTCAACAAAAATAAATTTATACTATATCGCTAACTCAATTTAATGCTTCCGATAAAATGCGCAAGATGGAGACGTATTAGAAATATTTGAGTAAAATACGGAAATTTACAAAGATGAGCCAGTTTTAGGACCAATAACAGCTTGCTACTGGTGGCAAAAAAAAAAACTACAGCATTTTTCCGCAAAATGGCCACACTCGTTTACCAAGTTACTACATAAAAATGCAAAAACAGTTTCCGTAAGAATTTCAGAAAACGGCATCGTTTGTACTTGTCAAAACACAATCATTTTTATCTTACTAATCGTAGAACGTTTTGAATTATTCAAACATCTTATTCTATATAAGTTGTAGATTTATCTAGTGGGCTATTAGTAATTTTTAATCAAGTGTTTAATAATAGATGGGTTTTTTTTTCATGTGTGTAGCTCTCACTCAAATAAACAGTGTACTTCTTTAATTAATTCTGATTAATTGCTCTGATTTGGGGAATCATGAAAATATAAGAAATTTATTTCCCCATTT